>CM075863.1:57083566-57505201 GCA_038021265.1 Cyprinella venusta | reverse complement strand
TTTTTAGTACAACTAAAGTAGCACTGGGTGTGAAGAACACTTTAGTTAACTTATATAAAAAAGTAAAACTAATAAAATAATAGATCTGGCTGTTAGGGAGAATCAATTATTTGTTTAAAAAAAAAAAAAAAAAAAAAAAAACGTTGGTGAATATAGGGCCTACAGCTATGTAGCCTATGCAGGGCTCTGCATTGCAACTCTTTCACTAGCATACATGGCCTAAAATGTTTTACAAGCATAGTGGGTGAGTGAAGACTAAAATCTACTGTAAGAAAGAAACAGGCACCACTACCTGTATAATTGGTTCAGTCAAACCTCCCTCCGTGTTAGGAGTCCACTTCCGCAGTAGTACCCCGTTTTCAATGAAGTACCCATTAGGGATCGACCGATATATCGGCCGGCCGATATATCGGGCCGATATTTCCGGTTTTTACGTGTATCGGAATCGGCCGATACACGGCTGCGCGTTCGCCGATAGTTTTTTTTCCCCCGACGTTATTTTTTTTAAGCAGGCGTTAATGGGCAGCTCTGTGCTGCTGCTGGAGACTGTAGTTCACGAGCCCCGCCCTCCCCCATTAACAGAGTGCAACCTGCTCTTCACAAGAACGGTAACTTAAACTTTCAAAGCATCTTTTAAATGTTTGACAGCTGAAATATTGTCAAACACTTTGAAAATGGAAACACGTTGCTCTATAACTGTTATGTGCTTGCAACTATATAGCTAAGCAAGTTTGTGAGTCCAAATGGAAAACGCGAATGCCTCGTCTATAAAACTTAACTGCTTGCCATTGTATTAGAGAGCTGCAAAGGTGTAGACTATCCGTTCAGTGTGCATTAGGGCTGTCTATGAATATTCTAAATTCGAATATGTATTAATTTTGAAGGTGAAAATTAATATTTGAATGTGGAAAAACACGCTCGCGGTTGCAGACTAATAACGTTACCACAGCTGCTCAGCTCGCTCGGAGCGCTCACTGTCGGTTCAATATACTGTGAAACTTCAATCAATGAATGAAGCCTGCTATATTTGGGACAAGAGTCGCGACTCTTGATAAGCACTCAACATTTGTTTGTTGTTGATCATTTAACTGACGCGCAGAGAGCGCGAGGGAGGGCGAGCGAGTGCCCGGGCGAGACAGTGAGCGAGAGAGCTCTGCGGTCTTGGCCATTAGTTGATTTACTTGCTTTTTAATACGTTGTCAAATATGTTTAAACTCAAATAAACTATCTAATACTAGTAGTTATGTCTCTTTGTATTAATGTGTTTTGTTATTGACGTAATGCGCGTCAATGACAAAATGCGCAACGGGAGGTTCGAATATGTTTAGAGGGAATATGCAAACGCCATTTGAGCAATTTTGACAGCCCTAGTATGCATACGGGTGCTGTAACGACACTGGTCATAGGATTTGTTCTGTGCTTTTTGAGGGAGATTTATTCAGCACCCACCTGGCTGAGATTTGGACGCGTGTGGTGTGTCTCCCTCGACATCGCAGTGATATTAGAGACTAGACATGCTCATTTTATTTTATGTTGAAAAAATGAAACCATGGCAGTACATAGTTCGTTTCTTTTAAAATGAAGTACAATGTGCACTTTATGCTGGTTGCTACTGTGTGCAATAGTGTAATTATTTAATTTATGCTTAAATATTTATTTTCAGCACTGAACTTTTTTTGTTCTACCTCATGTTTTTAATATTTGTTAAATTGTTTATCTACTTGTTCTTGTTCTACCTCACATGTTTTTACTATTTGTTAAATATTAATTTTTGAAGTTAATTAAATTTTACTTTTATTAAATTGAGACCTGTAACATTTGTTAACATCATGTATTTTTATGATGTAAATTGAGGGAGTAAAATGTATCGGCTCCAAATATCGGCTCAAGAAAATCGGCAGCCCGTATCGGTATCGGCTAAGGCTGATGGGAAAAAAATCGGTATCGGTATCGGCACTAAAAAATCCATATCGGTCGATCCCTAGTACCCATTAACAGAACTCTCCGCTTCGTCAGGAGGTAAAGCAGCATCAAACAGATGTTTCAGAGATGAATCCTCTTTCTGAGCAGACACCCAGTCCTGACGGGCAAAGCAAGGAGACCTGGCACTACCCTCTTAGTAGTTAACAAATCCTTCACATCACTTAGTTTGGCATGGGCAGATTGTTTACGCATTGCACGTGCGAGTGCACAAGACACAAATACCTCTGGATACTGCTGGGATATACCAGTGTCCCCAGATGAACAGGACAAGTAGCAACAACAGGTGGAGGTGGAACATCACGCCACACACGGTTATTTCCCAAAATCACTCAAACTCCTTCCATTGGCAGTGAAGGACGGACTCCCATCACAACTGCTCCATTTACTACATCAGACTGGAGAAACAGGTTATGCAGGGGTACCACGAATCAACACACTGTTTCCTGTACTTGACTCCTGAGAAAAAGGAAGAACAGATTGCAAAATGAATGATTGTGATGCACCAGTGTCTCTGAGGATCTTAACAGGAACCTTCTCAGTACTGACACAAAGCCCTCTGTAATGAAGGGAGCATAACCCTCATCTCCAACACTGCAAAGTACCACTGGTTTCTCCAGATCCTGTCAAATATTAAGACAGTCAGAATTATTATCTGTCTGAACAGATGAAACAGCAAGAGCAGGCTTGGGTTCCCATTTAACACGCGTCAGTTTTCCCTTAAGCGCTAAACAATCCTTTTCCCAGTGTCCCTCCCTTTAAATGACAATAAGCACACCGGTCATTTTTATCAGCATAACTTTTACAATTCCTCTCAACCTTATCAGCCAGGGTATGACGGACAGTTACACTCTCTGTTGGACTATCGATGAACTTTGACCTACTTTTCCTGACTTCACATTTATGAGTGAGTGCATACTCATCAGTAAGGATGGCAGCCTCTTCCGTAGATTTAACATTTCGATCGGTATAAAAGAGGGAAACATGCTCAGACAAAGTACTTTTAAACTGTTCTAAGAGGAACAACTCAAACAGATCTTCACGACTAGTTACACCTGAAGCAGTACACCAGCGATCTAACTGGATTTTTAAGTCTCTCACAAACTCACAATATGTCTGCTCTGCAGGCTTTCGCATGTTTCTAAATTTCTGCCGATAGGCCTCTGGCACCAGCTCATAAGCTTTCAGTACAGCCTCCTTAACCTTATGGCAGTTTTGACGGTCAAGAACACTTAAAGAAGAATACGCTTTTTGTGCCTTACCAGTTAACACGCACTGCACCATCAAAGTCTGTTCAGAATCTGGCCATTTCATAACGCCTGCCAAGCGTTCAAACAAACTGAAGAATGTGTCTACATCAGTTTCACTAAATTTGGGTATCAACTTAATATTATTGGCTACATCCAACCCTTTTCTGACAGAACTGGTTAGACCCTTAGCGCTGTCCTCCAGTTTACCCTCACCAATTAACTGATCTGGAGTCAGACAAACTACCATCGCGCCACGAGGCCCTGCAAATCAGTTAAAATGTTGTGCCACTAAAGTCTGTATAAAATGCACAACCTAAATGACTGTTCTCAGCGCAGCTAGGTTGAAAAATAAATCATACAAACATTTGAATTACACTTCATATTTGTTTTCATGATTTTAACAAGTCTGTTAAAAAAATTAAACAAAAAAAAAAAAGAAGTAAAACTTATTTTTTAAATTTTTTTTTTTACAATAAAAACGTATTTTTTAAATAAATTTCCCCCTGGCAATGCAAAAGGCGACACGAACGGGCCGTCTACCTTCTGATGAAAGGATGGATGAGTTAGGATCGGTTGCCCTTCTGGGACGATGATGATGATGATGATGATGATATATGGATGGATGGATGGATGGATGGGGACCTCCGGCGTTTCCTCCAGTCCAAAAAAAAGAAAAATCACATTCAGTAACAAGAGCTAGTATAGACCATTACAACACAAAAGACTACATTTTATCCAACGGCTTGCAGTTTCCACATCCCTAAAGCTAGTTGGGGACACGAGCTCAGAGTAGAGCCGCTGCTCCTCCACATCCAGAGGGGTCAGCTGGGGCGGCTCGGGCATCTGTTCCCTTCTCATCCCTTCCGAACGTCACATAGTGATATTCCTGTAAAACATGTGAGGTGTTACCCTAACAACAAGCCTTGGGTTACAAAAGATCTGAAACATTGTTTAAATCTTTAAAAAAAATTGTTTTTTTAATGGAAATAGATATGGTTTTAACCTTTTACAGAAAGAATTGAAGGTAAAAATTAAAGGGGCCAAACATCAATATAGATGTCCAGTGACAATTTTGACCAGCAGATCGCAGAAATACAATGAACAATTCATTCATTTGAACTGTTTCCTATGCAAATGCATTTAAGTACTATAGTTACGCTCCATTCATTTCTTGTTTCGGGGCAACTCGACTAACAGGACAGGAAGTGATCGTTCTTCAGCACACGGAGGAGCTTCCTGCTGCTGCCGAACTCATACACATTTGTCCCACTGAAGAGATAAATGTTATCTGGAAGAAAAGAAGTCATTGAGTCTTTGTATTGTTACAGATCTTCAGAAAGGAAGTTAGAAACACCTACCGTCGATCAGATGGGCTGCTGTAACCTCTCCAGTCACTGCTGGAAATCCATCTTCCGCTCGTTTGGGATTTCCATCCATCCTCTTCATCATCTCATTACAGCTAACAAAAAATAGGGAAATTATACATTCGATCTTTTCTGGGGACATTTTAAGGGCTTTTGTATGTGATCCAGCACTTGACCCACCTATAGTAATATTTCTCAAAGAAGAGAAGTGTTTTTCCTGAGTTTTTGTCGTGGACGGCAGCACTGATTTTTGTCACAGATGGTGGCAGACCAAAGCTGCTGAGAGGCTTGGGATAGCCCAGCTCAACAACGTTGCTTTTAAAAGCCCAGACTTGTTTACATATAAATAAATATATCCCATAAGGTTGTTAGTGGGGTTTTTTCCTGAGGATTTTACAGAAATTTTAAATTGGAAAAAAGTGCAACACCCACTCTTGAAGAAATCTTAATTGATTAAAAGCGTGTGATTATATATCGGCCAACTAAAAACATTTCAGCTCCCCCATCCCCCCATAATGGCTGATCCATTTCCTTTCCACTTCTTACAAACAGATTTCCATTCGCCATTCTTGTTTTAAACAATATAAAATTACATACAGGACTTTAGGTCTGCGCTTTAAGCATTAACCCTTCATCAGTCACACTAAGAAATAAATATGCAAAAAAAAAATTATATAAAATGGTGTTCCTTAGTCCAAATTTAGCAACTTTTCAGTTTTTTTTTTTTTTTTAAATGACCCAATCAGGAAGCAGATACACCGGTTGACTTGCACATTTAGGGTAATTCACGACATGAAGTAACTAGTATTAGGCATTCATAATTTTTTTCTTGTGTGAATCTTAAGTTGAATATTTTTCCAAATAAAAACAGTAGAATATGTTAACAATATAATCCATTTATTTTAAAAACATGTTCTTATTATAACACATAAAATAAAAACATTGTAAAGTGAACAGTAAACAATATTAATCAAGAAATGTAACACACAAATACAATACTAAATAAATAATTACAACTGTAATCAATAAATAACTAAAAATATATACTATAAATATAATAAATAATCTCATTGTGCATAGGTCTCATCCTTGCCTTACTCTTACCTCATCTCTGGTGATATGCAACAAAGCACTGGTTTTTGTGTATAGTGCTAGAGACAGATCTGGTGTGTCCATAAAATGTACGGCAGTCCATTATGTCTGAAAGAGATGGAACGTAATAAACATTACTGTACAGTGTAGGGTCGCAAACTGTGTCTTGAGTAATCAGTGCATCAGGTACATCTATCCATAATAAATGCACAATTGTCATATTGATAAACTGTTCTCCCAACATACAGGCACATTATGATTTATTTTGATTTGTTAAGGAAAAATTTAATATGCTAAAAAATACTCTTTGTACTATGTATGACAAACCGGATAACACTCAACCATGAAATTAGATTAAGAGACAGAAAATTGGATAAGAGACAGAAAATGTTGAAGTGTGACTGATAAGGTAAGTTTACTGTGCTAAATAAAGCCAAAAATGTCCAACCATCAATTCAATTACAGTCTCATTATCGTGTTATGTTTGTCAGATTGTTGAACAGAGAAATGTAATGTTTATTCCCATCGAGACAGACGTAGTTGTAGCTATTCAATGCATAACGTAGTGTTAGTCAATAAGCCTCAGCTATGATGACTATTGCAGAAATAATGAGTAGGACAAATGGTTCATTTCGTAATATGTAAAGAGTAAACAGTATAACAATTAGAATCTGAAGGTAAACCACAGGCCGTATAAATAAGGGTAAAATAAATATAGTCTAGCAAAGAAATCGGCCGCATGATCCTGCAGGGTGTATTAGAGTCACGATCGCGCTGCTGTGCTAATTTAGCTAGTGTCCAGTTCAGTGTTTACCCTAACCGAGCGGTCACACAACTTTTCCGAGATACATTTTATTATCACGTTTCTTCCATTCAACAAAAAGATAATCATTAGGAAGTCTAGAACATGAAATCCAACCAAAAATTTTCTTACCTTAAATTTTCGCGTCTATTGATTGAAGAGAGATCACGACAATAAACTTCCGGTTCAGATTCAGCTCGCCTCAGCAACACATATCTTAATACAACATTGCCACCCAGTGGATATAATTGTCATTACACATTCTATTCAGTGAGAGGAATAAGAACTAACAGCTAAAAATGGGCTTTGGAGAGTATTAATAACAGGAATTTGACCGCGGAAAAAAGTCAACCGCACGGTTACAATGCACGTTAAAGGGTTAAAGACAAAATAAATAAATAAATAAATAAATTAATTAATTAAAAAAAAAAAATAAATAAAAATAAAAATAAATGACCAAACAAAATGGGTCCAAACTTTTTCCCCTGGCAACTCTACCACTGGATCAGATCGCCTCTACCGCCGGATCTGATCGCCTCTACCGCCGGATCTGATCGCCTCTACTGCTGAATCTGATCGCCTCTACCGCCGGATCTGATCGCCTCTACCGCCGGATCTGATCGCCTCTACCGCCGGATCTGATCGCCTCTACCGCTGGATCTGATCGCCTCTACCGCCGGATCAAGGAAGAACGGAGGGGAAATTGACTAGATACAATTTCTTCCACAATAAAAACTACTGAACAGACGAGAAGAAGTTTATTTTAAACTGCAAAGTATTGAAAATATAATTAAAGCGCTGTAAACACCAAGTGTGTCTCATCAAATGATCAAAAGTGCCACACACACACACACACACACTTGCAGTCTTTACACCTACTGGACTCTATTCAGCCCGTGTTCATGTAATCAGTCGAGTGTAAAGACCACAGGTGTGTGTATTTAGACCACAGGTGTGTGTATTTAGACCACAGGTGTGTGTATTTAGACCACAGGTGTGTGTATTTAGACAGGCATATGACTTGCTCATTACGATAAGTGACTCGGCACCTAATGGCGGGTTTAGTTTATGATTTAAAAGCATCACTTCGTTTTTACCATCACTGTTCCCAGAGTCTGAAGACTTGCTGCAAGATTAACTATAAATGCATCACAGAAATGAAATACACAGATTCTGAGCTGGTCAGTGATGTACACGACACCGCCGAGGTCAGCACTTCATTAACGTGACCAACATTAATAACCCTAACCGAGCGTCATCCTCTGGTGTCCCTTGACCAAAACTCACCTGTTCTTCAGGTCCATTATACTGTATGAAGAAATTAAATATTAGAAACCCTTCCCAGTATAACCAGGACCAATGAAACTACAGCTACATACTGCAGCTTACACCAAAAATAACAAATAACACAAATGTTAAGCTTTTAGTATATTTTATTTAGGGGTAAAGCAAGTAAACTGTCCAGGTACATTTCTAAACACATGTGCAGGTGAGGAGAAAAGCAGAAGGGTTAGATAGACACACAGAGCTGGAGACACTATGAGGCACATCTCTCTTCATCTCTTTATAAAGCACAGCGACGGTCATCGAGTGTTCATGACCCCTGTGAGGCCGGAGACGGAGCGCTGCTGTTCGGTTCGCTGAATCTCCAGACTCCAGGGTTCTCCTCCTCTGAAGCCGAACTCGCCCGTCCGAACCGCCCAAACAAGACTGGCCGTTATTGGGAAACGCCTCTAGAAGCAACACTGGACGATACTGGGAAACGCCTCTAGAAGAAACACTGTGGTCCGTCCTCTGCCAAAGGGGGAGGCGGCTTCAAAGAAATTGATCATTACATATTAATATTATCTTAAAGAGACAGTTCACACAGTGGAGAAGAGGAGGAGTGACGGCCGTGATCTTCATCGTCCTCTCTTGAAGCCGCCTCGAGTTCCTCTGAAGGAGCCGCCCTTCACCATCTTCCTCACGCCGCTCGACTGCTCGCCGTCCTCTTCCTCGGCCGCTCTGGGCCGCTTCCTCTTCTCGCTGCTCTCCTTCATCTCCTGACAGAACAAACACAGCGTCACACACACACACACACTCCGCAGTAGCTGATCACATGACAGGAGGACGTACGATACGTGCGAACCGCTGAGCCTCGCTCACTCGCTCCACCAGCATCATCACTTCCTCTTCCTGTGTGGGGAAGGCGGGCAGTTTCTTCCCGATCAGTGTCTCGATGCGCTGGAACAGCTCCACGTCATACCTGCACACACACACACACACACACTGGTGTATAGAGAGAATGAAGCCAGTGACAGATCAATTCTCCTGACGCTAACACACACTCTGAGCGTACACACAATCACAGACCGACTGAAGGAGGAGGAAGAGGAGGAGTGACTGACTGTGTGACGAAGGTGATGGATTTCCCAGATCTCCCTGCTCTCGCCGTGCGGCCCACGCGGTGGATGTAATCCTGTGGAGAACACAGCTAGCGTTAGCAAACACACACGCTAACACTTCTACACTCAGTTTATTCAGGTAAATAAAATATCAATGTCGAAGTTGCTCGTTAACCTCGGAGTGTGTGTGTGTGTGAGTTTCTTTATTTAAAGGGATGATGCACATTAATTAACATTAGTACATGGTCCAACATGTAAATGTGCCAGATTTACCCATACAGGCTAATTTTCATCTGCAGTCCCCAGCAGGTTTAAATTAAATTAAAACAATAAATACACTACAACAATACAATAAACATGATAAATACAAACACATTATTCTGTATTATTGCAACATATTTGCTTTGTTACTAACCAATGTTGTATGGATTTGGTAAATGATTTGATAGACGTGATCTTCCTTAGTTCTGTGAGTATGGTCTTCCATGTATGAGCTGCTCGAAAAGAGAAAGCTGACTTTCCAAAACTACTGTTTTACATGTTATTTTACAATCCCCTCTTGTAGATGCTCTGCTGGATGAGTTCAAATCTTGTTGGATGAATTTATTGAGCGGAGGGGGAACCAAACCATGAATAATTTTATATACAAGTAAAATATCTGCAAATTTAATCATGTTTTCCCAATTTAACAGGTCATAGTTATTTAAAAGTTTACAATGGTGATATTTATCTAACGTTTTTAAGGCCCGTTTGTAAAGTATTTCAACCGATCGTGATGTGGTCCGACTTGTCTGTGTAAGGCAGTAATTAATGTGTGATATGATCATGGAATTAAAATATAACTTTGAGGCCTCTGTAGTCAGATTATTCCTAATGTGTCTGAAATCTGCCAAATTAAATTTAATTCTATTTGTGACCTTTTTCACCTGTGTTTTACATGAAAAACATGAATCTATTATTATTCCCAGATATTTTAACTCTTGAACTACTGCAAGTCTTTTCCCTGCAATGACATCTGGGTCTCTCTCTCTATTTATGGATTTCGAAAAACAAAAAAATATATACACACTGTTTTATCAGTATTAAGGTGCAGACACGAGTTTGCTAGCCAATTTGAGATATTATCCATTGTAGCCGATAGCTCTTCGGCAGCTTTTCTCTTACTTGCAGCATGTAGATATATGACAGTGTCATCATTATCATCATCTGACAGGTGTCATTAGGTAGACAGACCTCAGGCAGATCGTTAATGTGTAGACTGAATAATAGTGGTCTCAAAAGAGAACCTTGGGGTACACCCAGATTAATATCAGTTATTTGGGAGATGTTATTATCCACACAAACACATGGTTTTCTGTCTGTAATATATGATTTTATCCATGTAATGGCATCTAATGAAAAATTGAACTTTGATCATTTATTAATTAAAACCTCATGATTAACCAAATGGAAAGTTTTTTTAAATCAAGAAAGACAGCTCCATCCACCCCACCCTTCTCCAGTTTAGCCTTTATATTTTCCTGCAGAAAGACATTAGCTGTTTGCGTAGAGTGATATTTTCTAAATCCAAATTGCATCGGATGTAATGAGAAGGGACCTGAAATTAGATGCATTACAATCTGTTCAGATATACATCTTTCTGCAATTTTAGATGTAGCTGGAAGAATGCTTATCAGTCGATAATTACTAATGGCACTCTGATCACTGCATTTGAATACCGGTGTTATTGCAGTTTTCCATGAACTAGGAAACACTCCTTCTTTTATTGACCAGTTAACAATTTTCATGACAGATGGAATGAGTGCCTCCTTATGGGTTTTTACGAAAGCTGTATCCATCCCATATATATCTTTTGCCCTTGAACAATTAAGAGAAGAGATAATTGAATTTCTTTTGGAGTCTGTCACTTCTCTAAAAGTCATAATAGGAGCAGATGTATTTAAATGAGTAATAATAATTAAATGCTGCAGCAACTTTACTTGGGTTACATTTCCATCTATATTCAATTGTATTGGTTTATTGATAGTGCAAAATTTCCCTGTTAATCTTTTTCAATTATGCCAGATTCCTTTGGTATTTCCCTTAGCTTCACAAATAGCATCAATATAAAAATGAGCTTTTGCCTGCCTAAGTGTTTTTAAACCAGATTCCTCAATGAGGTATAGAATTGTCTCTCATGTGCCAGTTTGTTCTTAATTAAGGGTCTAATCCCTCTGTTTCATTAGTGACCTTATAGTCTCATTTATCCAAGGTACATGGTTTCTTTTTGATTTTCCTCACGAAACTATGCATAATTGTCTCCAGTTTTACCATGAGAGATTTACAATTTTCATCAACACTTTCAAAAGCCAGATGTTCATTCCAATGAGTTTCTTTGATTGCATGTTCAAGATTGGATAACTGACTTTTAGGGATTCCATACTGATTTAACTTTGTAGAATTTGATCAATTTAATACCTTTTTTGAGAGCTTTCTTACAATCAGGATCATATTATGGTCGGATAGCCCTGTGACCAAATTATAAGATCTTCTTATTCTTTCTGGTCTATTTGTAAAAGCCAAATCAATAAGTGTTTCAGATGAACTAGTTATCCTCGTAGGTCCGACTATTACCTGCTGTAATGCAGCTCTTTCCTTTTTATTTTGTCACTCCAATTTATATTCAAATCTCTTAATAAAATAACCTCGTTTTTAGAATCACATTCCCTTAAAAGGGCATTCAATTTATCATAAAAACATTTTTTTGAGGATGGTCGTCTGTATAATCCAATCAAAATAAAAGACATTTGAATCGATAAAGTTAATTTAAGAACTATGCATTCCAGGTCATCAACATCGGACAAACGAATTTGCACATAATTTATACTATCCTTGATATAAAACAACTAAAACAACACTCCACCACCCGACCAACATTTCTGTCTCGTCTACACATAATGTAACCATGAACTTTTAATCCATCAGCCGGTGAGTTTTTGTGTAACCATAAATGCTGAAGTGTACCTTGGAGTGTGTGTGTGTGTGTGTGTGTGTAAATGCTGAAGTGTACCTTGGAGTGTGTGTGTGTGTGTGTGTGTAAATGCTGAAGTGTACCTTGGAGTGTGTGGGGATGTCGAAGTTGATGACGCAGTCGACGTGAGGGATGTCCAGCCCGCGGGACGCCACATCCGTGGCCAGCAGCACTGAGCGGGACTTGGACTTGAACTTGTTGAGTGCGCCGAGACGCTTGTTCTAGAGGAGGACGGACACACACACACACACGTCAGTCCATGACACTCAGACACACTGGAACAGGGGATGCAGGAGTCTTCAAGTTAATTTTAATACCTTTTCAAGACCTTCTGAATATGTTTAATAACTCGCCACCACCTTAAGCTATAACCATTGACATCAGAGATACTTTAACTTAGCAGTTTTAGTTTGTGATAAAGACTATAGACCACTCTGATACAAAAAATCTAAACGGCTGGGATAGCAAATCAAAGTTTATTAAAAAACTTCCCCATTCTGTTCATGCGTTCACCAACCTTCACGTAAAACATTTTAGTGTGTTGTAATGCGGACTGGGAACGCCGGAGTGTACATTGAGCTTTTAAACTTCCACCCGCCTGCCCGTTCGAGGCAGTTTACCAACACACCCACAATAGCCCAGTTTTATTAAGTATCTGTTCGTTGTTTAACAAAAATGACTAAATTCACACACTTTTATGATGTTTTTGGGACTGTTGGACAGCTAATTCAGAAAAAAATAGGGATGTAACGATTCACTCAACTCACGATGATTTTCTCACGATTTTTTTTAACAAATGAGATTTAAGACAAATTATAAATAAGAAAGCGTCTCTTTTATCATTTCTCAAACAAAATGCTGCATATTTCTTTTTTATTTTGAAATATATTTGTCAAATAATAAAACTACATTGAAAAACTAAATTCCCTTCAAGGTTGTTTGTCTGTCTGGTCGAGAGGCTGAACACCGGTACCTTCACACACTACAGTAAAAGGCTGTAAAATTTGTACCACATTGACAGGAGTTTTACATCGTAATAAAGGAAAGATTTTAATTGTCATAATTTGTATCATTAAAATATAAAGAGTTAAAAAAACAGAACACATTTATCTAAATATGCCATAACCCTCAAACAAATGAGGGTTGCCATGGAAACACGGACGCACCTTATGATCTCGTGGCTCTCACACTTGTCGTATGAATGACTTGTACGTGAAACAGAGGTGATGTGCTCCTCACGGCGGTGATTATTATTAGTCTATGAAGAGTCAGAATGCGCCACAGCTCTGATTTGACTGAGTCAACATCTACACTTGCCCTCACCCGGTCGACATGTGTTTGACAGCGCGTGCTCATACGGCACACACGTGTTGCAAGCGGAGCAAACCAAACGTTTTCAGTTCATTACTATGAGTGCTCACACAAGCTCACGTTCCTCAGGACTGAAGTGAGACACTCGCTCGGTTCGCTCCAGTGTGTGCTCGCTGCGTTTGGGCCTGAGGTTCACATCGTCACAGTCGGATATCCAGTAAACACTCCTGCTGTTTAAAACCTGGAGCGCGATTCGTTCAACATTTCAACCGACTACAATAGTCACACATTTTTATCGATTCTCAACTGGTTGCGGGTAAATCATTACATCCCTAGAAAAAATAGCCTACTTTCAAAATTCAAGACTTTATAAAGCCTTAGCTGTTTATAAAGCCCTTATAAAAGTGATACGACTTTTTAATACTTTATAAGGGTCTTAACCCTTGTGCATCCATTTTAAAAAGTTACACTTAGGTAAAAAGAGGACAAAAATGTCCATGTCAAAAAACTGTCATAAAAATATGACGCTTTGGAGCACAGACTTAAGTTTGGTATCGTTTTAAAGAAGACCCTTTGCAGATTATTGCTAGTAAATCCAAAAAAAAGGTTATATAGGTATATGTTTATGAAAATTATTTATAAAAAATATTTTATATAAAAAATATATATTTTATAAATCAGGTTGAACTCAAAACTGCAATAAAATCAAAGCCATAAATCTAAATAGGTTGTGTTCCAAATTTGAGGATGATATCTCAAAAAATGAGCTTTCTGTAACAGTTTGTTTGGGCGTAGTAACATATTTTCCCCATCGGGTCCCAGCAAAACCCCACTGGAGCTCACAGTGACTGGATTATTATTTGCAGTTTTTCTCTCTCAGTATTACAAACACACACATATTTTTTTATAACACACATACTAACCACACTCTGACATCCATACCAACACACCCACACAAATATCGTTGCATAATTTATCCAGTTGGCTCTATAGTATGCCGAACCAGAAAACAGGAATAAAGCGATATTTGTTTTATAGGCCAAACTTAAAAAAATGACACCATCTGATAAAAAATAGTAAAAAATAAAATTTTGAAGCCTTGCCGTCAGAATGAAAGCCTCTTAACAAAGATTGCTTAATTTTATAGTTAACTGAACCGGGGATTAAAAATGGCAGTTTTAATGGGTTTCAATGGGGACATTTTTGTCCAAAAGGTGCTGAGAGGGAGGATTTTATGTACCTAATGAAAAAAAAATATATTTTTTTAAGAAAATGACGCTGAAATAGTAAAATTCCAATAAAAATACACACCTGAGCAAAGTTTTTTGCAGTTAGCTTTAACACAGGCAAAGTGATCAAGAAAACAAAACTGAAAAGGACAAAAATGTCCATAAGGATGCACAAGGGTTAATTTTCCCAAAATTGGTTTATCACCTTTTAATACTGTTCAAGACCCCACGGATACCCAACACACAGGCAGTGTGTGTGTGTGTGTGTACCTGACTCATCTGCCCGTGCAGTGTGTGTGTGTGTGTGTGTGTGTGTGTGTGTGTGTGTGTGTGTGTGTGTACCTGACTCATCTGCCCGTGCAGTGGGATGGCCGTGATTCCCAGGTTCCTGAGCAGCAGCGCCACACGCTGGGCGTTATTACAAGTGCCGCAGAAAACCATGAAGGAGTTTCCGGCCAGTTCGTTGAGGATAGAGACCAGATAACAGTCCTAACACACACACACACAGAAGCGTTCATGAGGGCTGAAGCACATGATACACACACGTCTGAGGAGAGAGACAGCAGGAGGACGGAGGAGCTGAAGGAACCTTGTACTTTGATGGGATGAAGATGTAGAACTGCTGCAGTTTGTCCACGGTGGCGTATTTGGTGGAAACGCTGCACTTCACCGGGTCACGGAGAGCCGCACGCTGAAGCTTCTGCACCTGAAACCAGTCAGACCAGAGCACATCAACAGACTGAAACCAGTCAGACCAGTACACATCATCAGACTGAAACCAGTCAGACCAGAACACATCAACAGACTGAAACCAGTACACATCATCAGAGTGAAACCATTCAGACCAGTACACATCATCAGACTGAAACCAGTCAGACCAGTGCACATCATCAGACTGAAATAGGGCTGCAGGATTAATGGCATGATGTTGTTCTGCGCATCTAATCAGTAAAGTCGGTTCCTTGATTAGTAGTAAATCACCTTCACCTGCTTTCAGATGGAGCAGCATTTACTACAAAGAGCCGTAGATCACTTGATTAAAAACATTAAAAACATTTTTTTCAATTATTTTACCGATGAAAGGCAGATTTGATATGGGTCTGTAGTTGTTGAGGACAGACTCATCCAGGTTGTTCTTTTTAAGTAAAGGCTTCACAGTGGCTATTTTAAGGGAATTGGGAAATACGCCGTTCATAAGAGAAGTATTAATTATTAAAAGTACATCAGTTGCTATTAGATGAAGCACAGATTTATAAAAGCTAGTGGGTAAGATGTCCAGCTCAGATGTGGAAGAACTTAGACAAGTTTGTACAGTCTTTTCAAGAGTGTCAAGGTCAATAGGACTGAAGTTTGAAAGAGTGCTAAGCTGATCCCTTTGAGTTGGTAATTCAAAGTTAGAGATTCTATGTGACGTATATGAGATATTATGTCTTATGTTCTCTACTTTGCTCTTAATAAAAGAAGCAAATTCATTGCACTTTTCAACTGAGAGTAGTTCAGGAGCCAGACGGGGGGAAAGTTATTTGCTTCTTATACTTCTGACACAATTATTACAAGTTAGCAGTTTTTCATGCTAAATTAAATCTTCAAATTACAACAAAACATTTATATTATTGCATTACATCATTTATATCTCAATTTTACATATAATTTATAAGCATCAGCAGCAACAATGTTAAAACTAGGCAAAAAAATGTTAAAGTCTAATGTTTTCATATGAAGAAAATAATTGACTGGGGATTTATGTCACAGTTGCAAAAATGTAATTCATTTGAAACAGTTTTAGAAGGTTTATGTGTCGTTTAATAGGTTTAAACTAAGAGTGAGGAATAATTAACCGGGTAATATTAATTCACTGAATAATATTCGCTGGAATATCAGTAAAGTAAGTATAACGTAACAAAACAGCTATAGGCCTATACTTCATTTCATTTTCCAACTAGTATGTCATTAATAATTATTTTGTGGATCTAGATCATGAAATGCTTTCTGATAAAGGGCTGTTTATCTATTCATTTACACAGAACTATAACTTAGGCGCGATCGCACGTGCAGATAATAAAAAAATAATTTCCACAAAGCAAAGGTTGGAATCGAGTGCATTGAGGGGAATGATCTTACTCGACTCGTTGTAGTTTAAGATAAGTTATAAATCTGATTTATGAAATCAATTGACAAAAACAAGGAAATTATTTTTTAAGTCATTAAATTCAAGTTCACGTAAACTTTTCCCTCCGCTGCGACTGTCTGTCATTCAGCATCAAACGCGTCGCGCTCGGTTACGACAGTCAATATGATGAAACTCTCTCCGAGATGATTGTTCTACTATTATTATGCTTGACCTGTAGATAAAGCTCTATGGGTTTGCGTAAAATGACTATATTGATGGACTGTGTTGCTGTTTCTTAACCATGTTCCTTACTACCGTGCGTCAGATCACAACACAGGAGATCACTATCATTCTTCACATGCACAATAAATGAAATTTAACTGTTTAAAGAAAAGGTTCAATAAGCCATTGATAGCAAAAAATGCATCTCAAAATGCATCAGATTGATGCTTTAAAATATGGAATATTTAAGATTTTCTCACGGGGGAGCATGCCTAACCCTAGAGGAGGAGGTTTTTTATTTATATATTTAGTTTTTTATTAAAAAGATTTCTATACTTTATAAACTCAATAGTCTACATTATAATAACCATATAAACGTAGCATAATTATAATAAAATATTTTAGATCCATCAAAAAGCGTGCTCGTTAACCAGCAGACAAGCTAAACCAGCACAAATTAGTGCATAAAAGGTCACCAAAATAAAGTATTTGAACCTCACAATTAAATAGAAAAGGAGGACAAAAAAAATGCAAAAAGGTCCACTTTTGAAAAAAAGAACCCCCCCCCCTTTCAATAGGCTGGCTACGGACCAGGGGCCTCGTGTATAAAACTTTGCGTAGATTTCATCCTTAAAGTGTGCGTACACACATAAGGCAGAATTTGCGTACGCACAAAAGTTTTCAGATTTATAAAAGCGTTCGTACGCCAGAACCTGCGCAGAATTCACTTTATAAACCCCAGTCAGCGGGAGATTGTGCGCACGTGCGTCTCCACCCCGAAATAACCATATATGGAGATTACAACGCCTAGTTTTACTATGCATATCTTCATCTGCATATCATTTGCATATGATAATATATCCACGTGATACCAAGTTTAAAGGTACAAGACGTTAGGAAAATATGAAATGCGGATGTACCGTCACATTATTACTAACATATTTTTTTTTAGTAGCCTTGCCTAGTTTTTGAATAAATAAATCAAATAGTGTTAAATACATTTCAGAGAAAGTTTTTCTCAATCTTTACCACTGGCCAAATAGTATTTTTAATTAATTTATATTTTAATGGAAACAGATAGACGTGGTTGTGCATTTTTTGCACGAAACAAACAATTTTCTCAGACAATCTGCTATTATCATGATTAGCAATTATCTCTAGTTAAAACATTAAAACACAGCATGCAAGAAGAAAAGTGTTCAAAATCATAGCATCCATAACAAATAGGTCTTTTTATTGAATATATATATATATATATATATTGTAACTTCTCAGTAATGATTTCATGTTTGAGTGTTTAACTCCATTAATGAGAATGGCATATTTAATATAGGCTAAATGTTTATATCAGAAGTAAAACATAGTTTAAATCATTCTTTTATTTATTTAAACTGATATTTTGAACATGCACTGTATTTATGATTTGGACTCATAATGAAGATTTACGGTTTTACTCAATCTGCCGTTATATTATAGGCTATGTGCGTCAGTTTCACTAAACGGCCCAACGTGCGTGCTGGCGCGGTCATTTAAGAAGGGATGGATGTTTGCTTCAAGTGATGATAGGTTTGTGAAATTATATTTCTGTAAATGTATAATTTTCTTTAGATTCTCTGTCTAATAGTGAGCAAAAAGACATTTAACTCCAGCTCACCATCGGTGTCGCCACAACACATACTCTTCTAAAAGAGTGCGTACGCACGGTCAAGAGCATCCTTACGGTGCGCACTTATTTACGCCAAGTTTATTTTTTATAAATCCCGATATGTGCGTGGGAAAATGCGTACGCATATTTCTATGCCCATTTTGTGCGTACGCAACATTTATACATCAGGCCCCAGAACACATCATCAGATCACACACACTTCACACACACACGCAGACGTTTACCTTTTTAGTCATGGTGGCTGAGAACAGGAATGTACGTCTGTCGCGCGGGATGACCTTCAGGACTTTATCCACCTAGACACACACACACACACACACACACACACTGAGCTCAGCTTCTGTCATCAGATCATTGATCTCTACATGCGGGTCTGATTGTAAATCTGCTTTATTGGTGTAATTGACACACTTTTAGCTGTTTTCACTGAACAAATCAAACAGCTCAACTGTTTCCAGTGGTTCCCCCAAATTCAACTGGGAATGCACCTTAATGACTCCATTATTTAACCCCTTCATGTTATCTTTAGCCCTTGGGCTCATCGTCCTGTTGAAGATCCAGCTTCAGCTTCCTCACGGACGAGATGTCCTCTCAGGATCTCCTGATATTTCAGTGATCGTGTCCAGAGATCCGCACAGAGCATCACTGACCTGAACTGCAGACTGAGATCCTCACACACACACACACACACACACACACACTGCTGGTCCAGAGGGACGGAGAGATGTCTCATGATCTGAACCGCGGATTGTTTCCTTCTGCCCGTCCAGCTCAATCACGGGTCTATAGCGAACGCTTCATCTGCGTCTCGAGGAACACTCAGTGTTCACGATCTTTCGGTCTCCTGTTCTCGTTTGTAAAGGTCAATAGCCACTTTAGCGTCATCGAAGGGTAACGCCCCCTTTTGGGGGAAACACCTCTACACTGTCTGTGGGAAAACAGACGGATCCCCATGAGAACTGAACTCACTCTAGATCTGCAAAGTTTATTGATAGCAAAAACGGCACAAACTTAAAGAAGCTAACGTTACTGAATACGGGGTCACAGAGGTGTCCCTTTGGAATGGTCAAACTGGATTAATGACCCCACCCAGTGGCCAAATATGGACTATACAATCTTCATTAAAAGTCAAGAAACGAAATGATCCTCCCAGGCTGCTGCCGCTCTCTCTTATTGCCGTCTTTACTGATTTTAATATTAGCTGATGATGATCAGCTCAAATCTGTTGCTTTCGGTGCCAGTAAATCTGTATAGCGCAGGAATTGAAGATCGGATTAGAATATATCCGTTTTGCAAAAACACATTTATGTGAGCAGGTGTAAATGGAATCGTTTTGATAAATCAGATCAGCTATCCGATCTGAGGAAACGCATGAAGTGGCCATTAACAGCCCCGTTGAGTTTGGCTGCACTTTATCTAATGATAGCCATGAATTCATCTAGTTTAATTTAATGATTGGCACGTTAAAGGTTTTACTTCGGTTAGTTTGAGCTTGAACGAACATAACTCGTTAGCTTTGCTGTTGTTAGTTTTGCTAAAATTGTCCACACTGCTCTTATCGCATAGCCTATGTGTTTGAAACGAATTTCGTTGGAGAAATGAATACAATATTGAATACAACTGAACTGAACAGAACGGATTTTAATGATTGTAAGAACAGTGGATGCATGTTGATGTCAAGGTGACAGATTTGTTTTTCATAAGGTCAGATCTCTTTCTTTGTTCTTTTCTTTTTTTGGCGTTAACGACTGATTTAATGATAAGTTAATTTCTTAATTATAACGTGTGCTTTTTTAAAAACTTGTATTCAAACTATAATATATTTGTTATTTTATTTGTCTAAAATTAGAGATTAAAAAACTATTGTTTTGTTCTGCATGAGCAAAAACTTTCTGGTTTTAGAGTTCCAAGGTCTCCTTAAGCCGCTTAATAAAAAAATACTGCTTTATTTATTTAGAAACAGAAGTTACTAATAATTATATTTGGGTATTTTGTTTAATTATTTTTGTTCATGTTTTAATCTAAAGCAAAGTATAACGCTGCCAATATCTACTGTAACGGACCTCCCAACATTGCAAACTCTGTAAGTGCATGAGATATTCAAAGCGACGCAATCTTCATCCGTTTGCAATATAACGAAATTTTAATTACAATGGTCATGTTTTTATTTTTTTAGTAGGCCTATTTATTATGTGCAACATTTGAATTAATATTCATGAAACGGGTAAAGTTACTTTTCTGATGAAATTTATTATACTAAACCAAAATAAAATATATTGGAGATGTGTCTGCTATTCTGAATTAACTAGTTATTTTTGTTCGTCTGCAGAACGAAAAGATAAAGATCAAGAAATCCAGGGAAAAATGTTTAGCAGAATTACTAAAGTGATAAATGATGTTTGAGGGGTAACGCATCTCAAAGTCGTGCATATACCCAGACTCGTGTTGGAGCAGTCAGTGCCGAACAACAGGCACACTTACAATATCAAGTTCAGGCCTGCTGTTTGAAAAGTTCAGCGAGTGATTTTCTTTATCCTTTATTCATTGATCAACATTAAATATTGGCACCATGTACAGGCTGTCAATTCAATAGACACAGGCCTGCTTAAAGACCAAACCGACGGTGTTTACGGGGATATTTTGAACTTGAAAAAAGATGTGTAGGCTAATGACGTCTTTCCGTGGTAGAAACACTTTTTCTGATGTTTAATCATGTTTATTATTTCATGCTATAAATTAACAAGAAGGATATTTGTGAGATATTGTATGCACATTTGTCCGTGCACGAGAAGCAGAAAACAGCGCTCATGCAGACGTGTCCTCTCGCATCTTCTGCTTTAAGAATGCTATCAAGAATCGATTTTCTATTCCTAACCCCACTAACTATCCTATAGAAAATATTTAAATCATGCTATTGCATGTAAATATGTCTATAACTATAGGGCTATAGTGAAATATGTTTGTCTTTTTCAATTGACGATTATCGTCCGGAATCAGACTTTGATATCGCGATACTTGCGAGACATTGTCGATATACGATAATATCGTCATATTGCCCAGCCCTAATATAACATTAACGTTACATTACACTGCGAGCGCCATATAGACAGGAAGAGCACAAGCACACACAATCTAAAGACACGCGAGGCTGACCGGTGGACTGTTTGTTGACTTTAATTTGAGACAGTGCTGTGGAGCTCGTGGCCTCTAGAGACGCTGGACGTCAATATTATATGCCGAGTCGAGCACCATCTAGTGGCCAAAAAACTTCCGCAGTGTGG
This sequence comes from Cyprinella venusta, assembly GCA_038021265.1. Classification (NCBI taxonomy): domain Eukaryota; kingdom Metazoa; phylum Chordata; class Actinopteri; order Cypriniformes; family Leuciscidae; genus Cyprinella; species Cyprinella venusta. Next base: position 57,483,500 of record CM075863.1, on the reverse strand, counting down.
CTTTAAGTTTGTGCCGTTTTTGCCATCAATAAACTTTGCAGATCTAGAGTGAGTTCAGTTCTCATGGGGATCCGTCTGTTTCCCACAGACAGTGTAGAGGTGTTTCCCCCAAAAGGGGGCGTTACCCTTCGATGACGCTAAAGTGGCGCTGGTCTATAATATCTTCTCCTTTCTTGAGGACCGTTCTTTAGACTTATTTTAACATGCAGTCAAATGTGACCCTTGACCCTGAGTGTTCTAGCTCAAGCACACCTGGAGCCGCTCATGCAGCCCTTGATTATTGAGACGACCCCTGACCTGCAGATACTATAAATATATAATGTGTGTGTGTGTGTGTGTGTGTGTACCTCAGACTCAAAGTCCATGTTGAGGATGCGGTCGGCCTCGTCCATCACCAGATATTTGAGCGCTCTGAGGTTGAAGCCTTTGGTGTTCTCCAGATGATCGATCAGGCGGCCCGGAGTCGCTGCGAGGAGAGCGGGATTATTACCCATGATTCAACTCTAACACATGGCCACACTCATGAGCTCTTACCGATGACCACGTGAGGTTTCTTGGCCAGAACCAGAGCCTGAGACATCATATCAATCCCTCCCACGACAACCGCTGAAACACACACACACACACACTGATGAGAGTGTGTTCACAACATCTACTGCATCACATGACCTGACCACACATGCAGATCTACTATGGACAGATAGAGAAGCTGTGGTGTAAAGAGACATTTTAACAGTAGGTGCATGCTGGGAAGGGTAAATGTTGAGCAGTCACAGTGCATGCTGGGATGCGTGTGTTTAGAGGTCACAGTGCATGCTGGGAAGGCGCACCGGTCTTGACGCCGATGCTGGACCCGAGTGCGTCGAACTGCTCTGCGATCTGGAAGGCCAGCTCTCGGGTGGGCGTGAGGACGAGTGTGTGCAGACGCTGAGCAGACGCGAGCAGAGACTGGAGGATCGGCAGAGCGAACGCCCCCGTCTTACCCGAACCCGTCTCCGCCAGACCGATCACATCACGGCCTAAACACACACGGGTTAGAGAGAGTCTCCACAGACCGATCATGTCACGACACAGTGAGTGTATGAGAGAGAGAGTGTGTGTGTGAGTGTGTGTGTGTGTGTGTGTGTGTGTGCTCACCCTCCAGAGCCACAGGAATGGCCTCGATCTGGATCTTGGTGGGTTTCTTCCAGCCCAGCTGATCACAGGCTTCACACAGAACCTCAGTGACGCCCTGAAACAGCACAAACACTCTCAGTGTGTGTGTGTGTGTGTGTTCGTTCACTCTAGTGGTCGGCCGATATCGCCACGGCCGGCTGGTGTTATAAGTGCCGCCCGTCAAAATAAAAGTCCCACTTACAATACATCGGCCAATCAGAAAAACCAAAACGTATATAAAAAACAGTTTTTCTGATTGGCCGATGCGGTGGAAGTGGGACTTTTATTTTGGCGGGCGGCACTGAACACCAGCGTCTGATCACACGTGTGAATGTTATATGAAAAAGTAAAGCGTTTGCTTGTATATTATTAGTAACTGAAAAGACAATCAGCCTAAAACACTTCCTCATTTCCCGTCAACATTCAGCAAATGTACATCTACATCACAAACCTTGCAGTTTTAAGCTGTGATATCTTGTGAAGTGTGTGTGTGTGTTCACTCAACTAACCCTAACCCACTCTCAGTGTACCACAACAACAATAAAGCTTCTTATCAGTCACTGTAAGCCAATATACAATTATTATTTTATTATAATAACAATAGAATTATAGAAATGTACAACTATTAGCCAATATACAAATGTATAATCTGCACAGAAACGGCACTGTGATTCTCGAGTTCTTCATTAGGAGAATATTACACTGTAAAAATGATTTTTTGGTAAAGTAAATACTAGTGAAAAAACCCAATGTAATTTACTTGAAAAGTTAGTTCAGGCAAGAATTTAAAAAAACTAAGTAAATTCCATATCAGTACTTAATTCAAGCAAGTAGAAATGAAACTGTAAATATCAACTCAACTCAACTCAAATTACTCAACTTTTCTGATACTGGGGTTCCCATCATGCACTGGACCTTGAATAATTAATGAGGCTCATTTTTCACTGTTTTCCAGCTGTATTTACACAGTTTTATCATTGATTTTTGTTGTCAGTATTTTTTTATATATATATAATTCTTTATTTAATAATTAATACAATTTACAGACAGAAACTCTACATGCTTATACATTCATCCTCACATTCATACCACAGAACATACATGAGAAAAGATAAATGTTGTCAGTATTAGTAAATTGCCATTTTGAGACATTTCGAGTAAATTTTTTGCTCAAAATGACACATTCAAAGTCAAAAACAACCCATCAAATGTTGCCGCCATTGTGTATTATCTACCAAGTATTGAGGTGTTTGCATTCACATGAGGCTTAATGTCTGACATGAGGTACATATTACTTAGATGATCTAAGTAAAGCACATACTATAAATGACTAATAAAATTCAAGAATGTTGTTTTAGTGAAATGTAATACAAAGGCAAAGGAAATCGATATTAATCAACCTTTTACTAGCCGAGTTAAAGAGGCTACATGCGATTTCCTGAAATTTAAACTCGCGACTGACACCTGTGGGCAAAAAAACAGAACTGCTCTTCCTTTCTGCTCGCTCTCGCAGCGCGCGCTCGTACGTGCACACTTAACAATTCATCTGGAGCAAGGAGGTCAACATTATGTTTACAGAGGTAAAACCAGTTAAATACATATATTGTTTGAGATAAGAGTTCTGTTTGCGAGTGTATGCTACTTGCTGACTAGCAGTTGTGGGCTGGCAGAGTGATCTGACTGAGGGTTTTCACCTGGTTTTCACCGACGTCACGTTCTGGGCGGTAACCCGGATGAGCGGCTCGGATGTAAACAACAACATCGACTGCACTGTTAACGTACAACTGAACTCATTGTTACAAAAAAATTCCGTGGTAGATGCGGACTCATAGAGAAGGACCTTATTCATTTGCATAAAGATGGGCATCGGGCTGCATTTTATAAATGTAGCGCCGCCTGGATGCTTGCGGAATATACGTAACATGAACGCGCTTGACGTCACATCCGCAGACAGCGCGGGAAAATTCGGACCCGACAGAAAATAAGAAAAATAGGATACAGGCTTATAGGTGCACCCACTGTGAGCCGACAAGGTGTCAGTATGCTCATCCGGAGATGTTTGAGTTATAAATGGTAAAATAAAAAGGCTACTGTTATGTTTATTTTGGGGGGAAAGCTGCATATAGCCTCTTTAATATTACTTATTTTTTGAGAAGTTTACTTAATTCCATATTCCAAGTAAATTTAACTTAAAGATCTCTAATTAAAGCTACTGATAAATGTTTAGGTTTTTTACTTGGCAAATCTTTGTAAATTTAGCATTTTCTGGGTGAGATAGTTTATTATTTAAGGTTATTTCAAGTAAATCCTATTCCAATTTTTTTACAGTGTACCAGAGTAACGCTTCCTTTCACAGTACAGTACTTATAGTATTAGTGTACTTATAGTGTACTTACCTAGAAAGTACTGGCTAATATAAGGTAAGTGTATGGAACAGGGGTAGGTTTAGGGGTAGGTTCAGGGTTAGTACTAGTTATTACCCAGTAATATAGTTACTAAAATAAGTACATAGTATTTACATGGGTAACTGGACTGTAAAAGACAGCGTTATCGACTACTTATGCCAAAAAGGACTTTGATATAACAGTATTAAACGGACTGATGTGCGCGCGCTTCTCGAGTCCACCAGCAGGCGGCGGGAACGCGCACCAGACTATCGTGAAATCAACACAATTTGAACAACGTTCAAAGACTCTCTCTAATTCAGAAAGAGTCGTTTCGCACGACTGAAGTAATGGGCACTAAAGTAATGGGCAGTGAGTGAACACAGCCCTGAGAACAGTAGCTAACACTCGAGTGTGGTGAAGAAGAGCTGAGTGCGCGTGTCTCACCAGGTCTCTGAAGCTCTTGTCTGTCTCTTCGGTGTGTGTGTCTTCGCTCGGCTCCATGTCTTCAGTGTGTGTGTCTTCGCTCGGCTCCATGTCTTCAGTGTGTGTGTCTTCGGCTCTGTGTGTGTGTTTCTTCTCTTCATCTGAAGACGCTTCTCTAGGATCCGCCATGTTTGGCGCGTTACCCACGTGTGCTGAAGTCCCGCCCGCGAGCGGAAGTGACGGAAAATCGCGCAAACAGCGCGCGCGTGTGTACTATGAACAGTCAGACTGGATTTTAACACCAATAATGTTGAGTTTATCGATTATGGGCTGCATGGAAATTACTTCAAATAATGACACAAACCCTAAAAACCCTAACTATTGTATGTGGAATCTGTACTTTACTTGAGTTCTGTTCAAACCGTCATATTTCATCATCTTTCCTAAACGACTTAAAAAATAGCATTGTATTTATCCTAATGTGACAAGCAAAGCTCGCGCTTAATTTATTTAAACATCCAAATTATAAAGAAGCGTTTTTTTGTTTTTTTAAGAATGGTTCAAAAAGTTAAAATAATATATGTATACAAAATCTACATACAAAATTTTACTTGGCCCTGAAGAAGACCATTTGTGGGTCGAAAGATGTTGGCTTGTAACTTTTTTATTATGAAATAAGACAGTTTCAGTAAAGGTTTCTTAATCTTTGCCTTCTCCTCATCCATTCATTGAGTGCCTGGGACCTGCATGTTGTTTTCTACATACAAAATATTTCAACTCATTAATAGTATGTAAATAAAGGGTGTAGATGTCAAGTTTTAAGTTCAGACACTGATGTATGTAAGATTAAGCAGAATATTGTTTATTGTTTACTTGTCAAGTTATTCTATTACGAAGGTAAAATAATGCCGTAGAGAATCGCAAGCGCAGGGTAAGATTTAACAACTCTTCCTTTGCTAAAGCACATTTATTATTGGCTTGCACTCGGATGTACTCTTTTGTTGAGCCGGTGTGTGAACTGGCCTTCAGTGGATCCTCAGGGAACACAGATGCCGCTCCGCCGTCAGTCCTGAACGGCTCTATCCGAGGTCAGGTGGTCATAAACATCATTAACAAAGCGACTCGGCAGGGGTTTGACATTTTTATTCATGTTTACAGATAAAACACAATCACATGACGTTGTAGAGAGAAAAGGTACAAAAGAGCGAGCGCCACTGCAGCTAGAGCAGGCCCTCCATCTCCCGCATGAAGGCCTCGTACATCTGGTCCTTGGTCTTCATGCTGGGCGGCGCGGGCCGGTCCGGCTGGCTCGGGTGGGCGGCGGCCTGGTGTCGAGGCTCCTCCTCCCTCCGATTGGGTCTCTCCGGCCCCGCGGCCCCGCCGGCCCGGTCTCTGCGCACGCGGAGGGCTGTGGGCACGAAGCGCGTCACCTCCGTCTTGGGGTTGATGATCTGGGGCTTGGCGGAGATGGTGGCGCCCCCCGGCTGGGCCGAGGCCGGACCGGACCCGCCCGCGACGGTGGCCCGCTTCTCGATGGTGGGGGCGAGCGGGTTGGCGGAGGTGCCGGGGGGCGGCGGCATCTGCAGGGCGGAGCCTCTGGGGGGAGGCGGGAGGGGGGCGTCGCCGGAGGAGGGCGGAGCTGCAGGAGTCTTCTGGCGGAGGCTGGGTGGGGCGCTGAGCACGTTGGGAGTGAGCGGAGGCGGGAACAGAGAGGGGGGCGGGGCCATGCGGGGGGGGCCAGAGCGAGGCGGAGGGGGGGGTGGAGGCATTCCTGCAAACCAACAACAACATATTAAAGCATCAGAGCGGCCATTATTAAGAGTTGTTCACACACACACACACACACACACCTGGCGGAGCCGGAGGCGGCAGGCGGGGCGGGGGCCCTCGGGGCGGGGGTCCTGGAGGCAGGCCGGGCGGGGGGCCTGGGGGAGGGCCGGGGGGGCGTCCCGGGGGGGGTCCTGGAGGCAGCAGGCGAGGCATCGGACCCCTGAGTGACCCGGGGAGTCCAGGAGGCCGCAGGAACGGGGGAGCGCCTGCATCAACACACAATCATCACCACTTAATCAAGGACTACAGCGCTAATGAGCCGCTCATTAGCATAATGATGATGAGTGGTGGAACGCACCGGGAGGCGGGCCTGGGGGTGGACCGGACGGCGGGCCTGGCGGCCTCATTGGAGGAGCAGGAGGCGGCCCTAAAGGAGGAGGCCCTGTGATTGGTGGAGCCTGCATGTGTGGAGGAGGCTGCTGCGCTGCCATTGGTGCCGATGGAACAGGAAGTCTGGGATTGACCAATGACTGAGCGGCTTCGGCAGAGACCTGGTCCTCAGCATCCGACTCCTCAGAGTCCGAGTACTGCTCTTCATCCTCCTCCTCTTCCTCCGGGACAGACTGACCTAAACACACACACACGCACACACACATCTGTATGCCACTCCTGTCTCACGCTCTTCATCAGTGCTGACACACACACACACACACACCTGCCATCCGCAACATCATGGCCTGCAGCGGTGTGATGCTCTTCGTCTTCACCACCTTCTTCTTCCTCTTGTCTTTGGGCGGAGGCATATCTGCGAACCGCACACTGCGACCTGAGGGAACAAACACACACAACATTCATATCCTCATCAGACGGATTACCCATCAGTCCCCGACGGCCAGACGTAAAGAAGCCCTTATTATAAAAGCTGAGTCAAATATCAGATATCCCTTCAGTATCAGATCATGTTAACTGTACGCAGCAGTAGATCAGCCCCATCGCTCCAGAACATGTTTCTTTAGTTCATGTCAGTGCCCAGGGCTGGGGTTACAGCACTCATATCTGTACTCAGGCCTGCAGTTAGTGAAGGCCACCTGTGTGTTTCTCGGCCCGGTCTCTCTCCTCGTCGCGGTCGTCATGGCGATCAGCCGTCACCCGCGCGCCAGCATCAGTGCCGTCTCTCTCTCCGCCGCTGTCGTCCTGAGAGTCGCTGTCGTCGTCTGTGTCGCTCTCGCTGTCAGAGTTTCGTCCTCCAGTGTCCATCATTTCAGTGTCCGAGCCACCGCTGCCCTCTGACACACACACACAGCAGTGAGCGGGGAAGAACACACACACACACACACACACACATAGAACACAATCAACAAAAAACCTGAAAAAAGTTTGAATTGGTAAAAGACTTTAAAAGCTTAGCTCAGTGTCAGTGTGTATCTGGAGTGTAGTGTGTATGTGGCGTGTGTGTGGCGTGTACCTGTGCGGCGTGTGCTAGCGTACAGCTGCAGGATCTGGGGTGGGGGGGGTCCTGGAGGGGGTCCTGGTGGTTTGCGTCCCGGCGGCAGGCGAGGAACTCCAGCCAGAGCAGCAGCAGAGAGCGCTGACCCTTTCCTGAAACACACACACACACACACACACAGTCCTGACTCACACACTCAGCTGAACACATCTGATATTGTAATCATGTGTATACTCATGATCGACCAGTGTACTCACAGGGCATATACAGCAGTGTTGTTTTGGCAGCCCTTTTAGTTTTAGTCTTAGTCTTTTGGATGAAAATGCTTTTAAGTTTTAGTCACATTTTACTCACTTATAAACTTAATAGTTTTAGTCGACGAAAACACAAAAGGTTTTAGTCAAGTTTAATCAATTTTAGTGAAAAAAAAAAAGTAGTCTTTAACAAATTAATTTAGTTTAAAAAGTAGTGGACATGGGCTTAGGTTTGACAGATTTAGCAAGTGTTGCAATTCATAAAACAAGCTAACCTTACAACCTTTAAATAATACACTAGACTTTCTCATTGATGGAGATGCAGTGCTGCCATTGACGAGCTGTACTTCATTATCACACTGGGCATGTCCCCATATTTCAAGATATAGTTTTACCCCTGAATATTAAAAGCTATTTTCACCAGTTATCACAGTAATAAAGGAATGGTTTAAAGTTTAAACAGCAAAAATGTTGAGCTACTAGAACATTGGTGGTAACAGTGGTAACAGTTTTACTCCAAAAAAACACAAACATTATGTATACAACCCAGTCTATCTTTAACTTGTGCAAACTGCAAAGTGCAAACATTCCGAAACAAAACAATAAAATAAATATCTAATACTGAGGTGCATTGAACAAAGAATGCATACTTGAATATAAAGTATGAAACAAACATGACACTTGGAGTGTGTTGAACATCAAAATGAATAAGACAATCCCTGAATAAACACTGTATTTGGTCTTGGTTAACGTTAGTTGGGTATTTTACACTTAAAGCCCTGTTTCAAGATCATTTCTGATGAAATAGAACGGATAAGATTGACATTTGGATAAATGGTGTTGTCCCGAGATTTTTAGGTTTGTGTGTTAGCAACACCAACACAATCATTCATTAAACACATTAAACATTCGTTTACAAACACATCAAACTCACCGAGTGGTCTGGGATGTTCACTGATATGCTCACACAAACATCGCTGCAAAATATGCTTTCCCAACAGGTTTTATCCTAGTTTTAGTCTGACTCTATTGACTTGACTTGGTATAAAAACTACCATGAAACCCTGTGTTGGTGTTGTGTGAATCTGGTGCGCGTACGCAATAGGAAACGGCAGCGTTGCTGATACTTATTTTTAGCTCCGTACAGACTGATTTCACGCAAAACAGGCATAAATTACATGCATTGTGAACGTCAGACTTATAATCATTGTCGTTCCCTCTCGTCTCGTCAAAGAAAACTCGAAACGTCTCATCATGTTTTAGTCACCTCAGAGCTATTTTTAGCTAGTCATCGTCGCGTTATCGTCATAAAAAACAGTGCGTTAATGAAATCATTTCGTTATCATCATCACTGACGAAAACATCACTGATATACAGTAATCCTTAAGTTAAATTTACTACTTTTTAATACCTTTTTTACCTTCAGATTTAAAGAAAAACATCACGACACTGAATTGCAAGTGTTAACCAGTGACCTTTCTAAGATTTTGACATTTATAACATACAGAAATGAACAGATTTACACCACACATTCCAGTTTTATGTTTAGTGGATTGCATTTGTGACCGGCAAACTGGAAAAGATCTGCTGCGTGACTGGATTTAATAGGGGAAACTATTAAACCAAAATGTGACTAAAACTAACAATTTGATCAATTTAAACTAAATGTTGGACTCAATATTGTTGGACTCCTAATAACTTACTAAAGATCCAGTGATCCACGGATATTGACAAGCAGCCAGCATTGTGTCGCCTGACATTTCTGTTTGCCTGATTTCAATAAAAGGTAAATAAAAGCAATATATAGATCTACATAGGCTACAGCAAATTTGCCTGTGAACGCTTTATAGAAATACAATATAGGTAGGTCTAAATCCGGGTGATCACCTATATAAGGGTTATATAGCCTCTATATATCGTCCAGCCACTGAATATGACGTCAGCATCAAACACAGACAGAGATAAAAGATCTTTGATAGTCCGTATAAATATGAGCTTTAGCTATACGCATAAACAAAAACACAGAATAGGACACCTGTCGTCTGAAAAAAATAATACCTCTCAGACTACATTTAACACTTTTAATGGCCTTAAATTTGACAATTTTGATTTATCACTTTTTAATACTTTTTAAAACCCTGCGGACACCCTGACTGCAGATCAGTCGTCACTGTCACGTACGAGAACTTAAGAATGAAGATCATTAAAAAACAAAATCTCTCTTCTGATCGCTTATATTCAGCTGTATCCAGATCAGATGGAGGACCTGCATGTGTGTGTGTGTGTGTGTGTGTTCTGACCCGAGTGTTGAGCTCTTCTTCAGGATGGAGGGTGGCTGGGCTCCAGGAAGTGGGATGTCCTGGATGAGGATGCTGGAGGGAGCGTGAGGCATGTCTGGAAGAGGAATACTATCCACCTCCACCGACTCTGCGTTCTGTGGACACACACACACACCACAGAAACCCGCATTACTAACATCATATTTCATGTTATTCTGCATCTTTACATCATCACTAGCTGTGATGCGGCGGCCAGACTAAAGCACATGTGTGTGTGTGTGTGTGTGTGTGTGTCAGTGTTAATTTTGGCACCCATTTTTGATTTAGTCTTCGTCTTCATCTTCAGACGAAAATGTTTATTGGTCTTATTTACGTTTCAGTCATTTTGTCTTTCATAGTTTAGTCTAGTTTTAGAAGTCTAGTTTTAGTTGACGAAAAGTCATTGCAATTTTTGTCAACTTTTAGTCATTACATTTAGTCAAACTGCAGTTACCGAGATTAATTTTGGTAGTGATTTATATGTAGTCTTTACTATTTAGGGAAAAAAAGGTAATTTATTTTTTTTTCTCTCTAGGCCAAATTAATTAAGCTTATGAGAAATTGAAACGTTTTGTTGACATTGCACTCATTAGCAGTAGCACTTGTGCAATTCTACATATCCATTTTCCTTAGTTCAGTGGTTCTCCAATTTTTCTCCAGTCACACCTTTCCATTAAGAGACAATATTTGCCCTTTTAATCGATTTTTCCTGTTATTTTTTTACCTTTATAAATATCTTTATAAAATAAATAATGCTTTAAGTGAGTCACCGAGGCATTCATTTATTCACTAACAAGCAATGCTGTCCTTATGAACGGATCATTCAATCTCACGCTTCGTTCAAAGCCACAGATTCGTTCACAAATGTAGAACATCACTTATTCGTACCCTTTTGTTTGTTGAACTGATGTATAAAATCAATCAATTTCAATGTATAAAATCGATATTCAGAAAACATTGCATTCTTGCTCGTATAATATGATCAACATTAAAAACACAGCTGGATGTCAGCCTGCATTTTGACCGCAGATTTAGTCGCACAAGCAGCTCGTGACAGAACCAAGACCGACATGAATGACGCTTTAAGTTGAAAATTTCAAATGAAGATCGCTGAACTAAAGTTTAGCTTGTCTGTGTTTTCTGATCATCCACACACTTCTTCCGCAGTGTAGAGAGAGTGTGCGCATTGCAATGCGCGTGGTTGCCAGATACTATTGAAAAGACCGGCTAAAATCGTGTTTTTTTTAACAGAAATCTCTGACTGGGGATTTATAGTTTTGAAATCTGGCAACCGTAAGCATGAACGCTCGTAAAAACAGTCAAACTGTTGTTTTTCCTTTATTTGATAAAAAACAAGTGGTTTTAATTTTTTAAACACATTTCAGTCTCGTCTTTTTTCGTCAACGATATTGCATGTGTTGATATAGTCACATTGATTGTTTAATGACGTGGGTTTCGTCTCTCATCGTCTTGTCTTAGTCAGGGAAAAAAAGGTCGTCAACGAACATTTTTCGTCATAGTTTTCGTTAGCAAAATTAACACTGGTGTGTGTGTGTGTGTGCTGGACACACACCTTGACGGAGTCGAAGTAGAGCGAGAGCTGGCCTCTCTTGGTCTCGTACTCCACCTCCAGCTTACGCAGGTCCTTGTACGTCTCTGGGTTCTCTCTCTCGTACAGGCGCACGATTCGCTCGAACGTCTCGCGCAGCTTCTTACGCTTGTCACGCAACACCTTCTCGTTCAGCAGCGGCTGCTGCACAGGGTTAAACTCTGAAACACACACACACACACACACACACACACCATCAGTGCCGTGTCTCCAGCACAAAGCTCTACTCATGACACTCCTGGCGAACGTCACATGACCAAGACCTGGAGAGAAGAGTCAGACGTCTGATCTGAGCAAACACACACACACACACACACACACACACACACTCACCCATCTCGTCGAGTTTCTCCATGTCTCTGATGATCTGCCGCGGGTCCTTCATCTTCAGCACAGCCGCTCGGACCATCATCCTCTGCTTCTTGTTCTACAACACACACACACACACACACACACACACACACACACACACACACACACACACACACACACACACATGTTTACTGCAGCTGATGATGATCTGCCCTGTCCTATAGTTAAGAGTACTATAGTAGTGTGTGTGGACTATATTAACGGTCCCCCAGTGTCATGGGCTCTCTCTCTGAACCCTCAGACGCTGGTCTAGACTCTCCTCGTGATGATGTCAATACTGTTTATGCATCAGTAAGCCAAGCCGCTCACAGCCAATCACAGCATACACTGACGACTCACAGCCAATCACAGCAGTGGGCGGTTTAGGGCTGTCAAACAATTAATCGCAATTAATCACATCCAAAATAAAAGTTTGTGGATGTACTGTGTATAATTATTTTAAATATATAAATACACACACATGCTTCTATATTTATGAAAAGATATTAATTATATATATAAAATATTTATATTTATATATAATATAAGTTATATATAAATCAATATACAGTATATAGATGAAAATATTTCTTAAATATACACAAGCATGTGTGTGTATTTATATATTCAAAATAATTATACACAGTACATCCACAAACTTTTATTTTGGATGTGATTAATCATTTGACAGTCCTAGTCCGGAAGACTCGCAGCCAATCACAGCAGTGGGCGGATACCCTGATCCCACACAGACACGCCCCTTCAAACAGAGCGTTCAAATCAGAGGCTAAAGTCAGGCTAGGAAAGATGCCTTTTATATCTAAGATATGAATATTTTGATCTAAAAAGATTATAAGGGTAACCCAGGAAACATTGTAAACTATTAAAATAAGCCCATATCAGGGACACTGAGCGGCTCATGAATACACTGACTCAAGCTTCACTCTCTGACTCGGGGTCAGAGGTCGTGTCCTTACCTTCTTCAGCTCTCTCTTCCGCGCCTCCTTCCCTGCACACACACACACACACACACACACACACACACACACACACACACACACACACACAGGTAAGAGGTCATTTACATTATTACCTCATGAGGTGATCTGATGTGTGTGAGTGAATGTGTGAGACTGTGTGTGTGAGACACACAGTGAGTGAGTAAGTGAGTGAGTGTGTGTGTGTGTGTGTACTCACTGGCCTGGTCGGTGGGGTTCATGAACTTCCCACTCTTGGTGGAGGAGGTGGAGCGGCGACCCATGATGATGATGATGATGATGACCGTCCGGCGGCTTCACCTGAACACACACACACACACACACACACACACACACACACAGAAGAGAGAGAAAGGAATATCATCAATACACAGATCATCTGTCACACACTCCTTCAGACGAGAGAGAGAGAGAGAGAGAGAGAGAGAGAGAGAGACTCTTCTGTATGTGTGTGAATCAAACATCTGTGGTGATTATTTCCTTCACCGGGATAGACATGGGTTATCCTGTATACAGATCTACTACAGTATGAGCTTAAAAAAGCCTTTTCCAGCAGAAGTTAAACACGTCTCACCATCAATAACTTCACAAAGATATTATTATTATTATCCTACTGTAACTGATAATGTTTCGGTTTAATCAAATCATAACATTTCTCGGCATTATTACACTCTGGAACATATTAAACATATGAAGTAAAAAGAGTAAAGAGTAAAAGAGTGTGTGTTGTTGTGGGATCCGCTTTACTGTCGCTGTGGGAAAAACTTCCAGCTCAAACTGGTAATCTAATGTTATTAATTAGCTCTGGATAATAAACATGAGCGAGTCGCGGGGTGAAGGAGCTGCACGTGATCAGAGTAAAAGTCAAACTCACCTCAAATCACTTTAATAAATATAGCTAATAATCGCGTTTATTACTGGTCAACAAACGAGTCCTGCAGCGCGAGCCATTGCTCCTGAGCGGAAGCACGTGACCACTACTGGAAGAGGCGTCACTTCCGACTTCCGGGCTTTTATTATTTATTTTTAAATCAACTAAAATCTACAAAAAAAAGTAGATTTCAACGTTGGAAAACGTTTCAACGGCTCTGCACAAAACTACATGATAATAAAGTGCGTGTTGCACAGTTTATACAGATGATTTGTCGCATCAGTCACGCTCTAACCCTGAGAAAAAAAACAATTCATTCGTTATAGACCATTTCACAAGATGTAAACAACACTGGTCCAGAAGCACTTCCTGTTTCAGTTTGTAACTGTTTTCTTTATTTCACATGTAAAGAAAACATCTTAAAGATGCTTGTTTAACTTTTTGATTCATATTTATATGTTCTGTTGGTTGTATTCTATCCCAGCTTTAATGTAGTGTTAAAAAACTGAAACAGGAAGTGCTTCTGGACCAGTGTTGTTTACATCTTGTGAGGAAGGGAAGGACTCTAAACTCCTTAAATATTTTTTAGAAGATTTAATCTCCTATTTTTTAGAAAATTTTTCAGTCTGTAATTGAAGAGTTCAGATGCAAAAGCCTCTAAATGCCATTTGAAATTTTCTTCTAAAATGACCATTTTTATCAAACTTGTATATTTAGGTTCAGTAATTTCACTTAAATGACAATTAATAGGTAATCTTCATTGCCATTTAAGTGAAATTACTGAACTTAAATATACAAGCTTGATAAAAATGATCATTTTAGAAGAAAATTTCAAATGGCACTTAGAGGCTTTTGCATCTGAACTCTTCAATTGTATCCCTTCCATCAGTAACAATGAGGTTTTTTGGCACATGCGCTAAGCAGGGAACGCAGATATTTATTGGATAATTTATTTGGAGACCGTAATGTTGCATCCTGTTGTGTGCGCTGTCTCGAAAACAGGCGGTGAGATCGCGGGACTCTGTGTGCGGGTGTTATACGATCTTAGAACAGCAGGAGGCGCTGTCTCAAACACAAGCGGACTGAGAATGCGGGACTGTTACTCGATTTTAGACTAGCGCTTTTTTGTAAGTGTTCAATAAAGACTGTTAAGATGTACATATTGTTATCATATTTTGTACAAATATATTTGCGATTGTGTAACAGATTTGTATGCTATGTGCTATGATTGTCATCTTTGTTTGTTCCTAAGCATAATAAAAATAAGTGTGTTCAAAAAAAAAAAAAAAAAAAGATTCTTACCGGAAAAAAAACTCGATCTTAGTGCTGCATTTGATTCAACTGACCACAAAATTCTCTTAAATAGACTATAAAACTATGTTGTCATTAGTGGATCTGCATTATCATGGTTTATCTGAGTGTTATTAGTGTGGAGCAGGAAATGAAGAGATGTCTTATCCATCACCAGTTCAGTATGGAGTACCACAAGACTCAGTATAATATCATAACACACAGTGCAATTGCTGTGTAAATCCTCTGAGCAGCATTAAACAGTTAGTAAATACATCTAAATTCCACTTCAGTATTCAGATGCAACTTCTTTGGTTGGTACTGATTGAGTTTGATTCGTAATCCTATTGTCTTATTATTCTAAATTAATTTGTTCATTAAATTAAAGCATTAAACATAAAAGATGACAAATATATATAAAAATATAAAACATGTTAAAAATGCCCCTGAAAATGATTAATTAAGGGGGCAAATATTAATATTGAAATTTCTGACATACTCCATCATGTGCTCGCACGCCAGGTTCGCTTCACACACTTCCCTGAGACTGAGAGAACACAAGAGTGTGTGAGATGCACACACCGGCTGAGTGTGTGTGTGTGTGTGTGTGTGTGTGTGTGTGTGTGTGTGTGTGTGTGTGTGTGTGTGTACCTCTCCAGCTGAGCCATACTCAGGTCCGCAGCTCCAGCTCTCTTCTGTCTCACCAGCGTCGAAGCCTCTTCTCGCTCCACAAACACACCTGTGGAGACACACTCACACTCATTCCCTCTCCTGATGTCCGTACGGATCATGACATCATCATCCTGTGTGAGGAACTCCTCGTGATGTGGAGAGTGTGTGTGAGGGCTTCGCTCTCGTTCTCCAGCACTATAACATCTACACACTCTCTAATCAACACACATGAACTGCAGGAGCACAGACACTGAGGAGAAAGACCTGACCTGAACACTGGATGAGTTTGTGCAAATATCTGCCAGTGGAGTCAGAGAAATAAACTTGATTCAGATGGAGAATAAGATCATAACGGGCAGATATCTGTTCTTGTTTAAAGCACAAACTCACTTAAAGTTTAGATAGAAAACAAGACAAATATCACATTTCATGTTTTTTATTTTATTTTATATATATGTGTGAATGTAGGTTTTTATGTATTCTATTTTGATATCATTTGTCAACATTTCTATCATCATTTCTTTCTAACAGCACATACATAAAGAACATGAGTGAGTGTTTGACTTTACATTTCAGACATGACTCACTCATCATTATTACTTGATCATTGGTGTAATTATGAGATTTCCGGTTCCCACAAGTTCATCTGGAGCCCAAACAAGTACACACACACACACACACACACACACACACACACACACACACGCCAACACTCGTGTGTGTCTCACCATCATCACTGGGAGATTCAGCAGGACTCACTGATTTAGTGTCAGGAATACCTGCACAAGAACAACACACAGAGAAGGGTTATACACACACACACACACACTCACACACACACACACTCACACACACACACTGACCTGTGCTCAGGCTCGCAGTCATCATCCAGCAGAGGATCAGGACCGTCAGGCTCTTCATGTTTGGGTTGATCTGTGTGTCTCTCTGTCACTCTATCATTTATAACTGTGACATCACTGTAGCCGGACATCGTGATTGGAGGAGGAATCGAATATCCACACACATCATCAGCGAGGGCGGGGCTTCTGACCGACTCAGGGACAAACATAGCGACACTTTACTGGAGGAAAGACCAAAGACTGGGGAGATCAATACAGTTTAGAGTAATAATTAAAGAGGGGGGGGGGGGGGGGGCTAATCGAGTGAGATCATCGACCGCCCACCTGTGTGGGTCAGCAAGGGTGCTCTCACAGAGGTCCTTTCGACAGGGTCAGGAGATGGGTCAGGGTCAGATGGGGTCAGGAGATGTATCAGCTCTTATGAGTATGAAGACTGGAAAAGCTACTCATCAAGAAATATTATAGGAAATATTGTTTATAAATTCAAGGGTCCTTGTATATATATATATATATATATATATATATATATATATATATATGTGTGTGCGTGTGTGTGTGTGTGTGTGTGTGGATACCAGCACATGTGGGCATACAGGGAAAAGAGAAAGTTGATAAAAGGCAACACAGAGTCTAGAGTGGAAAAAGGTCATGGAAATATCAACGGGGTCATGAAAGTAAAGGAAGACATCTACACAAGATTCAGAATAAAGTAGGTATTATAATAGAGATGTCCAATAGGAAGTGTTGCAAAGGAAAACGTCCCGCAGGACAATGTGACGAATGTCAAGAAGAGCAACCAGTCAGTCATGTGTACCCTAACCCTAAGCCTAACTGACCCTAACTCTAACTTAACCCTAACTTAACCCTAACCTGACCCTAACTGACCTTAACCCTAACTTAACCCTAACCCTAACTTAACCCTAACCTGACCCTAACTGACCCTTACCCTAACTTAAATGTCATGCAGGACATTTACACAAGAAAGCAAGAGTTGAAACATCATTTACAAGACATTGGTATAGGACATTATAATGTAAAACATATATTAGAATATGGAGAAGGTCTACAAGGTATTTTCTAAAGAGGACTGGACCTGAAAGACGAATATAAGTATGAAGATAATGAACAACATCCACACACTCTGACTGTCTCACACACACGGCGCTGTTCACCTGATCACTAACTCCACATATCGCTGTTGCGTGCGAGCGGCTCGTCATCTTTAGGAAACCGCTTCATAAACGCTTCATATAAAGACTTTAATTACAGAGGCTCCAGTTTATACTGCCGAGAGCAACTGAGGATCCTGTGTACCCGGCACCTGGACGATCCTCACACACACACCGCCGCCGGACTGATCTGGACACACACACACACACACACGCCGCTGGACTGAGCTGGAGCCCGTGGCTTTGGTCGAGGCCTCGGTTGCTGACACGAGCCCTTCAGAGAGAGAGAGAGAGAGAGAGAGAGAGAGAGAGAGAGAGAGAGAGAGAGAGAGAGAGAGAGAGAGAGAGAGAGAGAGAGAGAGAGAGAGAGAGAGAGAGAGAGAGAGAGAGAGAGAGAGAGAGAGAGAGAGAGAGAGAGAGAGAGAGAGAGAGAGAGAGAGAGAGAGAGAGAGAGAGAGAGAGAGAGAGAGAGAGAGAGAGTATTTCTGCTCTATTTATTCCTGCTCTTGGACTCAGTGTGTGTAATTTCCTCGTCTGAGTCGAGCAGCTGCAGTGGCCGGAGTCTGAGAAAGACCAGTGCGATGTCAGAATAACTGTGTGTGTGTACACGTGGATGTCCGAGAGGCACACACACACACACACACACACACACACACACACACAGAGGTCAGCTGGAATAACGAGCAGACGAAGGCCCAGGTTTGCAGGAGCTTACTTGTGAAAGCGCTTTATTGATAAACAAAGACAGATTAAAATTTCAGCATCACATACATGACTGATCTCTTGTGAAAGTGAAACACATGGCTTCAACATTTTAGTCCTCACATTAGGTTCTTTTTTGTCATCTGAATCTATTAAGAAATACATTTGCAGTCATGAACTCAGCTTTGAATATATTTTAAAGGACTAGTTTGGTATTTTACACTTAAAGCCCTGTTTTAAGATCACATCTGATGAAATAGAACGGTTAAGATTGACATTTGGACACGCTCACAAAAAAGAGGGGTGTGGCGTGGTGCTGACACTGACACAGAAACAGAAAATTCTTGGGACAACAGCTTGTGTCCAAATGTCAATCTTAACCGTTTTATTTCATCAGAAATGATCTTAAAACAGGGCTTTAAGAGTTTTAAGGGCTTTAAAATACCGAACTTGTCCTTTAATGCTTAAACAGAAAAGAAATTTTCAGTATTGCGTTAATATCTGGGCAAAAAGACCCATTGTCATTGAACGAGACGACATTAGTAACGTATGCGTGGCACAAAAGGATATATATATATAGATCTATACATATATGTGTGTGTGTGTGTGTGAATGATTATTTAACCTGTAAACTGTCACCTCTCTTTATGAACATAGATCCATACTCAAATAGTTGGAATTCATGAATGCTTAGGTTGGTCAGAAAGTTAATAGCAAGCAGACAAAGCAAATGTTCTGAACTAAACGTTTTATATTTTGCCGATATAATATTTTAAGGTGCATTTCCATGGTAACACAATGTCCAATATTAAAAAAGTTTTCCCTGGATGAATTTCAAGTGTTTAAGCTTTCCAATGACACCTATTTCCTAATAGATAATGAATAAAATATGTGACAGTCAACAGGTTAAATGAAGCTTCATTGGGTCGGAGGCGGAGCTCGGCGGTTTCATTGAGTCAGAGGCGGGGTCGGAGGCGGAGCTCGGCGGTTTCATTGAGTCAGAGGCGGGGCTCAGTACGGACGCAGATGTGGGTTGGGCCTGTGCTGCTGAGCGTTGAAATACGTTTGATAGGCCAGCTGTGAGCCGAAGCGGAGCGCAAGCAGACGGCAGGGAGAGAAGTCTTCACAGATCTCGGCCCGGCGCTCGGCTGGAGACTTCATCCTGAAAAACACACACAAGACTGAAGGAGCGTCATCAACAACTGACGGCACGGCACTGATCTCACTGAGTGGATCTGTGTTCACGTAGAACAAGTTATTCTCATCCACCAACTTCAGCTTATTTTTCACACTAGAACTCTTGCACAAGGACTCGCACTAGGACTCACACTAGGACTCTCGCATGAGTACTTACACTATGACACACATTAGGACTCAAAATAGGACTGTCGCACTAGGAGGACTCACACTAGAAATCTTGCACAAGGACTCGCACTAGGACTATCGCACTAGGACTCAAAATAGGACTGTCACACTAGGACTCAGACTAGGACTCACACTAGGACTTGGACTCACACTAGGACTTGCACAAGGACTATCGCACTAGGACTCTCACACTAGGACTGGGACTCACACTAGGACTTGCACAAGGACTATCGCACTAGGACTCTCACACTAGGACTGGGACTCACACTAGGACTTGCACTAGGACTCTCACACTAGGACTCACACTAGAACTCAAACTAAGACTCACACTAGGACTTTCGCTAGAGGACTCACACTAGGACACACATTAGGACTCAGAATAGAACTGCCACACTAGGACTCACACTGGGCTTTGACTCACATTAGGACTAGCACTAGGATTCTCACACTAGGACTCACACTAGGACTTGCACAAGGACTATCGCACTAGGACTCTCACACTAGGACTGGGACTCACACTAGGACTTGCACTAGGACTCTCGCACTAGGACTCACACTAGAACTCAAACTAAGACTCACACTAGGACTTTCGCTAGAGGACTCACACTAGGACACACATTAGGACTCAGAATAGAACTGCCACACTAGGACTCACACTGGGCTTTGACTCACATTAGGACTAGCACTAGGATTCTCACACTAGGACTCACACTAGGACTTGCACTAGGACTCACACTATCGCACTTGGACTCTCGTACTAGGACTCTTGCACTTGGACTCTCGCACTAGGACTTTTGCACTAGGTCTCTCGCACTATCGCACTAGGACTCTCGCACTAGGACTCTTGCACTAGGACTCTCGCGTTAGGACTCACACTAAGACTCTCACACTAGGACGCTCGCACTAGGATACTTGCACTAGGACTCTCACACTAGGACTCACACTAGGACTTAAACTAAGACTCTCACTAGGACTCTCGCTAGAGGACTTAAACTAGGACACACATTAGGACTCAGAATAGAACTGTCACACTAGGACTCGCACTAGGACTTTGACTCACATTAGGACTAGCACTAGGATTCTCACACTAGGACTCACACTAGGACTTGCACTAGGACTCACACTATCGCACTTGGACTCTCGTACTAGGACTCTTGCCCTTGGACTCTCGCACTAGGACTTTTGCACTAGGTCTCTCGCACTATCGCACTAGGACTCTCGCACTAGGACTCTTGCACTAGGACTCTCGCGTTAGGACTCACACTAAGACTCTCACACTAGGACGCTCGCACTAGGATACTTGCACTAGGACTCTCACAAAGACTCTCGCACTAGGACTCTCGCACTAGGACACACACTTGGACTCTCGCACTAGGATTCTCGCACTAAGACTCTCTCACTAGGACTCTTGCACTAAGACCCACCCTAGGACTCTCGCACTAGGACTCACACCAGGACTTGCACTTGGACTCTCACACTAAGACTCTCGTACAAGGACACACACTGGGGCTCTCACACTATGATTCTCGCACTAAGACCCACCCTAGGACACTCGCACTAGGACACTCGCACTAGGACACTCGCACTAGGACTCGCACTCTGACTCTCGCACCAAGACTCACACTAGGACTCACACTAGGACACTCGCACTAGGACTTGCACTAGGACTCACACTAGGACACTCGCACTAGGACTTGCACTAGGACTCACACTAGGACACTCGCACTAGGACTCGCACTCTGACTCTCGCACCAAGACTCACACTAGGACTCACACTAGGACACTCACACTAGGACTTGCACTAGGACTCTCGAACAAGGACTCGCACTAGGACTCACACTAGGACACTCGCACTAGAACTCACAGTAGGACTCACACTAGGACTTGCACTAGGACTCTCACACCAAGACTCACACTAGGACTCACACTAGGATACTCACACTAGGATACTCACACTAGGATACTCACACTAGGATACTCACACTAGGATACTCACACTTGGACTCTCGCACTAGGACTCGCACTAGGACTCTCACTAGGATGCACACTAGGTCTCACACTAGCAAGGGAATGTCTCACAGTAACCTAGGTTCCCTGAGAAGGCTACGAGACATGACTTCGCCTAACTCTGTTGTGTTTTGGGTGTCCTTTACAGCTTCCGCTGTACGTTGTCATGTGTCTTGGGCTGACGGTGCACTATTGGCAGTGGAGTCGGCTGAACACGTCCTTCAGACACAATCACACATCAGCGTTCCCATAGCTTATTTAGGTTACTTTTTATTGTACCTGTAGGTAAATTTGTTTTACAGTGCAGTGACACTCTAAGGCATCCAGTACAAAAACACACAACACAGAACGCTCCACAACACATAACGACAAGAACATAGATACTCAGACTTAGTAAAGTGCTCTCAAAACATTACATATAGTATCCCCTAGAACAACATTTCCCAATAAACCACCTCTACAATTTGTTAATCCTATTAATCGCATTTGATACGAAGCTGCTCTTATATCTTCTCGTTCTCCACGTTGGGGTCTTTATTCCTCCTCGCAGATGGCAATAACTGAAACTCACTGTGCAGGGGGTGAGGGTCATCATTCCAAATTTAAAAGTCCGTCCTTTGTAACTGTTTGGACTACAGGGATGCCAACACTCAAGCACCAATCACACTTCAGTACTCGAACACCGCGTAGAGTTCACTTCCAAGGGACCCTTGGTCATAGTCGTAACCGAGATGTTTTCAGTATGCTTTACACAATCAATTCAGCTCTAGTTTTATTCTGTTTCTTAGTCAAATATTACATTTCTAAAAACTCAAACATTTATATTCAACATTTCATGAGAGTTTATGATAGTTTGGGGACAAATTTGTTCCTAAAATTGAGCTAAATCTGACAAAACCTGCACTTGAGTCCAATCTAATTTGATCTAATTTGCAAAAACAAGATATAAAAAAAGTACATGATGGTTTCATGATATTTCTGTTTAAAAGGTTACAATGCAGTCAGTGTTCTGTGAGAGTATTTATAACGAGATGTATATATAAGTCTGTGAAATGTGTGTGTGTGAGTGAGTGTGTTAGTATGTTAGTGTGTGTGTGTGTGTCTGTGTGTGTTTACTGTACCTCCTGTAGACGTATGGGTTGTATATTCCATTTGGTGGGTTTCTCATGAAAGTATTTGCTTGATACGGATTCACAAACACTGAAATGAAACAGAAGCCTTGATATAAAACACAATATTATTGGAGGGACATCAACAGCGTCTCACGGCATTGATCTGGAGTCAGTGATATAGTTCATAAACACAGACGTGCTGCGGTCGAGCAAACACAGGCCGAAGCCAATCGAGTTAACTTACCCTCAAACGACTCGCGGCTCTCCTGGGAATCTACAGGGAGAGAGACACTTCCGTTAGCGTGTGTGTGTGTGTGTGTGTGTGTGTGTGTGTGTGTGTTAGCCGTTTGTTGACAGCTTCATACTGACCGTAAGCAGCAGTGAGTGCCAGTGAAACACACAGTAACACACAGTGAAGAGAGACACACATGACTGCAGCCGGAGCGACTGAAACACACACAATGATGCACTTCAACAGAAACACACTCACTACAGTTACACACACACACACACACACAGAGGAAATATAACAAACATCTATAGAGCTAACAGACAGACGCACCTGAAGAGCTGGACGTGTGTGTGGGTCTTCTGCTTCAATCTCTGCTTGTTTTCATGATTCGCACGCCCTTATAAACCCTTCACGCCCACCCACCCACCCGCCTGTCTGTCTGCTCTCCCCCCGACTCAATCGCACCATGATCACACAGACAGATGACATCACAGGTGTGTGAGCCTGTTTTTGTCGCATCTGAAGTCAGACAGAGAGTAAACAAACCAGAATAACACCAGAGAGAGAGTGTGTGTGTGTGTGTGAGAGTGTGAGAGAGGGTGTGTGTGTGTGTGTGAGAGATCTAAGCTGAAAAACAGTTTCTTCTGCTTCTGCTCTGATGAGTGGATCTACTGGTTAAAATGGTGTTATTTGTGGTTAAACTGAGAAAACCACTACTAACCTCCTACACCCACACCAGTGACAGTGAGTGTGACTAGGGTGGAAAGTGTGAAGTGACTTGAGATGGACAAACACTGAGAAATAGAAAACACACACACACACACTGGAAATAATGAGCTTTATCCTCCATCATTAGATCCTGTCTGTCTGTTTCTCTCAGTACGAGACGCTGTAAATATTTGACATACAGACGAGAGTCAGAGCTCAGCCTACACACACACACACCACTGTTTCTCACACACTCTCTCATACACACACACACATACTCTCTCTCTCACACACACACACAAACACACAGATGTAAATGAAGTGTCATGACTCCCTCATCTGTCTAACCTATGAAACTGCATCTCTCTTCATCTCATGTAAACACACACTGAGAGAGTTTGGTTGTTATTCCTGTAAAATGATCAAACTAATGTAGCGCTGAAACTCAGCTCTGATGGAAGAAGAAAAGCTCAGAAGTGTTCACGTCAGCGGTAAATCCCTCTAAACCTCTTCCTGATTGGATCTTCAGTCCCATATAATCACATTAACTGCCTTCTATATATAAATGCCATCAGATGCAATGATTATATAAAGAGAGAACACAAACACAACAGGGATAAAAAAATAAAAAAATATTAATTTAAAAATTTAAAAGACCTGTAAATAAACATAACAGAACCAAATAAAGAAGAATCTTCTGCTCTAATTCTGTGTGTCGAATCAGATGCGAGTGAACGAGTGTGGTTGAACATGTGATCATGTGTACAGCGTTCCCGTCTCAGATCGTCAGGTTCGGCTCTTGGTCTGCACCTTTATAAGAAGAAGAAGGAGCAGTTCATGAAGCTTTAACTGAAGACTCAAACACACTGAGACCGTCTCATTAATAATCTCACTTTTCTAAATGAACAACAGACGCATTTTGAACAGCAGTCTCTGATTTGACTCTCATTAACGAGACCAAAGCTTAAATCGTTCAGGCTCTACTGTGCTGTTTACTTCTGTTACAGTAAGCATGTGATGGAAAAACACACTTTCAGTTTTTCTGAAACGTCAGGTCCCGTTTGGTCACATCCAATTACCCACAACCCCCCTCGGCTCCTCGCTCGCTGCTGGACGGTCTAAAGCTCTAAACCGGATTATTCTGCTCAAGATCATCAGCTTCGCTGGTTTCGAGATCTGTCTTCATGACGCTGTGACTGCAGAAACAGACTAAACCTTTTGATTTAATTCATCAACAAAATAAATCTGTCCATCTCAAACTAAAGAAGATTTGAGTCGTCTAATCTAACACATCACACTAGTTTATCCAACATTCATAATGAAGAGATTCATGCTGGGGAGATCAATCTGTCAAAACAACAGATCTCGATCACGGCCTCATCAGCGATCCTGAGCTTTAGGGTTAGATATGACACGATGAGCCTCCACCAACAAGAGAGTCACAAGACATGAAGAGTAACCCTAACTAACTAACTCACTAACTAACTAACTAACTCACTAACTAACTAACTAACTAACTAACTAAACTCACTAACTAACTATCCAACCAACCAACTAACCAACTAACTAACTAACTAACCAACCAACCGACTAACTCACTAACTCACTCACTCACCCACTCCCTCACTCACTCACTAACTAAACTCACTAACTAACTAACTATCCAACCAACCAGCCAACCAACCAACCAACTAACTAACCAACCAACCAACCAACCAACCAACCAACCAACCAACCAACCAACCAACCAACCAACTAACTAACTTGGAGACCCAGGCTCAGTCACTCAGTTCTCCTCTACGAACATTGTGTGATTCTGATTCAGGCACCATTACAGGTCAGAGGTCAGATTGGATCTAAATATTGCTATGGCTCAATTGTGGCCCTAATATGGCAAACAGGAGTGGACCGCCCAAATGCCATCATTCCACGCTGTATGTGGGCCAGATGAAAGTGTTAAGTGTGCTATGTTGCTATATGGGTCAAAAATATTACCCAGTTCATCTGGTTGAAGATCGGAGTCACGTGGCTATGGAGGCGGGTTTGTTGAGGATCTGTGCCGATATCTGTCGAGTCGATGAGGCGTTCACGGAGTTTAGATCACACAATCATGAGTTGGGGTCGTGTCTAGGCTCAGGTCCTCCATCTGATCTGGATACGGCCCGGATACGGCTGACTACATCATGTGTTGTGGTCGTGTCTAGGCTCAGGTCCTCCATCTGGTCTGGATACAGCCCGGATACGGCTGACTACATCATGTGTTGTGGTCGTGTCTAGGCTCAGGTCCTCCATCTGATCTGGATACGGCCCGGATACGGCTGACTACATCATGTGTTGTGGTCGTGTCTAGGCGCAGGTACATCATCTGATCTGGATACAGCCCGGATACGGCTGACTACATCATGTGTTGTGGTCGTGTCTAGGCTCAGGTCCTCCATCTGATCTGGATACAGCCTGGATACGGCTGACTACATCATGTGTTGTGGTCGTGTCTAGGCTCAGGTCCTCCATCTGATCTGGATACTGCCGGATACGGCCCGGATACGGCTGACTACATCATGTGTTGTGGTCGTGTCTAGGCTCAGGTCCTCCATCTGATCTGGATACTGCCGGATACGGCCCGGATACGGCTGACTACATCATGTGTTGTGGTCGTGTCAAGGCTCAGGTCCTCCATCTGATCTGGATACTGCCGGATACGGCCCGGATACGGCTGACTACATCATGTGTTGTGGTCGTGTCTAGGCTCAGGTCCTCCATCTGATCTGGATACTGCCGGATCCGGCCGGATACGGCTGACTACATCATGTGTTGTGGTCGTGTCTAGGCTCAGGTCCTCCATCTGATCTGGATACGGCCCGGATACGGCTGACTACATCATGTGTTGTGGTCGTGTCTAGGCTCAGGTCCTCCATCTGATCTGGATCCGGCCGGATACGGCTGACTACATCATGCGTTGTGGTCGTGTCTAGGCTCAGGTTCTCCATCTGATCTGGATACGGCCGGATACGGCTGACTACATCATGTGTTGTGGTCGTGTCTAGGCTCAGGTCCTCCATCTGATCTGGATACGGCCCGGATACGGCTGACTACATCATGTGTTGTGGTCGTGTCTAGGCTCAGGTCCTCCATCTGATCTGGATACGGCTCGGATACGGCTGACTACATCATGTGTTGTGGTCGTGTCTAGGCTCAGGTCCTCCATCTGATCTGGATCCGGCCCGGATACGGCTGACTACATCATGTGTTGTGGTCGTGTCTAGGCTCAGGTCCTCCATCTGATCTGGATACGGCCCGGATACGGCTGACTACATCATGTGTTGTGGTCGTGTCTAGGCGCGGGTCCTCCATCTGATCTGGATACGGCCCGGATACGGCTGACTACATCATGTGTTGTGGTCGTGTCTAGGCGCAGGTCCTCCATCTGGTCTGGATACGGCCCAGATAAGGCTGTCTACATCATGAGTTGTGTTCCTCTCTCAGGACTCTGTTAAAGCTCAGAGATTGTTTGGTTCTGGTTTGGAGCAGATTAAACTCTAGATTATGAGCTGAACTGCATTAAATCATCTGTCATGCAGAATAAGAAGTGCCGATCACCCAGACAGCACCATAGTGTCAGCCCAGATTCGGCCTATATCTGGTACACATGGACTCCACACGGTCCAGATGAGGGCCGGACACGTTTAAGATCTTCTCAAATATACAATTGAGGAATATAATGTGTGAGTTCATGTAGACAGAAAGAGTTCTGCTAGACATCAGTCCACATCCTCTACATGCATTCATTTAAGTGCTAACTAAAGGAGGTTTTATTCTACACAAATAAATGACGTATAACACGGGCAGAAAACCAAACGGCAGAATGTAAAGTTCAACTACAGTAGAAGCAAATCAATGAAATTAAAGTCTATGTTTCTCAACATTATCACTGAAATGACTGCTATTTCAAAAAAATCATACATCAGATTCTATTTTTTCACCCTTAAACAACCAACCATTTCTTCATCAATACTTTATGAGAATCTAGTTTAAATTAAAACCATTAAAACCACCACGACCATTATCTTAATCTCTTCTGAACCGTCCAGGCGTGTCCGAGCGTCCAGTCAAACATTATTGTGTCCATCTTCATGTGTGTGTATGTGTGGTGTTCACATGTTCATGAAACGAGAGAGACCGTAACCCTGAGATTAAAGAGTCGTGACACACAGAGAGAGAGAGAGCATTAAGTGGATTAGTGTTTCCCTAACAGGAGAGGGTGGAGTTGCCCTCTGACCTCCAGTGAGACTATAAGAGGGACGGAGAGATGGACAGCCCTTATTCCAGACGGAGAGAGAGAGAGACGGACACACACACACCGCTCAACGACAGCTGACGCAGGTAACACACTCTTTACTCTAGACAGACCCTAACACACACTGTTTCAATCTCTGGTCAGATCTGTTATCTCTGTCCGGCTGTTGATATTGGTATTAGTTAGAATAGTTTAATGAAGTTTGTGTCCTACACTTGGGCTCAAAGCAGGAAAACTGACGTGTGTATCGTGGGAAATATTCAGAGAGAGAGAGAGAGAGAGAGAGAGATGTGAGACAAGGCAATGTTCTATGATCTACAGTCAGGCCAATAAAGCAATTTTTAAATTGATTTGAATTGAATTGAATTGAATTGAAAGAGAGAGAGAGAGAGAGAGAGAGAGAGAGAGAGAGAGAGCTAGACAGAGAGAGAGAGAGAGAGAGAGAGAGAGAGAGAGAGAGAGAGAGCTAGACAGAGAGAGAGAGACAGAGAGAGAGAGAGAGAGAGAGAGCTAGACAGAGAGAGAAATATGTGTTAATCTGTTCTACTTCATGATCTGTGGGATGAAGGAAATCTCCTAAGTCTGTTATGTTAATGAGATTAACTGTCTTAACGAGGCGGCGTGTAAAGCAGAGTTACACATGGATTATTGAGATGATAATCTGATTGGTGTTTATAATAATGTAAAGGGCTTTATTCTGACATCATCACTCATCTATGATCATATACGGGGGAGGAAGCACGTGATGATGAAGGAGAGGAGTGTGTGATCCCGTAATCCGCTGGGATGATAAGATGTGTGTGTGTGTGTGTTTCAGACATGAACTCAGCTCCTCCAGCGGGCAGTGCTCTGGCCACCCCCGCCGGCAACACCGGCCCCACCACGCCCAAGAAGGGCCCGCCCAAGTTCAAGCAGAGGCAGACACGCACCTTCAAGAGCAAGGCCCCCAAACCCGGACAGAAAGGGTACTGACACGCTCTCACACACACACACACAGACACGCACACGCACACACACACACACACACACACACACACACACACACGCACACACTTATGCTCGTCTCTCTCGCCTGCAGGTTTGGTGATGATATTCCGGGTATGGAGGGTCTCGGCACAGGTGAGTCCCAGTGTGAGATCAGTGTGTGTGTGTGTGTGTGTGTGTTGGCCCTAACGCTGCTGTGCTCTCGTCCCGGGACAGATATCACCGTGGTGTGCCCATGGGAGGCGTTCGGGGACATGGAGCTCAGCGATCTGGCCAAATACGGCATCATCTAAGCCCCGCCTCCTCCACGTCACCGCCTTGGCTCCGCCCCTCACGCCTCGCGGCCCCGCCCCCTCCGTTTCATGTTGTCTTGTGGGATGGTAAAGGACTGATTCAACACGTGGACTTTGTCTATTATTGATATGATTGCTATTGTTATTATTATTATTATATAATATTTCATATTTTGTATATGTTGCAATGAGACAACAACCCCTCCCCCACACACCAGCTGTCAATCAACACTCCTAGCCGTGACTCCGCCCCTAACACTGACATGTCACAGAAGGTACGTTTCCTGTATTAGCGATGACTGATGACATCACTTCCTCTCGTAGTTGCCGTCCCATGAACACATTTACACGACTAAATGTGTCGTTTGTGATTGCCGGAGTAGAAATGCAATTAAAGTTTCTATTTTCAGTAACTCTGTGGACTTCATTGCAGCAGAATAAAAGCTCTTATCATAACGGGTGCTGAATATGATTGAAGACCGGCACGAAAAACACACGCGAACAGTGTGTGTGTGTGTGTGTGTGTGTGTGTGTGTGTGAAATCAGGAAGAGTAGAAACAGACCTGATGACATCAGAGCGCTCCTCCTACACACCCACACCTGAGAGAGAGAGAGAGTGTGTGTGTGTGTGTGTGTGATGGACGGAGCGACGGGCGGCAGGTACGACACTTTCCTCTCTTTATACTATCAATCTGACAGACGATCAATGAATGAAACTGGGCCACATTATTCATGACTATGAGCAATGTGTGTGTGTGTGTGTGTGTGTGTGTGAGAGAGGGATAGACGTCAATTTTCCCGCTTTTTTGCACCGTTGCTGAAGTGTTTCTGTCAGGATTTCATGTAAAGAGCAATCAGACACTTGTTTTAATCGACACACACACACACACACACACATATAATTTCTCCACTGTGTTTACCTGCTGTCAGGTGAGCGAGTGAACAGGTGAATGAGTGAACAGGTGAATGAGTGTAACGATGCGGTGTGTGAGCAGGAAGAGCTGTGTTAAAGTCAGGAGATAAAATCACTGATAGTCATAACTGAGCTTTTGTCCTGGAGAGGAAGAACAACACATCCGTCAGCACTCAAACTACTGCACACTCACCAACACAACTCGGCCTGGTTGCTAGGGTGTTGCTAGGCACAAACGGTGCATTACAAGGCACAGGTGAAGGTTAAAAGGTCAAAAATACAAGATAAGTAAAAGATCAGGAAAAGAATACAACGAGAATGTAGTGAAATATCATGGAAATTATACTTTTCAATATCCACTACTGTTCAAATGTTTGTTTTGAATACTTATTGAATAATTCATACTTAGGGCGGATTAAACTGATCAAAAGTGACAGTAAAGACATGTATAATGTGAGAGATTTGTATTTCAAATAAACGCTGTTCTTCTACACGGCTTCAACAATTCATCACTAATAATAATAATAATCAGAAAGGGTTAATGAGAATGAGTTCTTGATCCAGACTAAAAAAAGAAAGAAATAATACATTTAGTCCTGATTCTCTGAGCGTTCATTTGGTCATATTTAAGACCAAACCTCAAGAAAACAAAACAAAACGTATTTTAGACTGAAGTTCCTGAACATCTAAAACTGTGTGTATCCACATATGATGATGTTTGGACCAGCTCGTGAAGAGCTTATCAAGTGTGTAAAGGAAACAGTGGCAGGAATCCCTCTGTCACACACACACACACACACACACACACACACACACACACACACACAGAGGGAGGGTTAGGGTTAAAATGGAGCGAAACTGGAAGAAAACTAAACTAGAGGTGTTCTGTATTTCATGGAAGGAGAGCTCGATCGCTTACAGAGAGGCCTTATAAACGGCTAGATCTGCTTATTATTCAACCCTATTAGAAGAAAATAAACATAATCCTAGATATCTAACCATAACAGTGGCTAAACTACCGAAGAAGAAAGCTTCAAGCCCAGAAGTGTCCAAGCAGCACAGCAGTAATGACTTTATACTTCTACACTTATTGATAATATCAGGATATAATATAATATCATCACACTGTCGTCTCTCTGAGGAAGATTTGCTGCTATAGGAGAGGAGGAAGTGTCTAAACTCGTTAATTCATCTAAATCAACAACTTTACACCCTATACCGACTGAACTACTGAACAGACGCTTCCAGAGGTCAGAGATCCTCCTCCTAATGTCTATAATTCATCTTTGTCTCTAGGATATGCACCAAAAACCTTTACGCTAGCTCTGATTAAACCGCTCGTTAAAAAACACACTTGATCCTACAGAATTAGTTAATTACGGGCTGATCTGGAATCTGCCTTTTCTGTCAGAGATACTGGAAAAGCAGTATCCTCACAACTGTGTTCCTTTCCACAAAGAAATGATATCTGAGAGGATTTCCAGTCAGGATTTAGAACAGAATTAATTCTGTATCGTACATTTTAAGCTCAGGCCAGTAGTTTATAGAGGGTTGTTTTTTAGGGAAGGATCACATGCCTGTGCTCATACTGTATACTCAAACACACATCCCTGTAGGATGAACTCCTAATACACATGTGTGCACCATCAGCACTCTCACGGGTGCGTGTTTTTAAAGTTTGTGTAGAAAGAAATTTAGAGTTTTCTGTTAAAACAGTGTCTAAGTTAATAACTAATGATCGTTGTGACGGAAGTGAATCTATCCAAACTAACTCTAGCTGGAAAATGACTTTATTCTAACCCTAACCCTTAACACACTCCAGACGCTCGACAACACAGCAGTGCCTGGACGCTCGAGAACGCAAACCTCGAATAAATGAATGAAGGTGACTTATAGTGATGTTTTAGTTTTTCACTGAACTGTAGCAGGAGAGATCAAACTATGGCGAATCATTGTTGAAATCAAATCTGATAAACACTTTTGAAATAGAGTGCAATAACGCAGAATAATACATCAATTTAAAACACTTTCACCTCTTTGAGGAGTCCTCAGCCCCTCCTGTACATCCTTTAATCATCAGAAGAATCTTCTCAGGGAACTGGAGAGCTGAAAGAGGCGAGACACAACATTAGACGACCAATGCACAGTTTAGTTTGCTTCATCTGAGGCTGTGGCTGAAGTCAGCTCTTGTGTTTCTCTGTTCTTGTTGTTTCACTTTCCTTCAGTGGTTCTGCTTGTTAACAGCAGGTGTTCATCACTAATGCTCAATTATCACTTAATTATCTCATAACTTTAACTCTGATTCAGAGTTACTTTAACACTCTTCATGGATGGATAGATGGATGGATGGATGGATGATTATATGGATGGATGGATGGATGGATGGATGGATGGATGGATGGATGATGGGTGGATGGATAGATGGATGGATGGATGATTATATGGATGGATGGATGGATGGATGGATGGAGGGATGGATGATGGATGATGGATGATGGATGGATGGATGGATGGATGATGGATGATGGATGGATGGATGGATGGATGGATGGATGGATGGATGGATGGATGGATGGATAGATGGATGATGGGTGGATGGATAGATGGATGGATGGATGATTATATGGATGGATGGATGGATGGATGGATGGATGGAGGGATGGATGATGGATGATGGATGATGGATGATGGATGGATGGATGGATGGATGGATGGGTGGGTGGATAGATGGATGAATGGATGATTATATGGATGGATGGATGGATGGATGGAGGGATGGATGATGGATGGATGGATGGATGGGTGAGAGGATTGATGGATGGATGGATGGATGGATGGATGGATGGAGGGATGGGTGGGTGGGTGGGGGGGTGGGTGGATGGATGGATGGGTGGGGGGGTGAATGGATGGATGGGTGGATGAATGGGTGTATGGATGTGTAGGTGGATGTGTGAGTAAGTAACTTACTTAAGTTGAGAAACTTTGTATTTCCTGTAGATCACTGTGAGCACAAGAGAAATCACATCATCATCATCATCATCATCGTCATTCTCGACAGATCCAGCTCAGAACTCCATCACCCAATAGACGGCGCCGTCGAAGCGTGTCTATGGATCTCCAGCTGGGGAACGGCTCTAGGCCGGCGGGCTGCGGTCCGGCTCTGGCTCCGGTGTTCTGGGCTCTGTGTGACACGTGGGGTGTGGTCGTCCAGGCCGTGTCTGCGCTGGGTCTGGTGAGCTGTGTGGTGCTGATGCTGGTTCTGCTGCTGTGGTCCCGCCGTCGATCCGCTACGCTAGCGGCACTGCTGCTGTTCTTGCTAGCCACAGCCGGCGTCTTCGCTCTGCCCTTCTGCTTCATGATCTCGCTCTCCCCGCAGACCTGCCCGGCGCGCGTGTTTGCTTTCAGCGTGGTGTTCAGCGCGGTGTTCGGCGCTCTGCTAGCGCGCGGGCTGGCCCTGTTGGGGGTGGCACTAGCGCGCGGGTGGAGGGAGGTGTGCGTGACCGCGGCGCTAGCGCTGGTGCAGGTGATCTTAGCGGCGGAGTGGCTGTTGGTGGTGCTGGTGCAGGACAAGAGGACGTGCCAGGTCTCACCGCCGGAGTTCGTCATGCTGCAGATTTACGTGATGCTCCTGATAGCCGCGGCGCTGGTGTTAGCGCTTAGCTTCCTCCGGCGCGCGTGCGTCACCTACAGCTACAGCCACAGCGGACAGGCGCGCTGGTGGAACAAGCTGCAGGCTGGGCTGCTGGTGCTCACGCTGGTGCTGAGCGTCTCCGTCTGGATCGTCTGGGTCACGCTGCTCACCTACGGGAACCGGGCCATGGGCCGCAGCCCCGGCTGGGACGACCCCGTCATCAGTGTGGCGCTGACCGCTAACGGCTGGGTGCTGCTCCTGGGCCATGGTTTCACTCAGGTCTGCTTCATGTGCAGGAGCGACGCCCGCACCAAAGACCCGCCTCTGGACTTCACCGGCTGGACGAGCCCCAGGACACCGGGAGCCGGCTCGGACAACGGCGGCTTCCAGACGGATGCGAACGGGAGCGGAGGTACGGGGAGCGGGAGAGAAAACTTCACACTTTATTTCAGCGATAGTAAAAAGCTTAATTTTTTTTAAATTCGCAAACACGTTGTATCATGTTTATTAGCCTTTTGTGTCTAAATCCTACAAACAAGACGCGTTTTCTTTAGCATTAGAGATTCCAGCTTGAGCTTCTTTCGACGTAACATCACGAGTGTATCTTGCGTAGCGTTCTACGTATGTTTTCTTAACGTTCTGAAATCAGTAGTTACATTTAAAAACGTTAACTAAACATTTTATAAACATTTTAGTTGATAAAATCTGCGTAACAGTTCCAGGCTTTATGGCTGTTGAACATTTCTAGCAGCAGGTGGCGCTGTTGTCCTTTTCCATCAGTAGATTCTCAGCGCATTAAAAACAAGGCTGAACTTCTCTAACACTGAGGCTTCTCAAGAGACGAGTCTTGTTTTTAGGATTTTTAGACAATACTCGTTAGCTTAGGCTAATCATCAAATACCGGACCTTACAGCCTCAGTCCTGAATGACACAATCTCAATGTGAAACATACCCAACAAAGCAACTTGTTCTGTTGCAGGTCAAGCTGTGGTGTCGTCTGGAATCTTCATGAGTGTGAGTTCTCGTCGTCCAATCACAATCCTGGGTGGGTGATGATGTGTCTGTCACATGGTGCGATCTGCGGTGTGTTTTCTGTTCCAGGAGATCCGTACTGAGAAAGACTACAGCATCCCTCGTCCCTCCACCACCAACATCAGCGAGCCGTACGACGACTACTACGGGCAGAGCGCTTGACCACCGGTCACACACTCCAGTTAATGAACCCCTGCAGAACCTGAACTCATACTGGCCCTCAGAAGATACATCAGATATGAGTTCACATCTGCGCAAAAGCTTTATAATGTGGTCCTAATGTTTATAAGCAGTCCTTGTCTGCTTTAAGTATAAAGTAACCGTAATATATCATGGAGTGGTTATCAGACATTTCCCTTACAGTAAAAGTGCACATGAGCATTCACAAAGCTAATCATGTTTTACTAAAACTGTCAAACTACAAGGCTTTACCTAATCTAATAAGTAGGGGAGCATTAGCGCTGTTGTTCGGATTATTAATGAGATGATGTATAATGATGTAAATACCCGTATGATGGATTATAAACACTTCATAGAAGTGTTAGCCTGGATTGTTTTAGTTATGATCATTAGTTATGGTTTATTAACTATACTGACGTCACTGTGGTGTTTAACACTAGGGGGCGATGGTGAGTCACACACAACTACAGTCTACACTACATGTCCTGCTGTGTTCGCTGGATTCTGCAGAACGTGACGGAAATAAAAGAGCACATGTGTAGCGGAAACACCGTCTCTTCTGTGTGTGTGTGTGTGTGTGTGTGTGTGTGTATCTGGCTAAGCAAACAGCCAGATACTGTTCTGTGTCGGCAATCGTAGGCAGTCTGTGTGTAGACGCAGGAAACAAAGAGTGTGTGTTACTCTGAGATCAGAGCATTAGTGTTAGGAGGAATAAACATGTCCAAACTAACCCTGTGAGAACCATCATTCACGGCAGACACAGATCACACACACACACCTTAACCGATCAACAGGAGTGTGTGTTTCAGACACAGCTCCTGGATATCTCTATTGAGTTTATAAGCTATCAGACGAGTCCAAACATGAAGTGACACGCTAGCGGATACACAGTCCTGTACAGGTGTGTGTGTGTGTGTTAGAGCTCAAACCGCATGTGTGTGTCCCGCACAGGTCTGTGTTAGAGCTGAAAGCGCACATGTGTGTGTCCTGTATAGGTGTGTGTTATAGTTGAAAGCGCACATGTGTGTGTCCTGTACAGGTGTGTGTTATTTTTTAATTATGTATTTATAAGGGACCGTGTAAAAGTTTAAAAATATTTGTTTCCATGTCAGGCTTTTGTACCGGATTTAGGGATCATTTTCATCCGCAGTCCCCAGGCAGGACAACACTAACATACAATTCCACACACACACACACACAATACCACACACACAAAACAATTAAACTCCACCAATCTCAATGTTTACAGTTGGTTTGATTTTATAAAAGGTGGGCCAGTCCACTGATTATAGCGTCACTCGATCACTTATAAAGTAGTACAGTAGTGTTCATAGGAAAGCGCTGGTTATGGTTTCGATTCCGCAGTACAGAAACTCTCCTCTACCCGCTTACGTCACTCGCGCGGGGGCCAATGAGCGCGCGCGCTCTGACGCGGGGGCGTGAGTTTGTGTATGTCTGTGTGTGTGTGTATGTGTACACCTCAGCATTCAGCAGTGAGTGAACAGTGAACGCGCCCGCATCTATCCGGAGTAAACCAGACAAACCACAGATCTTATTCAGTAATAAACCAGGCAAGTGTGTTTATATTTATATATCGCATTACATGAACAATGGCCATTCAAAGTGCTTTGCATAGAAATAATCAAACATTTTCTTTTTTTTTCTTTTTTTAAGAAAAGAAAAAGAAGTTAAATAATTGTTTTTGTATTATTAGGATAGTCCAATAAGATGGAGTGCTCGGTTGGGGTCATTAAATCTAATCTTTTTCCCGCAGTGAAATACATCGGCTCGTGATGGACGGGTGCGCGCAGTTGTGTAAATGTTTCCTGATCTTGTTTAACATCCTGTTCGCCGTGAGTATGACTCAATATGTCTTTAATTTAGATTTACTCGTCTAAATGTCTCGCTTAATAAAAACGTCGAATAAATGTATTAAACGGCTTATAAGCGCTAGTTTCGCTTTCAGAGTATTTACAGGTAAAGCGCGCAGCTCCGGTGACGTCACGTGGGGCATCCATTCCAGGGAATAATTCTTCATATCAGTTCAATATGCACGAGTTAAAATGCTATTTCTTGATACCATACATTGGATTGTGAATTTTTATAATGATGTTTACTGGTAAGAATTGTATTTCTGATGTACATTGGAGTTTCTACAAGCAGGAAATCAATTCTCGATATCAATTTAATTTGAATGGTGGTCTATAGTGACGTATTTTACCAGTAAAAAACAATTACAGATATCGAGAAATGCAGTTTTCACTAGTTGACATTAGTGATGACTGAGATGCAGTGATGAAGATGATGCATTAATGTGTGTGTGTTTCAGCTGGTGGGTTTGGGGCTAGTCTCTGATGATGATGATGATGCATTAATGTGTGTGTGTGTGTGTGTGTGTGTGTTTCAGCTGGTGGGTCTGGGTCTAGTCTCTCTGGGAATGTGGCTCAGATTCGGCGCTGAAACCAGAGGATTCTTCGACATCGATCTGAATACGTCACAGTTCACTATCGGTTCGTCCTTCTACAGTTTCTCTGTGTGATCTGTTAAACTGCATGATATTAGCATAGAGTGTGTGACGTGTGTGTGTGTGTGTCCGCAGGTGTGGGCGTGCTGATCGGCACAGGTGCGCTGATGCTGCTGGTTGCGGTGATCGGAGACTGCGGAGCGTGTAACCACAGCAAATCTGCTCTGGGTGTGGTGAGGAGAACACTCGCTTTACACACACACACACACACACACGAGGCAGAGATAGATTGAGATCAACTCTACAGACAATGACACTCTAAAATGGCAATACTGTGTGTTTGTTGTGGATGAAGTGTGTTCCTTTTTTTCTGATGTTCAGTTTTCTGGCCTGCTGTTCTTCCTCATCATCATCGAGATTTCAGCAGGTGTGATGGCCTTCATGATGAGTGGAAAGGTAAACACACACACACACACACACACACACACACACACACACACACAAAGCATGAGCACATGTCTGTATAACGGTCTGTATATGTGTTTGTTGTGTTGTAGGTGTCCACAGAGTTGGCAAATTTCTACGCCACGATCTACGCTCAGTATCTGAACACCAGGAGTCCCGGTCAAGCCATGACCCTCAAACTATTCCACAACACTGTAAGACACACACACACACACACACACAGTCTCTCTGTTTCACACACACACACACATTGTTACTATACTGATCTAATCCAATTTTTGGACCTCATTTTTAACATGTATCCCTCACAGTAAACATAATGAGGGGGAGTGGCCTGAACCGTGAAGGCGCATGTCATTATGAGGTCATTGGGTTTGGGCTCATGATGTGGGTAAATGATCTAACATTGATGTGTGTGTGTGTGTGTGTGTGTGTGTCTGTGTGCAGTTCAACTGCTGTGGCATCGGTGGACCAATTGAAGTGTTGGTGCGTGACACCTGTCCAGAGGGCAACTTCCTGAAGCAGCTCACATTTCCAGTGAGTCACTTCCTGTTAGAATTCAGGCCTGTTCACCCCAAAAACTACAACCATTGCGATAACTATAACGATAACTATATTAGTGTTCACACCAGCGGACGATAACTATAACGATAACTATATTAGTGTTCACACCAGCGGACGATAACTATAACGATAACTATATTAGTGTTCACACCAGCGGACGATAACTATAACGATAACTATATTAGTGTTCACACCAGCGGACGATAACTATAACGATAACTATATTAGTGTTCACACCAGCGGACGATAACTATAACGATAACTATATTAGTGTTCACACCAGTGCACGATAACTATAACGATAACTATATTAGTGTTCACACCAGCGGACGATAACTATAACGATAACTATATTAGTGTTCGCACCAGTGGACGATAACTATAACGATAACTATATTAGTGTTTGCACCAGCGGACGATAACTATAACGATAACTATATTAGTGTTCACACCAGCGGACGATAACTATAACGATAACTATATTAGTGTTCACACCAGTGGACGATAACTATAACGATAACTATATTAGTGTCCACACCAGCGGACGATAACTATAACGATAACTATATTAGTGTTCACACCAGCGGACGATAACTATAACGATAACTATATTAGTGTTCACACCAGCGGACGATAACTATAACGATAACTATATTAGTGTTCACACCAGCGGACGATAGCTATAACGATAACTATATTAGCGTTCACACCAGCTGACGATAACTATAACGATAACTATATTAGTGTTCACACCAGCGGACGATAACTATAACGATAACTATATTAGTGTTCACACCAGCGGACGATAACTATAACGATAACTATATTAGTGTTCACACCAGCGGACGATAACTATAACGATAACTATATTAGTGTTCACACCGGCGGACGATAACTATAACGATAACTATATTAGTGTTCACACCAGCGGACGATAACTATAACGATAACTATATTAGTGTTCACACCAGCGGACGATAACTATAACGATAACTATATTAGTGTTCACACCAGCGGACGATAGCTATAACGATAACTATATTAGCGTTCACACCAGCGGATGATAACTATAACGATAACTATATTAGTGTCCACACCAGCGGACGATAACTATAACGATAACTATATTAGTGTTCACACCAGCGGACGATAACTATAACGATAACTATATTAGTGTTCACACCAGCTGACGATAACTATAACGATAACTATATTAGTGTCCACACCAGCGGACGATAACTATAACGATAACTATATTAGTGTTCACACCAGCGGACGATAACTATAACGATAACTATATTAGCGTTCACACCAGCGGACGATAACTATAACGATAACTATATTAGTGTCCACACCAGCGGACGATAACTATAACGATAACTATATTAGTGTTCACACCAGCTGACGATAACTATAACGATAACTATATTAGTGTTCACACCAGCGGACGATAACTATAACGATAACTATATTAGTGTCCACACCAGCGGACGATAACTATAACGATAACTATATTAGTGTTCACACCAGCGGACGATAACTATAACGATAACTATATTAGTGTCCACACCAGCGGACGATAACTATAACGATAACTATATTAGTGTCCACACCAGAGGACGATAACTATAACGATAACTATATTAGTGTCCACACCAGCGGACGATAACTATAACGATAACTATATTAGTGTTCACGCCAGCGGACGATAACTATAACAATAACTATATTAGTGTTCACGCCAGCGGACGATAACTATAACGATAACTATATTAGTGTTCACACCAGCGGACGATAACTATAACGATAACTATATTAGTGTTCACACCAGCGGACGATAACTATAACGATAACTATATTAGTGTCCACACCAGCGGACGATAACTATAACGATAACTATATTAGTGTTCACACCAGCGGACGATAACTATAACGATAACTATATTAGTGTTCACGCCAGCGGACGATAACTATAACAATAACTATATTAGTGTTCACGCCAGCGGACGATAACTATAACGATAACTATATTAGTGTTCACACCAGCGGACGATAACTATAACGATAACTATATTAGTGTTCACACCAGCGGACGATAACTATAACGATAACTATATTAGTGTTCACACCAGCGGACGATAACTATAACGATAACTATATTAGTGTTCACACCAGCGGACGATAACTATAACGATAACTATATTAGTGTTCACACCAGCGGACGATAACTATATTAGTGTCCACACCAGCGGACGATAACTATAACGATAACTATATTAGTGTTCACACCAGCGGACGATAACTATAACGATAACTATATTAGTGTCCACACCAGCGTATAATTTACAATTTAAACGATTTTTAAACTATATTTTTATCTTTATAGTTATTATCCATGGTGTCAAGGGGTCTTTAATTTTATTCCTGCATGTGTGATGTTTGAGAACCGAAGCAGACGCTCATCTCTCTGTGTGTGTGTGTGTGTGTGTGTGTGTTAGAGCTGTCCCAATGTGATCGAGAACATGTTCAACTCGAGTGCCCCAATGGTGTTGGGAGTGTTTCTCGGGACGGCAGGAATCATGGTGAGTCCGTCTGAACACACACTGTAGTTTACACTCGCTCACACACACACACACACACTGGAACCGTGTCCAGTCCTGCACGCTGATCTGTGTGTGTTTGTCTGCATGTGTTCCCGCTCATCTCCAGATGTTGGCGCTGGTGTGCAGTGTGGTGTTCAGCAGACACATCTCACAGTCTCGCGCAGCTCCTACATACGTGCTCCTGACCAATCAGCCGTCAGTCCTGCATCCTCATGCTGTTCCTCACGCAGCACAGCAGATATAACTGTCTCTCGCTCTCTCTCTCTCGCTCTCTCTTGCTCTCTCTCTGTCTGGCAGTTGGTGGCGCTGGTGTGCAGCTCCGTTCTCTATAAAAGTCTGAACTCGTCTGGCTACTCCAGTCCATCCTACTACTGAGAGCCAATCTGACCCTCCACTCGTCTGTGTGAACACGCCCATCGCCGCGCAGGTCCACAACCACACCTGTGTGTGTGTGTGTGTGTGTGTGTGTATCTAGAATACACAAATGTGTTTTATATTTTTTAACATTTATTAATTGATATTTGAACATTCCATTTGATTATTTTGCAAACACTGTTTTAGAAACGTCATATAATGAAATTTTCCTGAAATGTGTCGGCAGTGAACAGAGTTACTTCTCAATGTTTTCAAACGATCTGAAACGAGTAGCAACATTTAAAAAAAAACTAAAATGTTACAGAGAAATATTCCATGAACAATGTATAGATAATATTTTTATTCTAACGCTTTTAGAACATTATTAAAGACCAGACGACTTTGAATGTAGTTTCTATTAAATGTTACATGATGAACGTTTCCTATTAGCTTCGCTTGAACTCAACCTATTTACACATTTCATTGTTTTTATTGCATTCTTTATTTTATAAACGTTTCAGTTCTGAATTCTGCATAAACACCGTCTGTTACAATTCAGTCCTAAATATTTCATTTTCTTGCTTTGTTGTATACGATTAAAACATTAAAGAAACTTTCACAAACCCGTCTCAGTCGAGTGCGTTTCATCAGATGAATGGTGAGATGGTGATGAGAGGTCAAAGGTTAGAGGTCATCAATCCGTGACGGAAGGGACTTGGGCACACGGAGCCGGTCTGCGAAGATCATGCTGATCTCTGTGGGAGAGAGAGAACCAGATTAGATGTGGATCTGTCTTGAAGAGAAGAAAGTGTCCCAAACTTGACAGATTGAATCACATTCACTTCAAACTGATAGAAAATAAATATGCAGAATCTCACTTTTTCCTGTGTGTGTGTGTGTGTGTGTGTGTGTGTGTGTGCAGTACACGAGTGTGTCCACTAGAGAGCAGCAGCTCTGCTACACTCCCAGTCAGTGTCGTCTCTGTATTTGTCACATCTAACACACTATATACACTACTGTAGTATGTACTTGTGCACTAGTGCTGTGTACTATCTAGTGTATGAGGTTTATTTGGGGATCTCCTCATCCAACATCAGAGACTCAGCACTTTCCTTTGACTTTTCCTTTTGAAAACATTTAAATTCAAGACAGATCAACATCTAATCTAATCCGCATCTGCTGTATGTCATGGCGATTGATCAACAACAAACAAAATACAGACAACGCAAACATTTAATCACTGAAATTTAATTGGTAACTTTATCATCTGTTCACTGGTTACCTATTAAACCGTTAGTTGACCCCAAAATGTAAATTCTGTCAGTATTTCCTCACCCTCATGTTGTTCAACCCCGTAAGACCTTCGTTCATCTTCAGAACACAAATGAAGATATTTAAGATATTAAGATCGCTCCTGCATACTAGTCCATAGGCTTCTTGAGGGAATGACTCTTGCTGGCCTCCAAAAGTCATTAAAGACATCGTTAAAATAGTCCAAGTGACTACAGGGGCTCAATCTTAACTTTATCAAACCACGAGAACACTTTTAATGCGCAAAAACAACAAAAATAACGACTTTATTTCAACTAATGGTTTATTTCTCCCTCTGCTTGAGTCAGGTTACGTAAGCTTCTGTTATTGTACGTTACACGCATCACACACATGACCAGCGTCGGCCAATAGCGAGCCTGCGTGTGACGCAGCTTTACGCAATCACACTACGCTAACTGACTACAGGCCCATGGAGGAGGAAGCCAATAGTTGAAATAAAGTCGTTATTTTTGTTGTTTTTGCGCACTAAAAGTGTTCTCGTGGTTTGATAAAGTTAAGATTGAGCCCCTGTAGTCACTTGGACTATTTTAACGATGTCTTTAATGACTTTTGGAGGCCAGCAAGAGTCATTCCCTCAAGAAGCCTATGGACTAGTATGCAGGAGCGATCTTAATATCTTAAATATCTTCATTTGTGTTCTGAAGAAATAAATACTGTAAATAAATAAAGTAAAAACTGACAGAATTTTCATTTTTGGGTTTAAGTTCTGTATCAATTACAAAGTACTACTACTAAACCCTAACTGGTTTAGCTCCTGTGTGTTTAATGGATCTTCTCTCGCTCTACAATCCACCGCGCCCTTTAAGATCACTAAATTCGAGGCCTCTGGTCATTCCTAGGATATCTATGTCCACTAAAGGAGGGAGGCCGTTCTTGAATTTAGCTCCTAAACTCTGGAATACTCATCCCGATATTGTTCGAGGCTCCGACTCGCTGTCATAGTTTAAAACTAGATTAAAGGCACACTATGCAAGATCTGTACCTGAATATAACAAGTCATTTCGGTGGTAAATAAAGTCATATTAGGGCAAATCATCCTGGTAGTGAAGCTTTTGGGGGGGCGAAAAAACCAGCAATGCAAGTTATTTGTGATTACATCTTGATCTTCAATGCCAACCACGTACTGTTCATTCGTTTTTAAAATCAATGTGATATTAACTATTAATTGAAATAATAATATGATTATGATAATGATGACGCTATGCTTGAAACAGGCAGCAGTCGGAGTGACCTCGCGAGGATGGAGGATGTGACGCAGTGTGTGAAGCCCTTCATCTGTGGGACGGACGGAGTGTGTGTGAGTGTGTGTGAAGTGTGTGAGGGTGCGGCGGCTGGTGACTCATGTCATGTTGGGTTGCCTGGCAACTGCAGTTGTTTTCTTTCAAACTGAAGAAAAATATGAACGTCTGGATGTCATTCACAGACAGAGACCCGTGTACACGCGCTTTCTATAAAACACAAATAAATGATCAGTATGATGAATTATGCATATTATTATAAGATGAAGATGAACATTAGTAATCTTATATGAAGTTTTT
The DNA here is from genome assembly GCA_038021265.1 of Cyprinella venusta. Classification (NCBI taxonomy): domain Eukaryota; kingdom Metazoa; phylum Chordata; class Actinopteri; order Cypriniformes; family Leuciscidae; genus Cyprinella; species Cyprinella venusta. The sequence goes on along the minus strand of CM075863.1, from coordinate 57,439,153 downwards.
TAATAGTAGTAGCTCAGGTGGCTTTACAAACAAGTCAAAAGAAAAAAAAAAACACGTGTGTGGTTTGTAAGTGTGTGTGTGTGTGTGCGTGTGTGAACATGCGAGTATGAGAACTGAAATATGGGAGCGTCCAAAACATTCCCTGGATCAGGATTTCAACACAAACACTCAACAACACAAACAGCATTTCCACACACTGATGTCCGTCACACACACACACACACACACACACACACACACACACACACACAGAAGGAGGATCACACGAGACCATTGAACAAACATCAGAACGGATTATTCACATGCTTGTCGCACAACTTTTTTGTTCTTACACAAAGACGTTATTGTGAAGTGTGTGTGTGTGTGTGTGTGTGTGTGTGTTCTGGCGTTCAGGTGAGGTTATATGTGTCCTGCAGGTGAAATCTGGTTGGACAACATTTCCAAATTCTCTCGTCTTCTCGTTAGGGTGTGTGTCTGTTACACAGGTGTGTGTGTGTGTGTGTGTGTGTGTGTGTGTGTGTGTGTGTGTGTGTGTGTGTGTGTGTGTGTGTGTGTGTGTGTGTGTGTGTGTGTATTTACTCACTGAGAATTTCACAAAAACTCACAGCAAAGACCAAAAACAATGTGAATAATTAAAGTGTTTGTGTTTTTATGGATCCAGGCAACAGATATCTCAGACACACACAGAGCCTTCCTTCAACATCTCACCCACAATCAGATTATAAATCATATCCTCATCTCATTTAAACTCATCAGTACTGCTTCAAATTACTCTATTTCTCACTATTTTAGACAATACTGAAAATCTTTTTTAAACTTTTCCTGAGGATAACTGAACTCTAGAGACTCTCATTAGAATAATATCCATCAAACTGTTTTCCAGACTGATTTCTGATATCTATTCCTAATAATTGTTTTCGGACATATAAAGACATTTGATCAGTTTCTTAGTAAACGTTCAGTCGGTCCTTCTCCTGTTAAACACTAAAACTATCAAATGAATGTGGTTTAATCTAATCATAACTGACAGCTTCAGGCGTTTTGACCAGTTGAACTGAATCACATCTAAAGCTCATTGAATCTGATCATCCTTTTCTCCAGTTATTAGAGGATATCAGCAGGAGCGAGAGAGACGGATTCTGTCCGCATTTCTACTCAAACCTCTACTAAAGCGTCAGTGGTTGATGTGAGGGATGGTCTGGAAGAGGACGTAGACTCAATAAAGCACAATATTTACCAATGAATCACACACACAGAACAACAGGGTTATGAGGAAAGTGTGTGTGTGTGTGTGTGTGAGAAAGAGGGCCAGTGATTGGTGTTATCAGGGTAACGCTTCCTTTTACAGTCCAGTTACCCATGTAAATACTATGTACTTATTTTAGTAACTATATTTACTGGGTAATAACTAGTACTAACCCTGAACCTACCCCTAAACCTACCCCTGTTCCAGTACTTACCTTATATTAGCCAGTACTTTCTAGATAAGTACACTATAAGTACACTTTAAGTACTGGACTGTGAAAGGAAGCGATGCTGTTATCAGTTACACAAAGTTTTTGTACAGCCGGGGGAAAGGGCTTGTCAGGACCTTCCTAAACGCCACACCCTTTCAGAACCAGAAACACTGCAGGAATGAGAGGGAGGGGGCGGAGTCAGGGGGAGGGGCCAGATAGAGAGCACTGGTGAGAGAGGTGTAGAGGGTGGAGCCAGTGGGAGGGGTCAGCTAGAGAGCGGATGGTGGGAATGATCTGGCAATCAGGTGTGTGTGAGAGTGAGGGGCGGAGTCAGGGGCGGGGCCTGTTCTAGAGAGGCTGGTGAGAGTAAAGGCAGTAAGGGGCGGGTCAGGGGCGGGGCCTGTTGGAGAGGGGCTGGTGAGAGTAAAGGCAGTAAGGGGCGGAGTCAGGGGCGGGGCCTGTTGGAGAGGGGCTGGTGAGAGTAAAGGCAGTGAGGGGCGGAGTCAGGGGCGGGGCCTGTTCTAGAGGGGCTGGTGAGAGAGTTAGGCTGGAGATCTCCATTCGACAGATCTCCTCTGGAAGTGTGTGTGCAGCTGCTCTCCTCCACTGATCCTCTTCTGTTACTCAGGTGAGATCTCTAACTCTGAGGTTAAGGTCAGGGCTAGTCTGTCTACTCCTGCGTGAGGGAGATCTGGGGGGATTCCAGGCTAGTTAAGAGAGTGTGTGTGTGTGTGTGTCGTGCTGAGAGAGTGTGTTGGGTCTGATGTTCCTCTGCTGATAAATGTGGAATTGTTCTTGATAAATGTGGGAATGGGAGCGCCTGAAGAGGAGCAGACGGGACTAGAGGAGGGACGCTTCTTTAAGGAGTGGCACATCTGTGCAATGCTGGAGACATGTCCCAACCCATAGAGCTGGAGGAACAGTTGATCCGCTCACACACACACACACACACACACACCCTCTGAACAGGGCGGGTTCACACTGCTGCTGTTGAAATGTGCTGAGCCTGATCTCAGAGACTTGATCTGTGTGTGTGTGTGTGTGTGTGTGTGTGTGTCTTCAGTCATGTTGGTGTTACTCGCTGCCATCTTCGTCCTCCACCTCTGCTCCATCACTCTGCTGCTGGCCGCCACCATACACAACGTGAGTCTCACACACACACACACACACACACACACACACACACACACACACACACACACACACACTTCATCTGCTTACTACACTAGATTAGTTTAGTTAGTAGAGGTTTGAGTAGAAATGCGTGCACAGATTCGGTGAATGACGTCTCTCTCTCGCTCCTGCTGATATAATGTGTGTGTGTGTGTGTGTGTGTGTGTGTGTGTGTGTGTAGGCCTGGTGGATGACCGACACTGTGTCCACTGATATCTGGGGTCGCTGGACTCTACAAAGCGGACATTGGAACTACACGGAGATTCCTAACCTCTATGCCAAAGGTCTGAACACACACATGTTCATCAGTTCAGTCACTGATCTGAGTCATCTCACACACACACACACACACGTGTTCTGTAGTGCTTCATACACTCACAGACGGCCATCAGAGGTCTCTAACACACTCTTTTCTCTATGAGGAGCCTGTCTGTTCTTTAAAATCTTCCATATACCGTCAGAAATGTTGTAAATGATTATTTTCAGTGTTGGGGAGACTTACTTTTTAAGGGAAGTAATGTTAAAGGTTACGCTGTGTTAGTTTTTCTCTCCTGGGATGGGATTGTGTTTCAAATAATAAAAGACTCAATCTTGATGTAGTATTGGTGAACACAAAGGCTGAAGGAAATGCAAAATCAGTCAATAAAGAGGAAAACAAAGTGACTTACGTATTTAAAAAAGTAACTCAGATGTTTTCTTGTGAATTTATAAGTAGCGTTACTTTACTTGTTACTTGAATAAAGTAATTAGATTACATAACTCGCATTAGTTATAATGTGTCACAGTGTTATGGGGGTAACACTTTAGAATACGGTTCCTTCATTAATGAATAACTACACAAGAACTAAAGAGTAACACAATATTAACAATCTAGTAACTATTATTAACTAACAAGAAACTCTGATTAACGAACTAGTAAGTAATAGCGCACAGATGAAAGTGGTAGTTCACTATTAAGTAATCAATAACTACTATTTTATTAATACTTCCCAGTACTGAAAGAGTTTATTAACAATCAAGTAACTACTATTAACTAAATGAAATTCTTATTAACGAATTAGTAAGTTATAACTCACAGATGAAAGTGTTAGATACTTCTGTGGGAATTACTCATTATTTGGGTCAGTATTATAAAGTGAAGATCATTACAACTAACTAGTAATTACTCAAGTGTTACTAAAGATATTTTCTAAAAGTACACTAAAGTTCACCAAAAATCTCAAACGATTGCACAAATCATGACTAGATCATGTAGTAACACTTGAGTCATTACTAGTTAGTCCCAGTGATCTTCACTTTATAATACAGATCCAAATAATGAGTAATTCCCACAGAAGTATCTAGTAACACTTTCATCTGTGAGCTAATACTTACTAATTCATTAATAAGAGTTTATTTTAGTTAATATTAGTTTCTAGATTGTTAATAAACTCTTTCAGTGGTTCTCTGGGAAGTATTAATAAAATAGTAGTTATTGATTACTTAATAGTGAACTACCACTTTCATCTGTGTGCTATAACTTACTAGTTCGTTAATCAGAGTTTCTTCTTAGTTAATAAGAATGTTAATATTGTGTTACTCATTAGTTCTTGTGTAGTTATTGATTAACGAAGGAACCGTATTCTAAAGTGTTACCGTTATGGGTAACCCAGTACAAGTAACTTGTGTTTTTGTGGTAATCTGATATCCATCTCATATCTAAGTTACAAGAAAACATTCAGTACTCCTCAAAATGATTAAAATCAGTAGAATTGCAATCTCAGAATTGTGTGCAAAACGTTTATAATTAACTATATTAAATGACACAAATATACTTTAAGTATTTAATCTCACTTTATTAACCAAAGTCTTTGCTACTGTCCTTCAATGATCTAATTCAGCCGTAATAATCAGCAAAAATGACTATATTTATAAATAAGCGTGTTGAGCGTCCGTCTCCTGTTGATCTATAATCCAGAGGATAGTTTGAGCGGCGCCCTCTACTGTACATCTCCTTCAGCCTGAGGCTCATTCACTTCACATCTGGAGTCTAAGGGTCTTAATATTAGACCAAAACAAACAAGCAAGTCCGACCCAGACGAGAGAGCGAGAGGAACGTGACTCATTCGTTTCCTAAGAAAGGAGCTTTTTGGGAATGACTCAATATTGTACTGCATCACTTTTAAGAGTAACTTTCCCCATGTTGATGTTTCAGCTCAGACACTGACGTGCGTGTGTGTGTGTGTGTGTGTGTGTGTGTGTTTCAGAGTACCTGCAGGCGGTTCAGGCCAGCTCTGTGCTCGCGTGTATCTTCTGTATCCTGGGCCTGTTCGTGTTCGTGGCTCAGCTCTACACACTCCCCAAAGGACGACGCTTCCTGTTCACAGGGGTCTTCCAGCTGCTGGCCTGTGAGTGACACACACACACACACTCACACACACACACACACACACACACACACACACACACACACACACACACACACACACACACGCACACACTCACTCACTGCTTGTGTTCCTCAGTTCTGTGCATCATGATCGCCGCCTCCATCTACACGGAGATCTTCCATAAGGAGGAGAACAGCGGCTGGTACGGACCCTCCTTCATCCTGGCCTGGATCTCCGTCTGCCTCACCTTCCTCTCCTGCGTCACCTACTTCATCCTGCGCAAGAAAACTGCGTGAACACACACACACACTCAAAGACTACATGACAAACACACACACACTCTCTCCACCAGAACACTGGTGTTGTCCTCCTCCTTCGGTCTCCGGCTGCGCTCAAGTGTGTCAGGGGTCTGCAGATGATGATTATATAGATGAATGTAATCTCAGAGACACACATCACTCATCATCAAGCCCCACACACACTTTAGATTACCTCAAACACTGTTGTGTGTTTCCATGTTAAACGTTCATCACGTGTCCTGAACTAAAGATCTGATCTGGCTTTAGTCACTTTAATGGTTGGTCACCGCTATCTGTATTTCCCATCACTTCATTAGAATTAAAAATGGCGTTGTACAATAAATCACTTCATCACGATTAATAAGACCCCTGATATAGAGACACGTTGGCATGTTTGATCAACTATGAAAAGTTTGGGAATCTTTAATCAATGTCATCCAATTAAATCTCCAAAACAAACTTTCCAGATAATTCTATCACTTTGTATAATGTATTTCTGTTGATGTTTTTATCTTTAGAGTCTAGTAATGATTCAAATATGAACAGCATATATCAATAAAGCACTGTTTATTGTTTATTTACAGAATGAAGTCGAGTTTCTTCCTCAATGATGGTGCGAATATTTACATCAAAACAAAATCACATACATTTATAATTCCATGAGGAGTTGGTGTTGAGTTCATTAGAGTTTGGGCATCCGAGTCGAAACCGTAAATAGATAAAAACAGAAACACAGGACGGATGAACAGATCAGAGCGGACTGAACTCCTCAGAGCACTCAGACACGAAACTCAGAGGAGACAGCGATGGGGAGAGAGGGGCGGGGCCAAGTGACAGTTGCGAGAGAGGGGCGTGGCATGGAGAGCGAGGGGCGGGGCTGTGAGGGGCGGGGCATGACAATGTGTGGGCGGCACCAAGTGAAAGTGTCACGCGAGGGGCGGGGCATGGCGAGCGAGGGGTGGGGCTGTAAGGGGCGGGGTATGACAAGGTGTGGGCAGGGCCAAGTGAAAGCATGGGGCGAGGGGCGGGGCATGGCGAGCGAGGGGTGGGGCTGTAAGGGGCGGGGTATGACAAGGTGTGGGCAGGGCCAAGTGAAAGCATGGGGCGAGGGGCGGGGCATGGCGAGCGAGGGGCGGGGCCGGCCGGAGGGGGCGGCAGCGGAGCGCTGAAGTACGGAGACAGAGGCGAGAGCGACGGCGGCTGCTGGGGGAAGGTGAAGTTTCTGCAGGGGTAAAACACACTCCGCTTCTTCGGGCCCGCCATCAGAAAGGTCTTGGTGTAGTTGTTGAGCGTGGACACGCCGGATGACATGCAGCAGGTGAAGGCCACCCACGCCACACTGGCCAACACGGGACACGCCGTCAGAGACAGAGCAAGAGACGGAGAGTCAGGGCTAGCATACGTCACAACACTGCTATAATCTCAAACATACGTTTCTATCGTCTCTTATTCTCAATAGTGCCGAATATATCGAGTGAAACGCTTCTGGAACAGGAACAAATGTGGGCGGGGCTTGATTGTGTCTGTGGGGAATTGATTGGCTGGTTGTGGTTTGCTAGTGGCTGATCTCATGTGAGTGACAGGTTGCCCCGCCCTCGTCACCAGAGAAGGGTAAGTGTAAGTCAGTGTTATTTCGATTGAAGATTACCAGGATCATGACTTTAACACAATGATGATGTGCACTGGTAAATCACTGAGAATAAACACTATATTCCATTAAAAAAAAAAAACTTGTTACAGAAAAAAAAAATTGTTAATTGTTACAGAAAAAAACAGTCCTCATTAGGGCTGGGTATTGAGAAAAATTTCACAATTCGATTCGATTTCAATTCACAAGCTTGCAATTCGAATTGATTTCGATTACGATTCGATTCAATATCGATTATTTGGGATATCAGTTCCAATAAATGGCAATTTTTCTCAAGGGAATCAAATCTCTGAACTAATGCTGTAAACTATGGGAGTCTAGTTGTAGCCAATAGGCTTCATTAGCCTAATATGAAGGTCATAATCAACAAATAACTTAAATTATACTTTTATTTATATTTATAATAAGAAGATTATATAAAATATAAACAGTTAAATAGTGGCTGTCATAAAAACTTGCCAGATTTATTCAAATATGAAGGTAATAATGAAAGAATCACTTAAATTACACTTCAAATACACATTAAATATTGAAGAACATTAAGATTATAATGCATATGTAAGAGTTCTAGAGTTATTTTTTCTATCTGACTAACGAGTTTATGTGGGTTTTCTGAGGTAAATATGACGATATATTGATTACAAGCTGTTTAACTGACGTCTTTCCACGGTTGAAACGCTGATTGAGTGAATCAATGTGTCATGATCCGGATTTGGATCAGTTGTCCTCTATCTTTAACACACTTTCAGATGCTCATTCATGTTTATTTGGCGCTGTGACTGCTATTATTAAGAGCGATCTCACGCCACAGCCACAAAACGCTATTTATGTTTCTGAATTTCTAAAGAAAATGGACGAATTTGAAAATTGAGACTTTGTTTCATATCAATAGTAACAAAGGACAAAGATTAGTGCGATGTTTTTGGATGCGCGCAGCCGCGATACAATGATCCATTCATTCAAATGAAACAGGATGACTAATCGATTCTTGAGATTTAAGAATCCATATCGGTTCGTAAAAATGAGAATCGATTAATATCGAGAAATCAATATTTATTACCCAGCCCTAGTCCTCAACGAGTCTGGGTCAATCACACACACTACGCAATTTTCAATGAAATCTGCAGACTGACTTTCAGTACTAAGAGTAAAGTGTGTGTGTGGTACTCACTAAAGTAAAGTGTGTGTGTGTGTGTGTGTGTGTGTGTTACTCACTAAAAGGCCCATGAGTATCCGTAACTGTGAGGTCGGAAGTCTTCGGGGCCGTTAGAGATCGTCACCTGGAACACCTGCATGTACATCATGTGTGCGACCATCCCAACCAGCCCTGGCACACACACACACACACAGTGAGAGTGTGCATGTGTGATGGGTAGGGTTACGGTTGGGTTAGTGTGTGTGTGTGTGTGTGTGTACCTCCCAGGACGGTGCAGACGGCGGCGAAGGCGTTGAGTAGGTGAGCGCAGCGCTGCTGATGAGGAGACCAGCTCGACACACACAACTGGAGCATCAGGAGCAGAGAACTCACACACAACAACCCCACGTACAGCAGCTCCATCCCCACATACAGCCACACGATCCCTGCACACACACACACACACACATGAGTGTGAGTGTGTGTGTGTGTGTGTATGTGTGTGAGTGAGTGGTTACCTTTCTCAGATTCAGGAGTGAGGGCCATGAAACTGCGACACTTCTCGTCTGAAACACACAGACATCATCATCATCATCATCATCGTCATCATCATCATCATCATCATCATCATCATTCAAAATTAAGACAGATGTTTTACTGAAGAGAACATGATAGACAAGAGGATTCCTTCAGAACACACACACACACACACACACACACACACACACACACACACACACTTTTAAAACAAGTTAATGACTATCTGTCTCCAAGTCAGTTTTCCCAAACCATCAAGTTTCAATTATTGCTTTTATCACTCAAAACACAGTGACATTTAAAATGTAAATTATTGATATAAATATAAATATGTCTATTTCTGATCTCAGGAATTGTATTTTCATTAGTACTAACTAAACGAGGGAGGACTGTAGTGGGAGCACTGGGGTGACAGGTGTGACTGTGGCGAATGGATTGCATGGGTCAGGGGTCAAGGGTCAGAGTTTTGCTCAGGGAGGTCAGGATCAGCTCTACACACTCTCCACTAGAGCCCGACCGATAAAGGATTTTGAAGGTCGATACCGATACAAAGAGTGCCCTCTGGTGGACAAACTACACAACTCCAACACTCATGACATGGTTGAGTCGTGATTCATCCATTTTTATTTTATTTTTGAAATATTCATTTATCGGCCATTATAACTGCCGACACCTATATTTTAGAAAATGCCTAATATCGGCCGATAATATCGGTCTGGCTCTACTCTCCACATGTTCCTGAGTCACGAGACGTCGCGTGAGTATTCCCTGAGAAACGCCCGTCTGCAGCTCAACGCGTGCTTCTGCCTCAGCTCTGATGAAGAAGTGTGTGTGTGTGTGTGTGTGTGTGTGAACTGAGCCTGATCTGAGACGGGAAAGCTGTACACATGATCACATGATCAATGACACGCATTCTCCTGCATCTGATTCGTCACACAGAATTAGAGCAGAATCTAAAACGAATCATATGAAGTTATCAGAGTCCTTTAACACTGAGATATCTCACTGAAATAATCCTCTTTAGAGATCATCTCCAGAGGCCTCACACACTCCATCGAGCGCGGAACCAGAGCTGGTCTATCCGCCGCGGCGAGGAGCGATACGTGTACTGGGGGAAAACACCCAGAAGAGCCTGAACCCCGCCTCTGAGCACTCACACCTCTCTGAGTTGTTCAAATTCACATTTTTTAAATGTTTTAAGAGTGTTCTTTTTTCTTGTTTGTGGAAGTTAAGGGAATGTTTCTTTGTATCATTCTTCAAACACTCTGCACTGTTACTTTTGAAGGTTCTCGGAATGTTCTGAAACGAGTAGCAACATTTAAAAATACTGGAACGTTTCAGGGGGAAATATATATATTATTAAGGACCAGATAACTTGAAATGAACGTTCTATTGCTGTTCCTGGAGGAACGTTTCTTCATAACTTTGAGAGAACACAGGAACAGAGGAATCATTCTGTGTTCCAGTGCTAAATTTAGTTATGATTAAATTTAGTAGTTAACTCATGAACTGCAGGGCAGCTGATCACAACCACCTGTGATCCGTTGAACCCCTAATCACGAGCACTGAGTGAAATGAGAGTGGTCTGTCACCCCAGGCGTCGGTGAAGATGTTCTCCTGGCAGGTGGTCCAGAGCCCCGCGTGGAAGGTGGGGAAGATGAAGCTGTCGTCGCCAGTCTCCCAGGAGAAGGAGCCGTCCATCACGCCAGACACCGGGGTGCACTTGAGGCGGCGGGCGGGCGAGCACAGGGGCTTGGGCACCTTCTGCTGGCCCACGCACCAGTACGAGGAGGAGAGCGAGAGCAGCGACAGCAGCAGAGACAGCAGTGTCTGCAGGAAGGAGAGGCGCGGAGAGCGCAGGAGCGACAGCACCGACATCCTGTGAACACACAGAGAGAGAGAGAGAGATCACGGCTCATACTCGATCTCAAGCTGTTCTTCATATTCACAACTCAGCATTTCTCACATACACCATTCTGCCTTAAAGGTTAACAAATCTATCACTTCATATGCAAATTACATTTCCAATCTACTTTCAATCCATCACTCCACCTGTACCCATTAGTTCAACGGAGGAGCTCCGGAAGGGTAAAGGAGAGACGACAGGGGAAGGACCCGAGTACTTTTGAGATGTATGACATTCCATCATAAAGCAAAGTCCACAGTGATTACAATGTGTTTGGTTTAATTTCTTCACTCATTTTATTTCTTTGTAATCTAATGTCGTCTTGTTTTAGCTTAGACATCTTTTAAACACGAAATTGCTTGCTGGGTCCTTACCTGAGCCTTGTACACTGTTACAAACTATTTCCTCACCTTATCTGCACTACTGGATGAGTTAACACCATTAGGAGAACGGGTCGTTACACTTAGGAAACCCTGTCCACGGTACACTGCTGGCTCACGGTTAATGAAAGCTGCTGAAAGCCACGACAAAACATCTGGTGGAACGGTTCAATGGCTTATGTACACTCTTATGTACACTCTTATATACACTCTTATGTACACTCTTATATACACTCTTATGTACACTCTTATATACACTCTTATGTACACTCTTATATACACTCTTATGTACACTCTTATATACACTCTTATATACACTCTTATATACACTCTTATGTACACTCGCTTCAATGTGCTGAAGATGCATTTATTCAAGGTTGTTTTTAATTTATGAATTGTTTTATTCTCTACTTGTTGTGTTTGTTTTTATTTCACTGGGTTAAATAAAGTGCATTACAAATAAAATGCATTATTATTATTATTATTATACCTAAAACACCAAATCATTAGGTTTACAATCTAAAGCCAGTACAAGACACGCATCGGTGTTCCCCGGAAAGAGATGGGTTACACAGAACAAGAATAAAGAATGAAAGGACAAATAAAAGAATGAATTAAAGAACTAATTAACAAAGATGAACAAGAATGAAAGATTAACAAAAAAAGATAGAAACAAAAGAAAAAAATCAAATGAAAGAAAAAAGAGAAATGTAAATCAGACTCACCTTATTAAAGCGAATGGTGGATCTCCGTCCTTCAGATGCGTCTCACACACACATGCATTTCAGAAACAGTCAAATATGACATCCAGCATCTCTGAATCACACACACACACACGCACACAGGATTAACCTGAGCTTTAATCTGTCAATCTGTTCAAGATCAGTAACACACACACACACACACAATGAACTTTAATCAGTTCTTACTCACACACACACACACACACATACACACTGACACAATAAACTTCAATCAGCTCTAATACACACAAACACTGACACACCAAACTTAAATCTGTTCTAACACACACACACACACACACACAGTGTTGATGTCATCATTTCATATTGAGGCAGAATTTAAAAGAATGTTGTGTCAAATGCAGCACTAAGATCGAGAGTAAAGATCGAGTAAAACTTATTCCATGATAAACACTTACTTGAGTAATGGATTCAGAGGTGCCGTAAAATGACAACACTGATGACATACACACACACACACACACAATTAAGAACACAGACAAAGATACCTTAGAGAAAAGGGCAGATTGTCCACTGTAAAAACCAATCAGCAACAAGGAGTCACAACATCAGAAACTTAGATGTCTGATTTTGAAATACTAAAGGTAGAAAGGGACAGAACAACGCGTTATCCCATGAGTTATTGTGAACCGCATTATCGAATCTAAAATTATACACACGCACACACACACACACATATAGTCCTCTGATTGGTATTTTCAGTGGAGCCTTGTGGGTGATGTAGTTTCCATCACTAATTCCACTGTTAATCATGATTATTTATGAGTCAGTCTGACGGACCAATCGTAGCTCACAGCAGGTCTGTCTCTAATGGCTTATAAGTTTACTTCAAAATCTCCATTTCAATGAGTTTCGCTGAGAGTTGACGAGTTTGGGCAGGTTATTCTACGCATTCGGCCGGATCAGAAACAGTAGAAGTGAAGCATTGAGAACACACACACACAGCAGCTCTCCGTTGTATAACTGTATTCATGAGTCAGAAGCATATTGACAGTTTTCTAGTACATGTTGTTTTCATATGGTGAGTCTTTTCTTTGCGTTCTTATTTTCAGAGGTCTTGTTTAGAAAAATGACAGCGATTGTTCTGGAGATGGAGATCGGCACTGCTTTCCCTCAAAACGCTGCAGGAATGTTAGTCTCGACCCGTTGACGAGTCCTTTACCTCTCATCCCAACTCTGAAAAATAACGCAAATAAAGTCCATTTGCTTCTCCTTTCTCTCGTCTAGAGCACAAAACCCTTGGAGGTGGAAAATAAGAACACTTATCAAAGGAGCAAAGATAGACACGAACAAGCAAACTCTCTCTCACGCACACACACAGGCACACCTTCGAAGGCAATATATGTGCGTCTCCATGACAACAATGTCTCTGTGGCAACTGGACTTCCGCTCCATGTGATGTCACGAGTATGATGTCATAACTGGTCCTCCTGATACGGACATTCCATCAATCGCTCAGAATTCTGTCTAAAATACTGATTAAAACAATAGTGATGTTTAAAATAATGATAATATGAGTTATGATATAAAATACTACATATAACTGGTGTAAATACACTGCCTCTGTCCTGTCCGGTCCCCTTCCCTCCTTCAGTTCTCTTGTTCCCAATGCAGAGCTCCGACGAACTAACAAAGATAAAGGATGACAACAGCGGACTCAAAGTCAAACATTGCGAACTGAAGTCTTGTTTTGAAAGGCAGTTAGCGTTTCTTCATCTCCATCTCTGTCCTCTCCACAAGGGGTTGTTCACCACAGGACAGGCGATGAATGGAAAAACTCTCAGTTATTAGTGTTCCTTAGAGAAAGTCTTTACATTCCAAAATGTGTCCGTCGGTAGCCATGGTAACTCCCATCTCCAAGCATGAAGGCGTTCCCACTTCAGCTGAACTCACACAGTCAGGAATCTCCGTCTCTGCTGGGAATCACAGGTACAGGTCAACGACGGCACAGGCTAACCGAACCTAACGCAACACTGGGTCCACTCACGTCTGATCTGTGCGCGACTCCAGCGGTGTGTGTTCATCCCCTCTCCGACTGCTCCAGGTACACGGCTCCAGGCTTGGCAATTCTGTTGCTCTATTGAAACAGAACGCATGCGTACACAGATATAACACATCTATAGCCACACTGATGAAATAACTGAAAATAAAAATGGAATGAATTAAGTCATGGGAATGAATTCTTAAGCTGAGGCCACCATTTGACTAAAACAAGGAAAGGCATTAGCAAGTCGCGGCCACAACTTCACTAAAACGAGGGAACGAATTAAATCGTGGGATACAATTCTTAATTTGTGGCAACTATATAACTAAAATGAGTTAAATTGACCACATTTCCATTTTAATTGTGAAGTCTTGTTCTCTGACCTTGTGCTTTGGACACCTCAGAGAAAAGTTGTCTTCATTTAGGGAACAATCTGGATAAAAAAAAAAACAGATTATTTAGCAGTGAATATCAGTCCCTCACCTCTGATCCCAAAGACTCATGTGCATTTTGACTACAATAAGACCACGTGCAGCCCAAAGTGATGCCACATCTCACCTGCTTCTATGGCACATAGGTAGTGGTACCTCAGGGTGCAGCCTTTACTGTAGCAGCCCAGGGTGGAGCCCACCATCTCACAATGGGAGCAGCTCTGAGAAGTGGGATTAATCACGAGAAAAGAGGAAGTAATATTAACAACGCGTCAATGTTACAGCAATAAGCCACATTTTAAAAACAAGCGGCAGAACTTTCTACTCACGGTGTCTCTAGCACCATCTAGTGCCTCCTGAAGGCCATACAGTCTCCCGTTCACCAGGTATACGCCACTGGTCCACACGATGCAGCCCTCGTGCACCCACAGCTCCTCTGGGTCTAGAGGCACTAGTGGGAGCTGGGTAAGTTGGGCCATGGGGCCCATAGAGTCCAGGCTGGGTGGGGGAGGCTGGAAGGGCAGGGAGGCTTTGCTGTTGATGGGAACAGTTCGAGGTAAATCCTCACTGGACTTATGTCTTCTTTTGAAGCGTGGATGGGATGTCAGTTTTCTGTGCTGGGGCCTCTGTTGTGAATTCTCCACATGCGACTGCTTCAGTACAACTTCACTGTTCAGCTCTTGCACATTTGATGTACCCAGCCCACTCAGTTCAGCAGCCGGATCCCAGGTGTGAGCAGTCACCGTTACGTGGGAGCCGCTGGTTATAGCAGTGTGGAAAGCTATTTCTTCACCCATGCTGGGAAAGACAGTACCAATGGGGGTGGCTGGGGATGTTAAGTTTGTTGCCTGACTTACTGTGCAATCGCTATTAACATATGACTTGACATTCTGCGAGTCTTGTAAACTTGTATCCTGGGGAGTCGAGTCTGTCGGAATGGATGTCATACTGGAAACTGTGGGAGCAGCCCCATGGTAGGACAAGGTTTGTCGGACTTGAGGTGGATTCTTCGGGAGCTTGGCTGCATATTCAGCTGGGTAAAAAGGACCATAGAGATCCCCGAGATGCTTGTAGTTGGCCCATTTCTGGCAAAGACAGCATAGGAGGCGACCAGTGTGTCCAGTCTCTGATATCACAGGCCCTGACAGAACATATCCAGATGTAGGAAGTATCTTCCCAGATTGCAAGGCAGAATCAACTTGCTCTGAAACCCGATTCTCTTTTGTTCTTTCATTATCCTTTTCTTTTCTCACAAGCTGAGATGACAGCGGGGTATTTAACAGGACATCAGCCCCTAAGTGACCAGCTTTGCCTCCACCTTTGGATTTTTCATCCTCGGCATTAATAATTGTACAGACTGCCCCAATCTCTTCTACCTTTTTCTCCACATGTACGTAAGGAGCAAAAACATTATTTCTGGTATCTGGGAATATTCCACACAGGGTCATGCTTCCCCTACCGCTCGTTTGAAGGTCGACCTCCTCTTTAGGAGCCATTCCTCTCCTCCTTCTCTGATTGCCGCTTGTACCAGCAGTCTCGTTGCCCTCTTTCCCCTTTCTCTGTTTATGTTTAGCAGGCTTCAAATCTAATTCTGGCTGGGTCTCTTCACACTCTACATCCTCCTTCACCACCTGGGTTTCAGCAGGAGGGACTAAAGGTGGACAGGGTATCTGGTCAGGTGGTGTTGGTTCTTGGGGCACTTCATCTGCTGCGTTTGGGACTGGGACAGGCTGAGGTACAGCTGTAGGCGAGGGAAGAGGAGAGGAGGGTATGCTTGTTGCTGCATTCTGAATTTGTGCTTGGGCACGTTTCTGCTTATTCACACTGCCTACTGGGCGACCCTTTTTCTTCCCTGATGGGAAATACCCTTTGGGCACCATGTTATCTGACAGTTTAGACTCAGAACATGTCAACCCGAGAGAATTCATCTGGTGCTGAGAAGCTCTGGACAGAAGGTGGTGCCCAGGGCTCTGGCCAGTGGTGGCCCCATAGTAATCCCCACCTGGGTAATCGTCAAAGCCCATGCCAGTCTCTTGCAGTTTCTGCCTAAGCAGGTTAGCAGCTGACTGCTCGCTTCGCCGGGTTTCCAGCTGTTGATAAGTGTTAGTGAACTGCTGTATGTCAGACAATGCGGATGAAGATGGAGGAGGGGATCCCTGTACAGGACAAGGTAGTGGAGGAGCTGGTGGAAGGGGTCCTAACAAAGTAAAATCATCCTTATTTTCACCCACCAAAGACCCTGAAGAACCAGCAGCACCTAATCCAAAGTCAAAATCTTTTGGCAAACTTCTGAGGGCACAACCGCTAGAAGCTGTTGAACCTGGTTTGAGAGACTGAGAATCACAAGAGAAGACATTTTCAACTGCTCTGTATGGCATAAGGTCCTCTAAAGTATGAGAATCATCTAGGTAAGATAAACAGGCCTCTTCTCCTTGTGGAGCACCAGCAAACAACGTGCCACCCTCAGGGTCAGGCATGTCCGGGGTGTAATGAGATACTTCTAAGAAGTCAGATTCCACATGACTGTTGTTGAAGTCATTTTTTTTCACACTTGGAGTAATTTTCTGCACAATTGCCTCAAGTTTTAGACCCCGACCCTTTCTTGGGGGAAGAAACTTTGCTTTGGACTGCGGAGGTGAGTTTGCACTGGGTATAGAATGCGGAGTCTTAGGAGAATGCAATTTTGGCTGAGTATCAGTACTGCTAGAACAATTGTTGATTGCATGTCTAGAATCAGAGTGGGACTGAGATAATGGGGAGTGATAAGCTGATCCTGGCCGCTGACCTGGAACATCCTGATGCTGCCTCTTAGCTGGAATAGGAGAAATAAAAGATCGAACTCTCCTTCTCATGATTAAAGGGTTGGTTTCAGCCGATGCTCCAGTTTTGGTTGGTCTCTGCCCCTGCTGAATCCCTTGGATAGCCTTAGCAGTGTGCCCAGCAGGGCTAATAGCACCAGCTGAAGCCACTGGGTGGAAAGATTTGGCAGTGTCTTCTGTGCCCTTATCTGAGATGTCCTCTTCTTTAAGTTTAGGGCCAGCATTTGTAACTTTTTGAGAAATAGCAAGCTCACGAGGCATTGCAGTCGGTGGTTGTCCAGCACCATCTCTTTCAGAATAAGCATCCCATATTTTCATGTCAAATTGTGAACGGAGATAAGAGTGCTGCCGAGATATGTGATGCTGACTAGGCAGAATATCACTTGAGGATTGGGATTTACACTTCTGTTCAGGGAGTCTCTGCAGAACGTGCTTGTCCATACCTCTTAGCCTTTGCCTGTCTGGAGTCCAGTCGGGTCTGTCTTGAGGGGGTAAGCTCTGTGGAAACGCTTGTAACTTGCTAGTAGGGGGTGTGGTTTTAGAATATGCTGATATGGTGTGGAATGGTTGATGAGTTATAGGATGGGAGACCCTTTTTTGTCCATCTATGGTGTCACTGAAGCCATATGCTCGGAAACGATCAACTACCTGTGAAAATGAATGGTGTCTAGGTGGTGAGGACAAAGGATTCGAGGACATTTGCGAAATATATGGCACGTTGCTGGTGGCTTCATTGTTGCCTTTGGCACTGCTGGGTTTTTCTAAATCAGAAATAACATCTACAGGGGAATGAAGGGGCTTGTTACACTCCTTACTCTGTGGCGTGCTGCAGTAACCATCTGTGTTCTGGCCTGCAGCTTCAATCTTTGACGAGTCCTCCTTGTTTTGTGCTTTCTTTGCTTTTATTTCTTCCTTGCAACATTCTTGACCGTTTGATCCAGAAGAGGAAAATGGCTGCTGAATGACTGAGGGTCCAGTGGTCCCAGAGTGTCCTCTCTCTCTTTCTGGTGTTGTTCGTCGAGAAGGAGACACGTCGCAGATTACCGAGCGCCTTCCTGAGGACGTGGATGTCTGAGATTGAGTGTGACTGATAGGACCACATGCCAGTGGCTCAGCTTCCTGTAAAAGCAGTTGTTCCACAGCAGAAGGGGAGGGACCATACCTGGAGGGTTTTCTGTGCTGCAAAGAATAGTCAGCTAAATTAATGTGCTTTGGAAGGGCTGCTCCTGTTGTGAGATCTAAAGACTGCGGCATGTGGGTGGACTGGCTTGGGGACAGATTGGTTTTGCCTTTTTCTAAGGAGATCCCATGAGTCACGTTGGGCTTATGTGCTTCAGAATCCCAAGAGGGATGAGGAGGACCTAAAACTATCTCATTATCTGGTCCCTGATTTTGGCTTGTATTCGGTTGTTTTCCGGAGGCCATTTGACTGAACTGGACATTAAGTCCTCCCATAATTGTCTGAGAGCTCATTGCAGGTGAACTCAAATTTTCAACCATACTGCAAGGTAGTCTAGTTTGATAACGGTGCTGGGATGGATCTTGAGGTTGTTGATGAACACTTGCTGCCTGGTCAGGACGTCCATAGCGTCGATCTAAGTGATGACCTTGGAGGACTTCTTGCAAAAGACTTGGAAACGATTGCTGAAACTGGGAACTGCTATCCTGACTTCTCGAGACGATCCCTCTCCCCCCCTCCAAAGCAAAAACACCAATCTCCTTTCTAGCAATAGACCCATAGCTGGCCTGCAGCTGATGATAATTCTGGCTTCTATTTGCACCCATACCACTGCCTAGTCCTAACTTTCCCTTGCTCTTTGTAGAATTGAAATGTACTTCAGGATTACTGTATTTAAATGAGACTGGGTGAGATTGAATAGAGGGGATGTTCTGGCCAAATTCTTGTTTAGGGGAAATATCATATTGTGAGGCATATGTTTCCATGCACACGTCCCCTTCTCCATTGTGATTTCTTGTCTCTCTTAAGACATTGACATCATGTCGCTCCTCAGGATTGCTGTGTTTGTTTGGGTAATGAGAAACAACATAACGTGGAGATTTGGCTCCTGTGTGCTTGCTTGATTCATTGTTCAGTTCAGAACGAGCAGAGACAATAACCCCAACACCTCCAACATTGTGTTGCTCCGAAACATTCACAGTTTTACTTGGATTTCCAAAATGTTGTGCATCTGTCTCCGCTTCATCCTGTGTGGTAGAGACCGACAGTCTATTCTCTGAATTTTCTCTATCACAGGGAGGATCTGCACTTTCAGCTTCGCTTTCTTCATCTTTTATCATTCTTCTCTTCATTCCATTATCATTAATTCCAGGGTCTCGTTTTTCTGCACAGTTCGGATGTGCTGAGGGCATGGGAGATGGTGGAGCAGGGGGATGTAACTGTTGTTTTGGGCTGTGTTCTGCAGGAGGATGAACTGATGGAGGTGAAGAGGAGGAGGGCGTCAGGGCTTCTGGTGTCTTTGTTTGTGACTCTCTAGTAGGTAACTGTTTTGAAGCTGTTGAAATGACTCTAGGGTTGACCTGGAGATCCAATGCCTGTTCTGATGACATCTGACTCTGTGATGATGGGTAGCTCTGTGGCTCAGATTCATTGCTTGTTCCACTTGCTTGCCTAATTCTCTTGTATTCTAATTGCTGATGCCCTTTTGTGTCCAGAATCTCAGAACTCTCTTCATTCGCTGAGGTCTGACCACTGGCACTGGCAGTTCCAGATTTGTTTTGGTTGCCCGGTAAAGACTGAGATCCCTGCTGCATCTGAAGGTGATGTGCGTTGTCTCTGCTCTTCCTCTGAGGCAGCACAGTGTCTGTTAGCAGCATGTGCTGCACTGTATTAGGTAGATTTTCCACTTGAGAGGTCAGAGCATTTAGACTATTTAGACCAGGGTCCTGCAAGAGTTTGTCATGAGGATACAGGGCGCCATCTTCCCCTGGACCGCCTCGATGACCTAGTCCTAGTCGGTTCTGACTCATGGAAGCGTGGCCGATCCCTGCGCTGTGGTTCAAACCAGCCACTTTAGTTCCTACACCGCTGCCACAACTACTAATACTGCTATTGGAATTGGGAGTGGGGCTCAGCTGAGGTACGGCCTGCAGAAGGCGTCCATGGCTTTGACCGATGCGAGTGTTTGAAACAGAGGGGTGTGATGGAGTCTGCATATGCGTCGCTGCACTATTAGCCTCTGAACTCCCCATTAGTGGAGACGAAGAGGAGCTGCAGCTCGGAGACTGTACAGCAGATGGAGCAGGGGAGGGATTGGATATGGGACTGAAATTCTGATGAATGTGAGCCTGTTGACTTTGGGAATGCATAGGAGATTTGGTGAGGTCTTGAGGGGGTTGTGAAGGCAGAGCAGGGCTGGAGGAGACCGATGAATGGGGCAGTTTGGAGTGAAGGTTTCCCTGGTGCTGCATTTTGAGGGAGCTTTCATAACCTGCTCCAGTGCTGTGCTGAGAGCTACGCTGGGAACTGGGAGCATGCTTGTGAAGGGACTGAGATTGGGGCGAATATGGGGGATGAGCAGACGACGAGTAGCTTTGTCCCATATTCTCGCAGCTGTTTGAAGCTGATGAACTTGTATGAGTGTTTGGATTGGACTGACTGGGGGAGTTGCTCATTTTGGCATCCGTACTGCTGTTGCTGATCACGTCGTATCTTTGCGGTGGAGAGTTGTACATTCCAGTAGAGTCTGAGGTTGGGTTAATTGGGGCGTAGTGTCCGAACTGAGGGGGTATTCTGTTTCCAGAAAGCGGGTACGTCCGGTGATGCTGACCTTGGTGTAATCCTTGATGTGAGGGATATTTCGGGCCATGCTGGCGTTGATGCATTTGAGCAGCTGATTGTACTGAAGTGGAATGAGCCATACTGTATTGCTGGGAAGGAGAAAACGAACCAGCACTGCCACTATTACTACTCCCAACTGCAGAGCCACTGCTGGAGCCGTAATCCATAGAGTAGGGAGAAATCATCCCAGAGGACGACCCTGAACCAGACAAGTGCGGGTACTGATGAGGTACATGTCCATCTAGGTTCGTGTACCTAAACCCCGCACCATACGCCGCTCCGCCTCTCCTGCTTCTCTCTCGCCCACTCACTGAGAAGTAATAATCCGCACTGTCTTTACGGTAAGAGTTCCCTCCACCTCCTCCGCCGTGAGTGTTTCCCTGCGCCATCTCTCCAGCTGCTCTCCTGGCCCCATAGCCGTGCACAGCAGGGGCGTGCAGCAGGTGCTGTTGGCTCCGCAGGTGCAGGAGCTGCCCGTGACTCTGCAGGTTAGGTTGGGCTTGCTGCATGGCGTAGTCCTCGGAGGTTCTGGGGGACACCTGAAGGTCTGAAGGGTGGGTCGGATACGGGGAACTGACGACACTTCCTCCCCGGCTAAACCCTGGATGAACAGGGACTGGACTATTGGGAAAATTCTGCATTTTTGTGGTTTAGACTTTTGCAAAATCTGTTATTTGTAACCTTTCCTATGATTAGCATCCAAATGGCAAACTGGAATGTTTATTATCAACTTTGCATTTAAAGAAACCAAGACACATATGTAGCAGCAATGCCCCAGCAAATGTCTGCTAATCAAAACTGAGCTTTGAGCTAAATTTGCTGCTCGAGTTAAAAAGTAAACGGTAAACAATGTGAAGATGGGAAATGCAGCAGAAGCAATTCATTCACAACAAATGGTGTCACGATTGCCACCGTGGCTTGGCACTAGATCCAAACAGCTCAGAAAAATGAAAGATTAGTATTGTCACAAAATGTAAAAATTCTCCACCAAAATTACAACTCAGTTACGTTTCATTACGAGAACGTCAATATCTTGATCCTGTAGTGTGATAAGTCTCTTTGCCGTTTGGTAACTGTGCAAATGGATGTGGGTAGCAGCCATGCAATCGGATTGTAAGAGTTCATCAACTGGTTCGCAACAAAAAAAGAGACAATATCACTCCAGTTGGCACATGTATCCACCGACACTGAAAATAGCTTGAGAAAGATCAATACTTCAGGATCATGATTTTTTTTCATATTTCCTGTGTAACGGGGATTTTCTGCACTCTCTCAAGTATTGTTTCAGTAAGGTCTTTGCCAACAAATATTTTCCAGCTGCTTCCAAACATTTTTCCTTTCCCATGTTAATTCCACTCCAGTTATGTTTCTTTGCTGGTCCAATCCTTACAGTGCGCTGTTCTTCAGCCTAGCTGGTCCTAGCTTCAGGTTTTCCATAGTCAGTAACATGCCATCCAGCCGCTCGTTTCATCCGATCCTTTCAGTGTGATAGTGTCTTGAAACAGGAAACTTGTGAGGGTCTGAAACACAGGAAAACACAGCATATTTCAATGTAAATATTTGCTTTAGTGCTACATTCATATTTATTACCAAATAACCCAAGTGCACTTAGTGTAGAGTACGGATGCACCGATACGGATACCAGTATGGGTATCGGGCCCAATCCTGTGCTCATGTACTCGTACTCAAAAGTAAATATATCCAATTAGTGGAATCTTGAACAAAATATAGCCTAGTAAAGCCTATCTGGCGTACACAAGCTGGTAAGAGAAAGACGATGATGGCGTTCACATGCGCACTGAGAATTGATTCTATAGTTACGTGCATTTGAATTAGGGGTGTAACGATAGACCCAAAACTGACGGTTCGGTTTTCCCACGGTTTTGACGTCTCGGTTCGGTTTAGAAAGCTAAAATTGCTAATTTACACAGTTGTCATTTTCATGAAAGATATTTTAAACATACATTAAATAATCAAGATTTCATAGTAGTATACATATACATAGTGTATATATTTAGTGCAAGAGTTCATTTATAAGAACCAAAGTTGTGGACACTGAATCACTTGCCTGCTGAGGTAAATTTAATGCTAGTGACAAGCTATGCTGTTAGCTTTATTGACGTCTTTCCGCTGCTGAAACCCCGATTGAGCGATTACACGAGTTATGACGCTCTTTGAGGGCCAAATTTAGAATTTTGTGATCAAATAGACAGAATTTGAAAGATTTCACCTTGCTTATTATCGAAAGTATTGAAACGCGGAGCTTGTTATTTGGTGTTGATGGTGGTTAGGCTACAAAACTGAATTTGTCGTGTACTGTACTCCTAAGACATGAGGTCCATTGAGCCGGGGTAGGCGGGGCCGGGGTAGCAGGGGGCGGGGCGGGGTCGGTACACAATGAGAGTATCGCGATTCCAATCGTGAGTTCTGTATCACTTTTTTTTTTGATTCGGTTCGTATATTGTTACAACTCTAGTTTGAATAATATATGTGCGTAGGTTTATAATTGGGCGATTCCACAGTATCGGGCTTACTGCGAGGACAAAAGTCTGTAAAATTCAATCTTCATGCAGAAAGCCATTGTCCTCAGGTTAACATCCTGTGACAACCTGGGATACAGCTGTGTGAAAGCCAGGATAAATCTGGCAATGTTGAACTTGTAAACTTTGATCAAAGTTGAATTTAACGTATGTAACATGGACGGAAAAACAGTGTAAATTCAAGCAGAAAGTGTACTTAATCTAATTCAGTTTAATAAAATTCAGGTTGAATCCAAGTTCATGTTTTGCTTTGTTCCTAATTTGGCATAATTATGAGTCATGCGTTGTGCATTTTTCACAAAACTGCAATATGACTTCCATGCAGGCAGGGTGGCCATCTAATATGATCTGTTTCATAAACTTAAAGGTGCATTTTTGAGTCTGGTATGTTCATAAATTTAAAGCCAGCAAAATTACTAACAAATACCACAGGTATATTTTTCAAATTTCTTTGCCAAATGTAGAAGACAGAGGACGACGTGCGCTTGTTCCGTGGCGCAATTCTATTTTAACGGCGCATTTACCAGACGCACTTCACAATCGGTTCACAGCCGAGGAGATCGACGTTCTCGTCAGGGCCGTAAAAGAAAGAGAAGTGACATTGGGGATGGGACAAACCGACCCAAATTAGCTTCGGTTAAACATGCATATAATAACTTGGGTAAATAAGTTGTATGCCTATTTTTCCCATCATCATGGACACAACAATGATTTCCCTCATGTTTATATTTTTTTCTTATAATAATATATCATTTGCAAAAAGTAAAATGCATCTGTGTAGCTGAGAGAATCATCTACAGTGTATGCGCGTTGTTCACTCTCTGTTATGGCCAAGCATGCGCGCTTAAAATAGCATTATGAGCAACGCGCAACGCGCCACTGACATTAGACCAGTTTTTTTCTGGTCATTGGCGCAATTGTTTTCTGGAACTGCAAAATAGCACAAGGAATTGTTTGCGCCGACACACGTCTCCTTTTTGCGCCAAGCCGCCCAGGGAGCGCAAGTTCATATCCTAGTTTACCGACGTGCGTCTGTGGAGGAAAAAACACTCTTTGCGCGCGTGCAAAATAGGAATGATAAATGCGTCAGTGTATAAAGTCATTTGCGCCGGGTGCAAGATAGAGCCCCTAATGTTTAAACTAATGTGTGCCGTCAGTGCGGAAAATCTGCGCGTGTGCATTACATGCCCAGTTCACTGTTGTTTAACAACCTGCGCTTGACGCCGACAGATTATTCTAATGGCATTTGTGATATTGTGTTAACGCACTATTAACGTGTTAACTTGGACAGCCTACGCTATATACTGACATTCTGACAGAAAATAAAATCATAATAAAAAAAAAAGTCATTGATGACGATGTTGACTTTCATGAAAAGCTCATTGATTCAAAATACGCGGAAAACAACGTTCGAAGTTGGATAGCTTCTGTCCAATTTACGAACATAAAGTGCATAATCTGTCAAAATATAATACAACCACCATTCATGCATGATCTTCATGAACACGACGCTGCTTTCGGTCCGAAACCATGCACTTGATATCGACTTGATCACTCTTTTATCCTTTCTCACCACAATGATCCTATTTAATGTTTATTAAACAAAGTTTACCACGTTCGTAACATTTTATCGTTCGTAACCTTTTGGACAGAATCCACAAACTTACCCACATTCATCGAAATCCGTGAAATCCTGTTAACTCTTCCTCTCACGCAGAGCGACCGTGACCTAGACAATCTTATTCCTGACAGGTGAACCGTTGAGGCGTTATGAGATGAAATTAAGCGTCAGAATAAAATGTTCGAGCGTTATGATTTTTTGACAGAAAATCTCAGCCCCTGTTTTATACCGATTTATTAACAATTTATCATGTAGCTACGTACATGAGAATTTAGTCCACACAAGATGTTTTTATCGTCTTGTTACTGATAGAATTACACGGAAAAATTATATGTCTGCTTACTTTAAAATCATAGTTTAACGTACGTAACTTTTTTGACGGATAGTGTGACGAACGTTAATAAATCTTTCCATTGCATCGTGGTAGATTAAGGGAATTATACTTTCAGTGTTAGTAGATTTATTTTGTAGAAGACACACCAAAATAAATGTTGAGTGCCAAAATTCAGGATTTTATTACAGCAAATTAAAGAAATGACTTAGGAAAAATCCAGATGCACGTAATGTCCCACACTGACACCTGCAATTTCTGGGGACGGAAATAAAATAAAGTCTCATTACATGATAATGCCAAGGCTTAGTGGGATAAAACTAAGTTTATTATTTCTTACATCTATCTTTAACGAAATTATGAACAAAAAATTTAAAAAATGACAACACCTGGGTATTATTCAATCTATATAGTTCATTACACCCCTTGTGGACCGATACTGTGGAATCGCCCAATTCTCTACAAAACCATGCCTGAACAAAACTACTAGTCCTGTCTATAAATTTGATACAGAATTTTGTTTTATTTTTTCACTTATTTTATCACTTGTTGTTTTTTTTTATTAATATTTATTGTATTTTCTTCCTTGTTACTGTATTTTATTTTTAAAAGCCTCCCGTGGACAGGTGTTGAAAATTAGCATGTACGCTATAATCACTAAAAACAAATGCATATGGTTCGTCCAATGTAATTGTATGTCCATGTCAAATAAAGATATAAATAATTAAATAAATAAACTTTGGGGTAGGGACGCGAAACGTGTGTGTGTGTGGGGGGGGGGGGGGGGGGGGGGCTGGATATTGTGTGTTGGGGGATATTGTCTGTGTGTATGTGTGGGGGGCGGTATTTTGTGTGTGTGTGTGGATAGTGTGTGTAGATATTAGTGGGGGGGATAGTGTGTATGTGTGAATACTACATGCACCTTTAAAGCGGTGTATAGTTACACACACAGAAGCTGACTGGGCCTCAATACAGATTCACTTCACATCTGCAATCCGGATTATCTCTATCAATGATCAATGTTTCATAATCGTGTCCAATAAACACAGTGTTCAGTGTGCAGACAGTGTTTCCCAGCACTGATTCAGGATCAGAAACACACAACACAGAAACAACTCAGAAACACACAACTCAATAAAACACAACCGGCTCATATTCCTTCATATCTCTAAGGACTCTGTTTAGAGACATGTGATCTCCCAGCATGCACTGGGCCAGAACGGTCACATGACACACGGCACAACACCCCCAACACATTGACTGCCAGCAACAGTTTACAGTTACAGTCATACGAAACTGAATTCCAGACACAATTCCTGATAAAACTGCACACAGAACTATAAACACTGACTTGACTGGAAACCTTCAACATAAAAGCTTGGTTTCTGTATAGGGCAATGTGCTTCCCAAAGTATTATAAAAATAAGAATTATTATTGAATAAGAATTAACATTTAATTGTATTAAATCATAAACATAAAACATACAGAAACAGAATTTGTGTGTGTGTGTGTGTGTGTGTGTGGGTACAATGGATCACATGTAAAAATAAAAGACGTCATAGGGCCATATTACGGTTAAATTGATTAAATCATTAGTCTTTAGTCCGTCTTTATTATACTTGATCACTACGTACGTTTGCGCACACTTCAAAAGTTAAATTTCAGTCAAACTAAACGATAACAGTAACGTTCACCATAACGATCACTATAACCACTGTAACGATTAGGGAGATATGATTTCCACGGAATCGAGGAATTGGCAAATTAACGTGAAATCTAGGGGTGGGAATCTCTAGGCACCTCACGATTCGATTACGATTCAGAGGGCTGCGATTCGATTCTAAATCAATTATCTGAATCTTTTTGTGTCTGTGTGTGATTATAAATACTTTGCTTGAAAAGTACAAAGTTATGACCCATAACGAATCAACGAACAATGTTTTATTAACTTTGCAAAGAACAAACAGGAAATAAATGTGTGCCTGAACTAGCAGCAAACTTGTAGTAAATTAATAATATAACGACGACAGGTAAAGCCGAATGTTTTTCCTCCCCTGGGTGGAAAGGCTTCTCATATCTGTCGTATTTCCGAAATATTTTAGTTTTATTCTACAAAGCTTACAACTAGTGTGACTCTTGACTCATTGGTTTGGATCTCGTGTGTTATGTGCGCGCCACAGATGGTCCGGCCACTGCACTTCCGCGCTTCAGAGTTCTGTCTTTTGCGTTCCGTCAATATTACGTTATTATAAATATGTCTAGAGTTTATTTATTTATTTATTTTTATTGATTTTTGACATTTGTGTATCGATTCGGAATCGTCCACGTCCGCATCGCGATGCATAGCGAGCGCAAACAATGCCATCCTCGCGCGGCCCTTAACGAGCTACCTCCAATCAGCGGAAAAACACATCCTCTGCAGTTTCTACAAGAAGCTCGTTCAACACGCACAAGCGAACAAACGCCCGTCTATAAAGAGAACGAACAGTCCTGCGCCTGAGGCTGAAGTGATAAACATTGGAAATATGCAAAGGCCGTTTTACATTTCTCTAACTCCGAGGATCAGGGCTGTGTTTCAATTCTGCACTTCAACCGATCGTAGAGCGATTACGCCAGCCTCAGCTCGCGATACTTTTGGGGAACGCAGAGACGATCCTCTCTTCCTCGCGTAGATCTGTCGACTCGATCTCAGTTTAACGATGCCGAAGCGTGACATTAGCTTAGCTTACATTAGCGCAGTAAGGTGTGAATCATTTAACTAAATAACTGCTCGACGTGGACTAACAGCTGCTGTACGATGCTCGATTTTTAAAATTTCAATTCGATATATATGTATAGATTCGTAGATTTTCATTTTTGCATACATTGAATTGAACTTTTATTAAAAAATGGAGAATCGCAGATAAAAAGAGATTCGCAGCCCTACCGCACTCCAGAATAAGCACACGTTTCCCAGCATGCCTCTGGATCAGACACACGTCACCCATCCAAACTGTTTAATTAGCAGAGTCTTAATGAGGCTCTTTAATGGCATCATTAGTCATGTTGACACGTGTCAGTTTCTCTCACACAATACCTGTGTGTGTGTGTGTGTTTATGAGTGTGTGTTTCTCTCACACTATACCTGTGAGTTTATGAGTCTGTTAACCAGTGAGTGTTAGCGAGTGTGTGTGTAGTAATGTTTGTAATGTGTGTTTAAGTAATGTTTGTGTATAATAATGTGTGTGAGTGTTTGTGTAATGTGTGTGTGTAATCATTTGTGTGTGAGATTAATGCTATTTTGTTTCAGGACTAGTTTACTGTAATTTGACATCTGTCATTATCTGAGATTATTTTCCAGACTGAAATAATAACAATAACAACAACAAGATGATGATGATGATGATGATGATAAGGAGTTTGCAGTGACACTATCACTGTGTGTGTGTATGTGTGTGTTCATTAGATAAAATCAGACTCTGGAATTAATGAGGGAGCTCCGACATGATATTGACGGAATCATCTAGAACTAAACCTCCTCCATTCTGGTCTATTCTGCTGGTTTCTCACAGCATATTAGCATTAGCTCTTTAGCATGGCTCAGATTCGCGCACAAACACCGAATAAACGTGTTCAATCCGCAGATTTATGAACGCGTCAGAGGAGCGAGCGAGACACACATCGACGCTCGCGTTTCCTGGATATAAACGCGTTCCTGAGGCGGATCGCGAACACGATGAGCGGATCACTGATGCTGCAAACACACAACAACGCCACAGTAAACACACACACACAGAGATGTCAGATAATGTGGTGTTTTTACCGGACAGGCCCGTCTGATGTCCCCGAGCTCGAGTCCCGTGCTCCCCCGCTCCCATGCACCGATCCGCGGCTGCCGCGCCGAGCTCACCCGCCTCACGGAACCGACCGGGCCTCGAACTCCACCGACACGGAGTCGCTAACGTTTTTTTCTCTTTTGTCTTTCTCTTTCTCGCGTCAGGAACAGCGAGAGGAGCTCGAGCGGTCCACGCGCCCCCCCCCTCACGCGCGCACCGCATACATCACGCACGCGTCTGACGCGCACATCTGAGGAATCACATCATCACACTCTTTACCTGGAGCCTTTCTTTGCATAAAAGGGTCTTTATAGTGGAGAAATGTTATTAAAATGTGCTGACCGCTGAAGAAAATGTTCACTGTTCTTTGTGGGACGTGAAATGGTTCTTCCATGCTGATAAACACCTTTATTTGTACGAGTTTTCAGTCATGATGGTGAATATCTCGGTTGTTTGGATGAGAACAGCTGCAGTTATTACTAATGTGTCAGTCAAACATATGTTATTAGATTTACACTACCGCGCTAGTCTTTACGAGCCGATTAATTAACAGAACTGTATCTGAGTGAATCGCTTCTGGAGGAACATGATCAAATGTGGGCGGGGCTTGATTGTGTCTGTGTGGAATTGATTGGATGGTTGTGGTTTGCTATTGGCTGATCTCATGTGAGTGACAGGTTGCCCCGGGCCCGCCCTCATCATCAGAGAAGAGATGCTGCGAGAGGAACTTATTCTGAAT
This sequence comes from Cyprinella venusta, assembly GCA_038021265.1. Taxonomy (NCBI): domain Eukaryota; kingdom Metazoa; phylum Chordata; class Actinopteri; order Cypriniformes; family Leuciscidae; genus Cyprinella; species Cyprinella venusta. The sequence goes on along the minus strand of CM075863.1, from coordinate 57,409,405 downwards.
CGATACTTTTTAAAACACCCACTGCAAAAGTCCGTAAAATAAAGCAATGAGCCCTGTAAGCACTGATTTAAAAGTGAGTTAGGAAAAGCTAAGGGGTGTTGTTAGGCGACGCGGAGGGGTAAACCCTCTTAGCTGTTTTAAATGCACTATAAAACACGACTTCTTGCTTTTATAAAACAGTTACTCTATCAAAATATTAATTTAAACATTTATTTTATTCATAAAATAAACACCAGCTACAATAAAATATAACGGTGTAACATTTTTGTTCCTCCGCCAAGCAATGTAGTTCCAAAGAGGTTGCCAAGCAACACATGCAGCAACAAAGCATCACCAACGTCACTTGAGCAGTAACACTAAACACAGGTGTGTGTTTGCGGAGTCACTTAAAGGCTTCGATCGTGGTTCAACCAATCAGAATCAAGGACCTGAACTGTCCGTTTTATAAAAGAAACCCGATATTTCTGATGTCATGTGACTCTGTGCTCGGTCATGATTGGCCGAGTGAATGGCGCGCTCTGTCGCTCACTCGATGACCGTTGATTAATAATGCGTGCTCCTGCATCGACTCTAGCGCGCTCCGCCGCGGTTGCCGTAGCAACTACAAGCCACACACACACACACACACACACACACACACACACACACACACACACACACACACACACACATCAATGAATATAAAAACGACCCGTGTTCACGTCAGACTATTCCCGCGCTGTTGCACTACCGCCGCTCGCCACGCGAGGGCAGCGCGACGCCACCCTATGGACGCCACAAGACTCACAAACGCACACACACACACACACAGAGAGAGAGAGAGAGAGAGAGAGAGAGAGAGAGAGAGAGAGAGAGAGAGAGAGAGAGAGAGAGAGAGATTCAGTTACTTACTGGAGAAGATGGAATACAGAAAATGCTGAAGAAAACTGTATATAAATAACACTGAAGAACACTGTATGTTAATAGGCTACCCATGTACCGGCATGTCTGAACGGGATGAGGATTCAGTTTAGGGATTTGGTGAGTTGAAGTGAAAGTAACTTATGTGATGAGAGTATACGGAGAGCATTCACTCAATATTAGTATCTCATTTTTTAATTTTTTTTTACTTTTAGAGGTTTTTGCACCAGAGGTCTTCATGAACACATCTAGATTAAGACTGTTCATACACACTCTGAACACACACACTCACACACACTATTAATTTGCAGGTGGGAAAAAACAAAAACATTTTTTTAAAAAAACATCTCGTGACACAATGTAAAATAAATAAATCATCTCCTTTTAACTAGCAGAGCATTAATTTTGTTAATAATAGGGGTTCTAGCGCTGAATGTGTTGAGAACTGCGCTTCCTTTATTTGTTCCGGTGAAATATAAACAGGCCTACGATATTCATAACAAATCATAAAACATAATGCACACAAAGGTGATACACAACCACTGATGAACATATGCGGTTTAGATGACAGAAAAAAGCTAACGTAGATGAGTGTGTGTGTAACCCAGAACCTCTGAGTGTGTCCTGCAGTTCTCTGGTCGTCCTGCAGAGGTCAGTGTTGTACAGTTAGTATCCCTTACAAATCACGCGCTCCCGTCGCATAGCAACCGCTCCAGGAGGGACCAGTATCGGCATCTCGCGCGTTCAGAGGCTCATATCTGAGTCTTCAGTGAAACACACACACACACACTGAGCTAGTGTTGCCGTGGCAACCGTTCACTCCAGCATTCACTCATTTACATCTGGAGGTGAATTACTGCACTCATGGAGTGGACTCTCGGCCCAGAATACACTGGGAACTCAACATGTGTGTTATGTAAGGTTTGAGTCCGCAGAGAGTGTACATTAAACTCAGTCTGTTCTGAGAAAAGTGTTGGATATAAAGAAATAAATGTGTTGTTCACACTGCACTTAACCCCAGTTATCCTATGTCACACTGGTTACAGTATTTTAACCCCGGGTTATGCCGCATCACACTGGTTACATCACTTTAACCCTGGGTTATCCCGCATCACACTGGTTACATCACTTTAACCCCGGGTTATGCCGTGTCACACTGGTTACATCACTTTAACCCTGGGTTATCCCGTGTCACACTGGTTACATCACTTTAACCCTGGGTTATCCCGTGTCACACTGGTTACAGCACTTTAAGCTCGGGTTATCCCATGTCACACTCTACTTTTTGAATGGATAGTCTTTTATGATGGACAGATGCACTTTTATGATTTTAAAAGTGCAAAAGAAAGAAAGATATGGACGTGAGTAAATTATCAGCAATAGTTTTTTTTAAATAGTTTAACAATATTTACATAAATGATGTTAAATATTTTAAGAATCTTACCTATGGTTATTGTAGCGGGTGACACAACACTATCTCACGCCCAATTCGTACGAATACGACGAATGAGTACAAAATGTTTAATTTGTACTAATTCGTACGACCTCACTCGTACGAATTTGTACGATTTATCTAAACCCACGTGACGGTTAGGTTTAGGGGCGGGGTTATAGGGGTAGGTCATTCGTATGAATTCATACGAATTGGCCAATTCGTAAAATATGTACAAATTAGCAAAATCGTACTAATTCGTACGAGTGATTTCGTATGAATTGTTACGAATTAGCCACTTTTTAATCATTCGTCGAATTCGTACGACTTGGTCGTGAGATCAGGTTGGGTGACATGAGTGCAGTAAAGTTGTGGATCAAGGGGGTGTGGTTCGCCTAGAGTAAAGATCAAGGGGGTGTGGTTCGCCTAGAGTAAAGATCAAGGGGGTGTGGTTCACCTAGAGTAAAGATCAAGGGGGTGTGGTTCACCTAGAGTAAAGATCAAGGGGGTGTGGTTCACCTAGTGTAAAGATCAAGGGGGTGTGGTTCACCTAGTGTAAGGAACAAGGGGGTGTAGTTAGCCTAGTGTAAAGATCAAGGGGGTGTGGTTAGCCTAGTGTAAGGATCAAGGGGGTGTGGTTAGCCTAGTGTAAAGATCAAGGGGGTGTGGTTCGCCTAGTGTAAAGATCAAGGGGGTGTGGTTCGCCTGGAGTAAAGATCAAGGGGGTGTGGTTCACCTAGTGTAAAGATCAAGGGGGTGTGGTTCACCTAGTGTAAAGATCAAGGGGGTGTGGTTAGCCTGGTATAAAGATCAAGGGGGTGTGGTTAGCCTGGTGTAACGATCAAGGGGGTGTGGTTCGCCTAGTGTAAAGATCAAGGGGGTGTGGTTCGCCTGGTGTAAAGATCAAGGGGGTGTGGTTAGCCTGGTGTAAAGATCAAGGGGGTGTGGTTAGCCTAGTGTAAAGATCAAGGGGGTGTGGTTCACCTAGTGTAACGATCAAGGGGGTGTGGTTAGCCTGGTGTAAAGATCAAGGGGGTGTGGTTAGCCTAGTGTAAAGTTCAAGGGGGTGTGGTTCACCTAGTGTAAAGATTAAGGGTGTGTGGTTCACCTAGTGTAAAGATCAAGGGGGTGTGGTTCGCCTAGTGTAAAGATCAAGGGGGTGTGGTTCACCTAGTGTAAAGATCAAGGGGGTGTGGTTAGCCTGGTGTAAAGATCAAGGGGGTGTGGTTAGCCTGTTGTAAAGATCAAGGAGGTGTGGTTAGCCTGTTGTAAAGATCAAGAGGGTGTGGTTAGCCTAGTGTAAGGATCAAGGGGGTGTGGTTAGCCTGGTGTAAAGATCAAGGGGGTGTGGTTAGCCTAGTGTAAAGATCAAGGGGGTGTGGTTAGCCTAGTGTAAAGATCAAGGGGGTGTGGTTAGCCTAGTGTAACGATCAAGGGGGTGTGGTTCGCCTAGTGTAACGATCAAGGGGGTGTGGTTAGCCTGGTGTAAAGATCAAGGGGGTGTGGTTCACCTAGTGTGAAGATCAAGGGGGTGTGGTTAGCCTGGTTTAAAGATCAAGGGGGTGTGGTTAGCCTGTTGTAAAGATCAAGGAGGTGTGGTTAGCCTGTTGTAAAGATCAAGGGGGTGTGGTTAGCCTAGTGTAAAGATCAAGGGGGTGTGGTTAGCCTGGTGTAAAGATCAAGGGGGTGTGGTTAGCCTGGTGTAAAGATCAAGGGGGTGTGGTTCACCTAGTGTAAAGATCAAGGGGGTGTGGTTAGCCTGGTGTAAAGATCAAGGGGGTGTGGTTAGCCTAGTGTAATGATCAAGGGGGTGTGGTTAGCCTGGTGTAATGATCAAGGGGGTGTGGTTCGCCTAGTGTAAAGATCAAGGAGGTGTGGTTAGCCTAGTGTAAAGATCAAGGGGTTGTGGTTCGCCTAGAGTAAAGATCAAGGGGGTGTGGTGCGCCTAGTGTAAAGATCAAGGGGGTGTGGTGCGCCTAGTGTAAAGATCAAGGGGGTGTGGTTAGCCTAGTGTAACGATCATGGGGGTGTGGTTAGCCTGGTGTAAAGATCAAGGGGGTGTGGTTCACCTAGTGTAAAGATCAAGGGGGTGTGGTTCGCCTAGTGTAAAGATCAAGGGGGTGTGGTTCGCCTAGTGTAAGGATCAAGGGGGTGTGGTTCACCTAGAGTAAAGATCAAGGGGGTGTGGTTCGCCTAGTGTAAAGATCAAGGGGGTGTGGTTCGCCAAGTGTAAAGATCAAGGGGGTGTGGTTAGCCTAGTGTAAAGATCAAGGGGGTGTGGTTAGCCTAGTGTAAAGATCAAGGGGGTGTGGTTAGCCTGGTGTAAAGATCAAGGGGGTGTGGTTAGCCTAGTGTAAAGATCAAGGGGGTGTGGTTCACCTAGTGTAAAGATCAAGGGGGTGTGGTTCACCTAGAGTAAAGATCAAGGGGGTGTGGTTCACCTAGAGTAAAGATCAAGGTGGTGTGGTTCACCTAGAGTAAAGATCAAGGGGGTGTGGTTCACCTAGAGTAAAGATCAAGGGGGTGTGGTTCACCTAGAGTAAAGATCAAGGGGGTGTGGTTCACCTAGAGTAAAGATCAAGGGGGTGTGGTTCACCTTGTGAAAAGATCAAGGGGGTGTGGTTTGCCGAGTGTAAAGATCAGTGGAATGATAACGGTGGCTGCTTTTGTTTCTGGTCTGTGGAAATCAATCGGCACTCGTGGTGTTTGTTTGCGAGAGGTTCGCATGAGGATTTATTTGGATCTTGAGACAGGTATGAGTTTATTTTAATTATTAAATTGTTTTAATATGAATACTAAAGGTGTTTTAATGCTTGCCTAGTAATATCGTCTAGTCCGCCTGGGCACTTGAGCTGGTAATCGGGCCCAAAAGAAACGGGAAAGGCCTTTGGGGGCGAGTAGTTTTCTTTTTCTTTGTTTGTCTATTGTTTGTTCCCTCATGTTTCTTACTCCAGAACGAGGACGCTACAGGCCTAGTGTTTGAACAGAGGAGCAACTGTCATTAATTTTGGAATAACTGAGAGATTCACAAGGTTTAGTTTAATGAATCTAACTTATGTTTTTTTTACAGTGTTTGATTTTTATTTATTTTGCTTTGCATTTAAATAATTCCTGAAAATATTAACACAGATATTTTTCCGCTCTTCTCTAAGAAAATTGCTTGTATTTAAACTTTGTGTGTGAGTCAGTGGAGAGTGTGTGTGTGTGTGAGTCAGTGGAGTGGGCGGAGCTTCAGATGATGATGATTATCCTCTTACCCCCCGCGCGCACTCTGTTGCTAGGCGACCGCTAATAAGAGCGAGCCGAGCTTCACAAAGGATTGTGGGACTGTGGGGGTGTGAGTGTGAGAGGGGGAATATAGCAGTTCATTAAACACCAGTCAACGAGACCAGCGTCTGTAGCACGACACACACACACACACACACACACACACACACACACACACACACACACACACACACACACACACACACACACACACACACACTCCTCTGCTCTTAATCTGTATTTGGAGGGATTTGTCTTTCTTTAAAATGTTAAATAAATAGATATCTGGCCAATTTAGTCGTTCTATTGAGGGTCGAGTAACATTGAAGTTTATTTTGGAGGTTATAACTTGCATTTAGTGATTCATCATGTGTGTCTTTTAAATGTTTGTGTTTTTCTGCAATAATAGTTTCAGGGTTGTAGCTGTAATCAATGTTAAAAAAAATTAAAAAATCAAAAATTAGCTTTCACTGTCATGCTAATGATACCCAGCTCTATATTTCTTTATATCGGACTGACTCCGGATCGAGGGCTTTATCTCGGACTGAATCTGAGCTATTTAATTCTTGGAAATTAAGTTTCCACGTGTCCCCATCTTGGATTGCCAGATATAGTTGTCTGGAAGATAGTCTCGTCCTCCTCTCTCTTTCTCTCTCTCGCTCTCTCTCTCTATCAATATTTCATAAGCCTCTTTCTCCTACGTGAGGGAGAAATTAATAAGACGAACCGATGGATGACGAGCTGAGCGTGTGTGTGTGTGTGTGTGCTAAAACACGAACGAGAGCGCTACTCGCTGCACACTGACAGAGACACACCGCCTTACACCTCACCAAATCCACGTCCTTATTTTTTAGAGAATATGCATTATTAGACATCTTTTAATCGTCAATTTACAGAGAAAAGATGCATGTGTTTTTTAATTTGCTTTATTCAGTGAAAGAATTCTGATCCGTCATCATCATCATCATCATCAAAACACTCTCTCACTATTAAAGTCTCATAGAGGTTTGTGTTCATATTGTCATACAAAAGGAGGAAATCTCACATTATTATTATTATATACACAATCTGTACATTGAGAATCGTTTCAGAGATGTAAATGACGTAAAAATTTTGGTAACATATCAAAGTGGATGTAGCTCTTATTCCATAGTGAAACAATTCACTCATTCAGCCCGCATCCTCTTGCACTGCAGTTACCATGGGAACAGCATCGTAACACCATGGCAGCGCCATAGCAACAAGAGAGTTTAACACAGAAGTCACACGCGTGTCCTTATCAACACGGATGGAGGGAATAAACGACAGGGCGTCTCTTACCTGTAGATTAATACTTCAGACCAGCTATACTTACTTTAGAATAATGAGGATATAGTAGTCAACAGAACTTGCTTATATATTGCGAATACACTAGAAAAAATTAGAACTACAGCTATGCGTAATAGGCGTATTTCTCTATGAACACAGGAAAATCTGATTCTTTAAGCATATAGAGCTCAAGCTATAAGCATGTAGGGAAGTGTGTGTGTGTGTGTGTGTGTGTTTGAATCTAAACTGGTTTTAGGAAAACTCTAACATAGGTTAGTAGGGAACATTTACATTGCCGGCTTCAACACACCAGAAGAAAACACCCTAAAACGCTTCATTATAATAATAATAATGATGATAATAATAATAATAATGCTCTAAAAAGAAAGGTTAAAGACATGGTAAGAGTTCCTCTAAGTGGAGATGAGATGTTATAGACCTAAAGTGAGGACAGGACCTCACCGTCGCATTACAATCAGAAAACATCATCAACACACAGTCAGTCAGTCGTTAGAAAGGGTTCAGTTAGCCCTGCTTTGAGGATGTGTGTGTGTGTGTGTGCGCGCATTTACTTCGAACAGGGTTTCTGCAGGTTTCACAAAGTCAAATTTAAGACTTTTTAAGACTTTTTTAAGACCATTATGAATGAAATTTAAGACCTATATCACAATAAAAAAAAAACATACAAAGGAAACGCGTAATGAGTCTCTAAAAAGCAAAATCCAAATCAGCAAAATCGGTTCCTAAATTCAGATATTTCAAGCCAATTATCGCTAAACTTCCACGTCCCCATAGCTGAATAAAATCCGTTTTATGTCTGTCTGTGGTATCTGACATACCTGCCAAACCTCAAAACTGATTGGCTGTTGCATGTTGGTCTATTTTGTAGTCGTAATACAGCGAGTTAAGAACTACAACTACATAATATAAGAAAAAAAAAAATTCCAAAGCGCTGCGGGAGCATTTCAATGAGATTTACATGGACATAGGAAAATTAAGACCCATTTAAAAAGATTTAGGACCTAGAACACAATACCTCAGAAAATTTAAGACTTTTTAAGGCCTTAAATTGTGATTTTGAAATTTTAGACTTTTTAAGACCCCGCGGAAACCCTGTTCGAAGATAATTATTAGCTATATCAGACAAAAACACTTTCCAACGTTTATAATTAGCTTTATATGTAAACAACTGAAGCTTGTTTATGCCACAGAATTAAAAAGATATGCAACTATAACGAATAATGAGATTAAAAAGTCACAAAGTCAAAATTAAAATTGCAATTGTGAGAGAAAAAAAGTCAGAACTGCATGTTTATCTCTCACAATTCAGATTTATTTCTCAGAATTATGAGGTAAATGTGTAATTGCGAGCATTTTACGATTAAAAAGTTTATATTATATAATATTTCTCAGAATGGCAAAATGATATATAATAATTCTCAAAATTGACTTTTTGTCTCACATTTCTGACTTGTAGGCCTGTAAATTCATAATTGTGAGTTATAAAGTGAGAATTACGAGAGTTTATATTAAATATTTCTCATATTTGCAATTTAAACTGGCAATTGCGAGCTATAACATGAGATTTTGCCAGATATAAGTTTGAATTTGCATAAATAAAGTCAGAATTGGAGCTAGCTTGTATTATATAGTTTCTGCCTTTTTTCTCTCAGAATTGGGAGGTATAAAAGTCGTAATTACCTGTTTTATTTTTTATTCTGTGGCGAAAACAAGCGTGCCTGGAAACGTCGTCCTTCACATAGCGAAGTAAAAGTGTGTGTGTGTGTGTGTTAAGATAGCCCGGAACCCTTCTCCGAGAGATGACCACACAGTTCGAGAGAAACTCAGCCGGGATTATTCGACAAACTAATCGAGTAAACGAACACGGTAAATCCTTAAAATGAAGCGGGTACGGAGGCAGTAAACTATCAGAGTTGAGTAATAAACATGAATTTAAAAAGCAGACTATCGCTTCAAATACCGCTTATCATGAATTATAATGCTTATGCTAAATTTTGCATATTTATGTTTTTGTGTATTTTGTTCTGTTTTTGTCTTTATTTTGGTTATTTGTTATACTTGAAAAAGCTATATTAAAGGTCAACCTTGTAGGCTTATATATAAAGAGAAAAGTATTTACAACCAAAAGAAAGAGAGAGGCGTTAACGCTGTCGTTTCAGCCTTCGCTCGGAGAGTCCGCAGACGCGAGTGTGTGAAGGCTTCTCGTCGGATACGAAACACCACGGCAGTATAAAGGATGGCGTGTGCACTCTCACCGGCACACACGTGTTTGGGGGCAGTACACAGCATGGGGGAGGCTGTTGCCATGGATACATTAGCGTGATGTGGAGACGGCATTGATCATCACATTCAAATCTCCCTGACGCTCACCGAAGGCCTCTGGAGCAGCAGCGTCTCTGAGGTGCAGTTATTACCCTGTTTCAACTAAATCAATCATGAGTTCACAAAAGACACGAGTACAGGAGGAGGCCATCTGACATCTCACACACTCGACAGATGGACGAGCTCTTGTTCTCACCACTGTTGGTGTAGACGTGAACTTCACAGGAAATGACACGTTCAGACCTCTCGCGTTCTGCGTGTTCTGTTCAGTCTGTCCTCGCCGTTTCACACGTCGGACTCAATGCTGGAGAGCTTCTCGTACACGTGTCCGTTGCTGCCGTTGAAGGGCCGCGGCGGGCCGAGGCTGAGCTTGCTGGTGTAGTGGTTCCCCATGCACATCTCCACCGGGAAGCGAGGAGCGAGATTAGACACGACTCCCGACGCCGGCAGGAAGGAGGTGGAGCCGATGTTCCCGTACAGGTCGCCCTGCTGGTGCTGCGCGGTGGAGTAGCAGGGCTTGGCACCGTGCAGGAGACACTGGTCGTCCCCAAAGGTGGGGATGAAGGGGTTGTGGTCGGTGCGGTCGGGATAGAGGGATTTGGACAAGGGGTGAGCCGGCCCCTCCATGAGTCCTCTGTTTCTCAGGTCCCGCTCCCCAACCGAGCGCCGGTGCGGGAACAAGCCGAACGGGCTCTTCCCGTAGAACAGCGGGTCTTGCTCGGGTTCCGGCTCGGGGAACTGTAGCACGTGGGAGAAGGGCCCGTCCATGCAGCGCTCCCTCTCCTTGAGGCTGACGCTGCGCGGTGGCAGCGGGATCACGCCACACCCCGGCGCCGGCACACCGGACTCCTCCCTCTGCAGGTCCACGAAGGCGTCGTAGGAGTGCTGTCGGCGTAGCGGTTTCCCGCTGAAGGCCCTGCGGCGCTGCGCCGGCGTCAGCTGGTCCAACAGGTGGTTACTGTCCTCGCTGATGTCGTACAGGTTCCCGGACTTCTTGCAGGCTTCGCACCGCATGCACGTGGCAGAACTGGGGCGACTCCCGACTCCTCCCGCCGCCACGCAGTAACCCGTCTGCTTGCTCCCCGCGCTGCTAGCCCGACAGCTGCGGCACTCCCACTCGCTCTGGCCCTCCGGCTTCTTGGGCTTGCTCTTCAAGAAGTCGTCCACCGACACCAGGCTGGTGCAGTTCCCTCCACCGGGCCCGTCCGTGAGGTCCACGTGCTCCCACTGCGGGATGCCGTCCTTGGGCCGGAACTGGTCCAGGTAGAAATCCCTCAGGCTCTCCTTGTCCTGTAGCAGGTATGAGGAGGAGTTTACTCGGCCACCTCGCTTGCGCTCAGACGGAGGGGAGTTGGCACGTTGTCCGTGATGGTGGTAATGGTGGTGCTGGCGGCGCCGGTGACCCATCTCCAGCTCGTCCAGTTCACGGCGGGACTTGGCCGACGCGGGCCGCTTCTTCAGGCTATCCCTGTACTGCTTACGCTTCTTAGCATTCCCCTCCAGGTTTCCGTAGGTCACGGTGTGAGTTGAAATGTCGGACACGTCGGAGCGGATGTTTCCGTCGTCGGCTCCGTGGTGATGCCCCGCGATGTACCCCGAACTGGACGCTCCGCCCTTAAAGGAGAACTTCCCGTAGAGCTCGGCAAGCCCTTGCTTCAAGCCCGGGCCGCTCGGAGGAGTCTGGCTGTGGAGCAGGTCGAACTTGCTCATGTTCCTGTGCGTGAGGGCGGATCTGGGCTGGGTGCTGAAGATGGGTCCTCCACCGGGGCCATCGCAGTCGAACAGACCCTCCTCCAGAGAGCTGCTGGAGCCCAGGCTCCGGGGCCCGGGGCCCTCCGTCAGCCCCAGCGCAGAGCCCCCGTGGTGGAGCCGGTAGTGCTCCTGGTACAGGTTGCTGTCCTTCAGGTGCAGGTTCCCGAAGGTGCGCTCCACCTCGCTGATGTAGTCGCTGAACATGTTGTCCTCGGGCAGGTATGGGCCCTTGCAGTCCGAGGGCCCGGCCAGGCTCCGGCGCTGCTCGCTGATGTCGTACACGGAGGACTCGCGGCGGATGAAGTCCAGTGCGCTGTGCGGAGAGCCGTTGACCCCGGACAGAGACGCCATGTTCTTGGCCGTGCGCAGCAGACGCAGGATGTTGGAGTGGGTGTTGTTCATGGTGGCGGAGGGGGAGTTCATATCCGAACTCTTGTCTTCGATTTCCACTCCGTGAATGCAGCTGTAGATCTCCTGAGAGAGGAAGACGGGGAGGTTTCAGTGATGAGAGTCGCTGTTAAAGGGATAGTTCCCCTAAATGATTGACTCACACTGAAGTTATGCTACATTCTTCTTTCAGACGAATTCAGTCCTTATGTTAATAAATATCCTGGCACTTCCAAGATTTACAATGGCAGTGAATGGATGGAGAATATTTGAAGCCCATTTTCACTTTTATGATGATAGATGCACTTTTATGATGGACAGATGCACTTTTATGATGGACAGATGCACTTTTATGATGGATAGATGCACTTTTATGATGGACAGATGCACTTTTATGATGGACAAATGCATGTATGTGATGGATAGATGCACTTTTATGATGGATAGATGCACTTTTATGATGGACAGATGCACTTTTATGATGGATAGATGCACTTTTATGATGGACAGATGCACTTTTATGATGGATAGATGCACTTTTATGATGGACAGATGCACTTTTATGATGGACAGATGCACTTTTATGATGGATAGATGCACTTTTATGATGGACAGATGCACTTTTATGATGATAGATGCACTTTTATGATGGACAGATGCACTTTTATGATGGACAGATGCACTTTTATGATGGATAGATGCACTTTTATGATGGACAGATGCACTTTTATGATGGACAAATGCATGTATGTGATGGATAGATGCACTTTTATGATGGATAGATGCACTTTTATGATGGATAGATGTACTTTTATGATGGATAGATGCACTTTTATGATGGACAGATGCACTTATATGATGGACAGATGTACTTTTATGATGGATAGATGCACTTTTATGATGGACGAATGCACTTTTATGATGATAGATGTACTTTTATGATGGATAGATGCACTTTTATGATGGATAGATGTACTTTTATGATGGACAGTTGCACTTTTATGATGGACAGATGCACTTTTATGATGGATAGATGCACTTTTATGATGGACAGATGCACTTTTATGACGGACAGATGCACTTTTATGATGGATAGATGCACTTTTATGATGGTTAGATGTACTTTTATGATGGATAGATGCACTTTTATGATGGACAGATGCACTTTTATGACGGACAGATGCACTTTTATGATGGATAGATGCACTTTTATGATGGTTAGATGTACTTTTATGATGGATAGATGCACTTTTATGATGGACAGATGCACTTTTATGACAGACAGATGCACTTTTATGATGGATAGATGCACTTTTATGATGGTTAGATGTACTTTTATGATGGATAGATGCACTTTTATGATGGATAGATTCACTTTTATGATGGATAGATGTACTTTTATGATGGACAGATGCACTTTTATGATGGATAGATGCACTTTTATGATGGACAGATGCACTTATATGATGGACAGATGTACTTTTATGATGGATAGATGTACTTTTATGATGGACGAATGCACTTTTATGATGATAGATGTACTTTTATGATGGATAGATGCACTTTTATGATGGATAGATGTACTTTTATGATGGACAGATGCACTTTTATGATGGACAGATGCACTTTTATGATGGACAGATGTACTTTTATGATGGACAGATGCACTTTTATGATGGATAGATGCACTTTTATGATGATAGATGCACTTTTATGATAATAGATGCACTTTTATGATGGACAGATGCACTTTTATGATGGATAGATGCACTTTTATGATGGTCAGATGTACTTTTATGATGGATAGATGTACTTTTATGATGGATAGATGCACTTTTATGATGGACAGATGTACTTTTATGATGGATAGATGTACTTTTATGATGGATAGATGCACATTTATGATGGACAGATGCACTTTTATGATGAACAGATGCACTTTTATGATGAACAGATGCACTTTTATGATGACAGATGTACTTTTATGATGGACGAATGCACTTTTATGATGATAGATGTACTTTTATGATGGACAGATGCACTTTTATGATGAATAGATGTACTTTTATGATGGATAGATGCACTTTTATGATGGACAGATGTACTTTTATGATGGACAGAAGCACTTTTATGATGGATAGATGTCCTTTTATGATGGACGAATGCACTTTTATGATGATAGATGTACTTTTATGATGGACAGATGCACTTTTATGATGAATAGATGTACTTTTATGATGGACGAATGCACTTTTATGATGATAGATGCACTTTTATGATGGACGAATGCACTTTTATGATGATAGATGCACTTTTATGATGGACAGATGCACTTTTATGATGGACAGATGCACTTTTATGATGAACAGATGCACTTTTATGATGAACAGATGCACTTTTATGATGACAGATGTACTTTTATGATGGACGAATGCACTTTTATGATGATAGATGTACTTTTATGATGGACAGATGCACTTTTATGATGAATAGATGTACTTTTATGATGGATAGATGCACTTTTATGATGGACAGATGTACTTTTATGATGGACAGAAGCACTTTTATGATGGATAGATGTCCTTTTATGATGGACGAATGCACTTTTATGATGATAGATGTACTTTTATGATGGACAGATGCACTTTTATGATGAATAGATGTACTTTTATGATGGACGAATGCACTTTTATGATGATAGATGTACTTTTATGATGGACGAATGCACTTTTATGATGATAGATGTACTTTTATGATGGACAGATGCACTTTTATGACGGATAGATGTACTTTTATGATGGACAGATGTACTTTTATGATGGATGGATGCAGATTTATGATGGACCGATGCACTTTTGTGATGGAGGGATGTGCTAATTTTCATTTTTGAGTGAACTATCCCTTTAACACAACATTATTTCTAGCATAATCGTGTTTTGCCCCGCTGCACTTCTCTGGTTGTAATGTTCAGCGTGTGTTTGTTCAGACGTACCCTGCTGATGGTGTAGGTGAATCCAGGTTTGCCGGAGCACACGCCCATGAAGCAGAAGCGCAGGTGCCAGTAGAAGACGTGTTCAGCGATGAAGGTGATGAGCGAGAGGGCCATGGCGGCCCCCAGCATGTAGAACACGCCGGCCATGTTATCCACGTCCAGCTGACTGCTCATCACTTCATTCTTCTCGTGATGGCAGATCCCCGTCAGCCAGAGAGCCTCAAACTCCTCCATGTCACCTGAAACACACACACACACACACACAGCATATCAAGGGTCAGGGGTTTGTGTGTGTGACACAGGCTCAGGAGAGTCACAGGTGCTGACAGACAAATGCAGGATTCAAAGCTGAGACACAGGACTGATATACACATAAACTCACATGAGGACTATCACAATCAGACTCTCACAATAAGCTTTTTCTGGTTTGCTTTAACACAGTGACGAGGGTTGAACTCAGTGTGTGTGTGTGTGTGTGTACCGTCTCCAAAGAGCTGCAGGATGGCGAGGTCCACTTGTCTCTTCCACACCGAGTCCTTCTGGATGGCGATGCCGTATCCGGTGGAGGCGAACACTTTCCCGGAGCCGATGGTGACCAGCTTACAGCCCTCGTCTCGGCCCGCCATGTAGTTCAGCACCGCGGCGTCGTAGATGAAGGCGTCCAGCTTACTGTGAGTGAAACACCGGCGTCAGAGCCATCACAACCACACAGACATTTATACAGCCATTATCTTACTCTTTAAAGGGACAGTTCACACAAAAACGGAAATTACCCCATGATTTACTCTCCCTCAAGCCATCCTTGGTGTACATGACACTCTTCTATCAGATAAAGACAATCAGAGTTAGATTAACATGTCCTGGCTCTCCCTATCTTTGAAATAGGAGTGAGTGGAGGTGTTTTTGGAAGTCCATCAAAGTGCATCTGTCCATCATAAAAGTGCATCTATCATCATAAAAGTGCATCTGTCCGTCATAAAAGTGCATCTGTCCATCATAAAAGTGCATCTATCCATCATAAAAGTGCATCTATCCATCATAAAAGTGCATCTGTCCATCATAAAAGTGCATCTATCCATCATAAAAGTGCATCTGTCCATCATAAAAGTGCATCTATCATCATAAAAGTGCATCTGATCATAAAAGTGCATCTGTCCATCATAAAAGTGCATCTATCCATCATAAAAGTGCATCTATCCATCATAAAAGTACATCTGTCCATCATAAAAGTGCATCTGTCCATCATAAAAGTGCATCTATCCATCATAAAAGTGCATCTATCATCATAAAAGTGCATCTATCCATCATAAAAGTGTATCTGTCCATCATAAAAGTACATCTATCCATCATAAAAGTGCATCTGTCCATCATAAAAGTGCATCTATCCATCATAAAAGTGCATCTATCCATCATAAAAGTGCATCTATCATCATAAAAGTGCATCTATCATCATAAAAGTGCATCTATCCATCATAAAAGTGCATCTGTCCATCATAAAAGTGCATCTATCCATCATAAAAGTACATCTGTCCATCATAAAAGTGCATCTGTCCATCATAAAAGTGCATCTGTCCATCATAAAAGTGCATCTATCCATCATAAAAGTGCATCTATCCATCATAAAAGTACATCTGTCCATCATAAAAGTGCATCTGTCCATCATAAAAGTGCATCTGTCCATCATAAAAGTGCATCTATCCATCATAAAAGTGCATCTATCATCATAAAAGTGCATCTATCATCATAAAAGTGCATCTATCCATCATAAAAGTGTATCTGTCCATCATAAAAGTACATCTATCCATCATAAAAGTGCATCTGTCCATCATAAAAGTGCATCTATCCATCATAAAAGTGCATCTATCCATCATAAAAGTGCATCTATCATCATAAAAGTGCATCTATCATCATAAAAGTGCATCTATCCATCATAAAAGTGCATCTGTCCATCATAAAAGTGCATCTATCCATCATAAAAGTGCATCTGTCCATCATAAAAGTGCATCTATCCATCATAAAAGTGCATCTGTCCATCATAAAAGTACATCTATCCATCATAAAAGTGCATCTATCCATCATAAAAGTGTATCTATCCATCATAAAAGTACATCTGTCCATCATAAAAGTGCATCTGTCCATCATAAAAGTGCATCTGTCCATCATAAAAGTGTTTGTCTTAAAGAAGAGAGTCATGTACACTAGGATGGTATGAGGGAGAGTAAATGTTCAGTTTTGGGTGAACTACTCCTTTAACCAGTACTGGGATCTTCTCGCTGGTTTCCTCACCCAGTCTTCAGACTGTACAGAGCTTCGTTCACGTTGCGCTGGTGGAATTTGATCATGTAGGAGTGCATCTCTTTGTAGTTATTGCGTATGTTTCTCTCGGTGCTGCCGTTCGGGACCGTTCCGAAGCGAAACGGCGGGGAGAAGTCGTTGGGTCTCTGAAACTGAAGACCAGCAGTGTGAGAGAGTGAGAGAGAGAGAGAGAGAGAGAGAGTGAGCACACCGACAGGCCGAGCGAGAAGCTGTGCCAAACTCAACACTTGCTGAAAATCCTTTACTTAATTTGGAGTTCCGGGTCAAAAATTGTACTTATTAAGTTGTCGTTATGCTATATTATCACTGAATATTGGAACTTTTTTATCGGACCTACGATTAATCAGACCCCAGTCGAAACACTAACCCTGATCTGACTGAAAGAAAACAAGTCGACAAAAAGATGGAGTCCAACATCTCATGAAGAGAGATTGAGAAGCTAACGCTAGCGCACCTTCTTGTCGCTGAGGCCCGACACCTGGTCCACGTACTCCTCCTGGATCATGAACGCGGCGAGGTTAGCGGTGTAGCTGGCCAGGAAGATCACAGCGAAGAAGGCCCACACCGACACCATGATCTTACTGGTGGTTCCCTTCGGGTTCTGCACCGGCACCGAGTTATTGAAGACCAGACCCCACAGCAGCCAGATCGCCTTACCCACGGTGAACGACGGCCCGCCGGCCTCTGAAACACACACACACACACACACTCCATCACTGATCGGAAAGAGGAACAACAGACATACTCCATCACAGATGAGGAGGAGGAGGAGAAACAGTGTGTGTGTGTGTGTGTGTGTGTGTGCCTCACCTCGGCCGTCAGCGAGGCAGCGGTTGTAACCCACAGGACTGAAGTACTCGAAGACGAAGACAGCGATGGCCGACACCAGCAGGAGCATCACGAACATCATGATCCACACGTCAGCACTGAAGGGCTCTGGGGACCACAACACACACACACACACACACACAGACGTCATACATACATCCCATGTGACAGACATGTGAGAGTGTGTGTGTGTGTGTGTGAGTCTCACCGAGGAACGCTGACGGAGACACAGTACCGTTGCTCCTCGACACCATCACACTGATGCCCGTCTCGATGAACGGCACGGAGAAATCGATGACCTCTGACCTCTCCTCGTTGATAGTCAGTGAACCAACAGCCATGTGAGCGTTCTTCAGCACCACCTACACACACACACACGTTACATGTGGCCATTGATGAGTGGAAGGAGAGTGAAAAACTGTTTTAGAGCATGTCTCTTTAAATGCAAATGAGCTGCTGCTCCGCCCCCTATCCAGAAGAGGGCGGGGCCAGTGCAGCTTATGCCTCACATACTCCCAGTCGCTCTCACCGAATGAGACATTACAGCTCTTCATCTGAATCCTGTTAAAGCCATACCAGTCTGAACTTCTGAAACACACACCAAATCACACACACACAGAGAGCTGGATTCTGGGGCTATTCTAATAGGGCGGAGTCCGTCAGGAATTGTGGGCGGGGTCTATGTGAATAGGGCGGAGCCTGTCAGCAGTCGTGGGCGGGGTCTATGTGAATAGGGCGGAGTCTGTCAGCAGTCGTGGGCGGGGTCTATGTGAATAGGGCGGAGTCTGTCAGCAGTCATGGGCGGGGTCTATGTGAATAGGGCGGAGTCTGTCAGCAGTCATGGGCGGGGTCTATGTGAATAGGGCGGAGTCTGCAAGACTTAGAGGAATGAAATGAGGAAAGAAATGAGAAATGAAATGATCAACTTTAGTGAGGACGTGACACTGCCTGAGCGAGTGACCGTTCCTGTGTTCCTCAACTGAGCGACGCTGATGTGAGGAACATCATCTGTGCTTATAACGACCAGTGTTTATAGAGACGGCAGATCTAACTTCCCACAGCGATGGAGGACTGATCAATCACAGCACTCCTGGAGAACATCAGCTAAACACACGGCCAGAGTTAGCTTCACTTCATTCCCAGCATGCACTGCTGCACGATGTTCACATGAGGAGAGATGTGAAGACATGAAGCAGAGAGATGAAAGAGAAGAGAGTTTCTAGATCAACAACACACAGTAAGTGGGTTATCTCTCTCTCTCTCTCTCTCTCTCTCTCTCTCTCTGTTGGTAATTTTAGCTCTAAATACCTGAAGTTCATATGACTAAACTGGGGCACGAAAGAATGTGTGTGTAGTGTAGTGTAATGTAGTGTAATGTAATATTTTAACACACACACACACACACACAGAGCGATCTAAATGGGGACACTGCAAACTCAAAGACTTTGATTGTTTTTATAGACAGCTAATTATAAATAGTAAGTAACCCAAACACACACAGAGAACACTGATGACGACTCTTTACTCCATGTATTATTGATCTGAAGCTCATACCTCTCCCACCATCCCGTTCCACGTGCCGTTGATCTTCTTGCCGTGTTTGCCGTTGGTCACCAGATAAAGATCGTAGGAGAACTTCACAGACTTGGCGATCTTCTTCAGGATGTCGATGCAGAAACCTTTACAGCAGCGCTTGATGTAGACCGGAGGCTCACTCGTCTTATTACTGACGGAGAGAAACGGAGAAAGACAGGTTAGTGATCTGACAGGTTTCTGCATTACCCATAATCATCCTTCAGTTATATTAAGGAACTCTATTATTAAACACAGAGATGTTCAATCCATCGAGATGCCCATGGGAACGGGCTTTAAAGTGTTTGTGATGGGATCACTGAAACCGCTGTGGGAGGAACTGGCTCAGAAGAGTGTGTGTGTGTGTGTGTGTGTTTACAGTGTTTTGAGCTGCTTTCGGCAGGGCACGGTGTTCCTCATGCAGGTCCCGCTCAGCGGATCCACGTCCTCCACGATCACGAACGGCGCCTCCTCCAGCGTCACGATGGACAGATGATCATCCTCACGGTTCTCTGAGCCGGAGTACAGCTCGAAGCGTGGCCACACGTGATACTTCATGCTCAGAGAGCCGTTCTCCCACTTACCCACCTGCACACACACACACACACACACATACACATCAGTCACATGATGTTTCAGATGTGATGATTCGATTTCATTCTCTTCAGTATTTGATTCAGAGAGTTATGAACACAGACTCACAAACACAGACTAATGACTCACAAACACAGACTCACAAACACAGACTCATGACTCACATTAACAGACTAATGACTCACATAAACAGACTCGTGACTCACAAACACAGACTCACGAACACAGACTCATGACTCACAAACACAGACTCATGACTCACAAAAACAGCCTAATGACTCACAAACACAGACTCACGAACACAGACTCATGACTCACAAACACAGACTCATGACTCACATAAACAGACTAATGACTCACATAAACAGACTCGTGACTCACAAACACAGACTCACGAACACAGACTCATGACTCACAAACACAGACTCACAAACACAGACTCATGACTCACAAACACAGACTCACAAACACAGACTCATGACTCACAAACACAGACTCACGAACACAGACTCATGACTCACAAACACAGACTCACGAACACAGACTCATGACTCACAAACACAGACTCACGAACACAGACTCATGACTCACAAACACAGACTCATGACTCACATAAACAGACTAATGACTCACATAAACAGACTCGTGACTCACAAACACAGACTCACGAACACAGACTCGTGACTCACAAACACAGACTCACGAACACAGACTCATGACTCACAAACACAGACTCGTGACTCACAAACACAGACTCACGAACACAGACTCATGACTCACAAAAACAGCCTAATGACTCACAAACACAGACTCACGACCACAGACTCACGAACACAGACTCATGACTCACAAACACAGACTCATGACTCACAAACACACACTCACGACCACAGACTCATGAACACAGACTCATGACTCACAAACACAGACTCATGACTCACAAACACAGACTCACGACCACAGACTCATGAACACAGACTCGTGACTCACAAACACAGACTCACGACCACAGACTCACGAACACAGACTCATGACTCACAAAAACAGACTCACGACCACAGACTCATGAACACAGACTCATGACTCACAAACACACTCACGACCACAGACTCATGAACACAGACTCATGACTCACAAACACAGACTCACGACCACAGACTCATGAACACAGACTCATGACTCACAAAAACAGCCTAATGACTCACAAACACAGACTCACGACCACAGACTCACGAACACAGGCTCATGACTCACAAACACACTCACGACCACAGACTCATGAACACAGACTCGTGACTCACAAACACAGACTCATGACTCACAAAAACAGCCTAATGACTCATGTAAACAGACTCATGACTCACAAACACAGACTCATGACTCACAAACACAGACTCATGACTCACGAACACAGACTCATGACTCACAAACACAGACTCATGACTCATGAAAACAGACTCATGACTCACAAACACAGACTCGTGACTCATGAACACAGACTCGTGACTCATGACTCTTACTCTGTCCCACTGTCTCTCCTTGTCCAGCAGGATGATCACCAGTTTGGGGTGCATCTGATACCCGTCCTCACTGAAGGAGAGATTGCGGCCCTCGAACGTCACGTTCATAAGATACCTGTCAAACACACACACACACAAGCCAGCACGTCACCGGAGATACTCAACATCCACTGAGTTTCCATCCATCCATCCATCCATCCATCCATCCATCCATCCATCCATCAGTCTGTCTATCTGTCTGTCCGTCCGTCCGTCCGTCCGTCCGTCCGTCCATCCATGTCTGTCTGTCTATCTATCTATCTATCTATCTATCTATCTATCTATCTATCTATCTATCTATCTATCTATCTATCTATCTATCTATCTATCTATCATCTATCTATCTATCTATCTATCTATCTATCTATCTATCTATCTATCTATCTATCTATCTATCATCTATCTATCTATCTATCTATCTATCTATCTATCTATCTATCTATCTATCTACCTATCTATCTATCTATCTATCTATCTATCTATCATCTATCTATCTATCTATCTATCTATCTATCTATCTATCTATCTATCTATCTATCTATCTATCTATCATCTATCTATCAATCTATCTATCTATCTATCTATCTATCTATCTGTCTATCTATCTATCAATCTATCTATCTATCTATCTATCTGTCTTCAGTATTTATTGATGTGTTCTGGTCTCAGTGTTGAGGGGGAAGTGTGACATATGTATTGTGCAGTTATGGCAACCACAAGCACTGCAGCTTCCAAACTCCTCCCAGTGTTACTATGGAAACATCATTGTGAAAGAGAGAGAGAGAGAGAGAGACCTCTGCATTGAGCAGCAGCTCTGAGAGAAACCACACGGACACACTCATCAGGACTCTCCATAGACTCTACTGTATATTCTACACTGTACAAACTGTATATTCTCTATCCTTACACTAAACCTACACACACACACACACACACGACCCTGACCCCTAACCCTACCCATCACAATAAAAACATTTGCACTTTAACATCTAAAAGCAATCCTTCTGTATATTTCTAAGGTGTTTTTCCTCACGGGGTCAAAGTTGAAGATGTTGAGGTTAGGGAAGGGTCATGTCTGGAGTCTCACCTGAGCACCTCGTTGTTATTGCCTGCGATGGGACTCTTCTTGTCGGGGGCGCCGTGGCACTCGGGCTTCAGGAGTGTGTGTGGCCCTCGGTCCATCATCATGGTGGAGGTGGCGGAGGAGATCACAGCCACACCATCCCTCACACGCGCCTCCAGACCATAATCCCACTCGTCATAGGAGACCGAGATCATGCCTGAGGACACACACACACACACGTCAGCCCTGATCTCAGAGACCCGTCCACACACACACACACACACACACACACACACCTGTGGGAAACTCGGGCGGGATGTGGTCGGCGTCTCCCGCCACCAGAGACGGCACGATCCAGGTGTAGCCGTAGCCCGTCAGGCCCACAGAGTGAGCCACCTCGAAGATCACGTTGGCCTCCTCTTTGGTGGAGTAGAGCAGGATGACGGGGCTCTGCAGCTTCTTCAGCTGGTTCTGGATCTTAGCGTCTCCGTCGTCCACTGACATGTCCAGCAGGAGCACCTCCTCCAGCTCCCAGCCCACGAAACTGTTCTCGATCGTGCTGCGGATCTGCCGGATCACACAATATTTGTATCGTGGGGTAACAGTTTATTAAAGCACTGAGGAGTGAACTAACCTGACCAATCAATGAACAGCCGTATATAAACTAACATTAGTAACGAATGTTTCCATGGTGAACAAACATCGACTCACACGAGGACAAAAACACTCCTTATTTTGGTGCCAATGACCAATTTCCAGACTAAACAAGCCAATGAGAACCAGATGTGGATCATCATGACGATGAGGACAGTGGCTTATGGGTAATGTAGTCCACAACAATGCCCTCTGGTGGATATCCAGGGTGATCGGGACTGCAGAAGTGGAGAAGTGGAGAAGATGTGTGTTTGTGTGTGTTACCTTGGTAACGAAGTCCTGGTACCCGGGGTAGTATGTGGTGACGATGGAGAAGATGTACCAGTCGTACTCCTCCATGATGTTGAGGATAACAGACGCCTGCTGCTCGATGGAGGGGCCGAACTGGAAGAACATGGAGCTGTCGTCCTGCACACAGTGGAGAATCACAAAAATTGAAGTTCCCATGAGATTTTGTTTAGGCGTAGTACCAAAAATAGCCACCGGGTGCCATTGAATTCCATTGAATTTAGTTGTATACGTTCTGCCTTAACAAATTAATACATTTCTGTCCAAATATCAATTCTGTCACAAAATCTGGAACCTTGAGACTCAGACCTTTCTGACAATATGTGTTTTGTCAAGATTAGAAAAGGTTTTGATCATAAATTATTAAATATAATGACACCCGTAAGGGGAGGAGCCTCATGAAATAAGTACTGTTTCTATGGTAACACAACGTTTAATTATAAAACATTTTTCACAGAATGAATTCTGAGTTTATAAGCTTTCAAATGATACCTAATTTATGATAACTACTAAAATATGTATAATATATAATAAAAAGGCGATAAAAAATAATATTATATTTTAGAGGATAATAAATAAATATATATATATATATATATATATATATATATATATTAATTTTTAGAGGATAATATTATACTATAACTTTTTAGTTTTTATTTAAAAATACTAGATTATATTATATTTATGATGAACTTTTAGCATAAAAACAGAAGTTTCAATGATTAAAAGTGGGTGCATCGACTTTTTGTGACAAAGGTCAAAACTCCTGTTATGATGCAGATTTTTTGAGGTGCACTCTCGTCATAAATTCATCAATTACTCTTCCTACATAATTTGTAACACAAAACAGGGGTAGAATATCTATTTAGAAGTCTTAGACCTTTCCAACAATATATAATTTGTCATAATTAAATTAGGATTTAATAGAAATATAGTAAAGTAAAGTTAGGCGTCCCGGTACCGCGACGGTGACAGTTAAGGGGTTAAAAAATGTTAAAATAATAATAATAATAATAACTCTGGGCCCAAATGACTTGAGGGAAAAATAAATGTTAAAAGAAACCTCAAAATATCTTCAATATTACACACAAGGTCATTAGAAACCGTAAACTAGATTATCTCACAGACAGCTCTGTGTATGAAGTTATATTATAAAGACTTCACATTGCTCTCGCTCTCTTGTGTTTGTGTCACTCATATTGTGGATCCTGCAGATGTCATTAGTCTTTAAATCTCACTTTGAGCTGACCTGGTTCTACCTCTCCCTTTTCATTTAATATTAGACTCATTTTAACGAGCCCTACTAGCAACTAAACCAGATTCGTAAACTGTATTTAATCAATACGAGACTGTGATTGGCCGTGGGTGATCACGTGACATCGGGATCATGTTTAAGCAACACATTTAAGGCTTTTAAAGAGGCATAAACCGTCTAGACTAGTCTTACAGGTCAAACATATGTTTTTATTTAAGAACGGTTTTAAATTAGTTAAATAAAAAAGCAGATTGGCCAAATCTGATGCCGAAAAGTTAGATTGGCCATTCGTTGCTCATGCTATCTTAAAGGAGCTGTGTGCGAGACTGTGGCCAAAACTGGTACTGCAATCACTTTCAAATTAGGGGTCCCCCCCCCTTCCCCCATGACTCGAGGTTGCCAGATATGCGGCAGGATCCAGCAGGAACGTAGGCTGACACAAGAAGCTTCCACTGGCAAGAGTCCTAGCCTACACAGTCAGTTTTTTTCTGTTAATTATTAATTTGGGGCTTTGTAACAAAGTATTTCGGATTCATATGGAGATTTTTCGGATTTTTTTATCCGGTTCCGACACGTTTGTATCTGCAGCTGTGGTAACTAGAGAAGAGCTGGCAACCCGAAAGCCTATGAAGGTCGACATATTGTGACGTCATGCTTCTACCGTAGCCGAACGCGAACACACAGCGCTACACAACGCGTTTCGTCGCTACCTCTATAAGCTAGCCATACACACCGCGAGGAGGGACTTTCCCCTGTGTGAGTGTGTTTTAAATGGTTATGGGTTCACATGTACACCAGGCGAGTTCTTCTCTCTCTCTCTGTGTGTGTGTGTGTCATAAACAAGCTCTATGATATAAGGATAGATAAAGTCATTTTAGATAGAGAGTGATGTGTGTAACAGCTACTCATCACACACACACACACACACACACACACACACACACACACACACACACACGCAGTTCTTCCGCTGTCACACTGTGGCTACACACTGCTTTGACAGCTGTGCTTCTCTGACTATCCTGACACACACACACACACACACACACACACACACACACACACACACACACTCTAAAAATCGCCTGAATTATGGGTGATTTTTGCACACATATAAATGACTGTAATGCCTGGAGTGTGTGTATATTATAATGCATGGGGTGTGTGTGTGTGTATATATCAATGCCTGAAAGTTATTTTCCGAAGCCCAGGGTTTTCTGCTCCTCATTTGCATAAATGTAATCGTTTTATTTCTCCGCTCTGATGTCCCACAATCATCAATCCCACAATCCCCTGCACAAGCGTGAAGCTTGTTTATTATATATGTTTTGCAAGAGCGTCCGAGCCAAGATTATCAACACACATTCCACATGGGTTTAACAAACATCCATACATATCTAGAAAACACACCGGCGAATGTCAAAAATAAAATCGATAAATCAACACATCAGTCAGGCAAACACATGTTTCTGTCTCCCAGTCTTTAAATCACGTTAGAAATGTCCACTGAGGTTCATCAGATCACTCAGAGGAGCTGCACATGTCCATGCCTTTCCCAGAATGCACCACTGCAACCCAAAATACGAAACAGTCCCGATCTACCCACACACTTTACAGAGACACATCTGAAGATGAAGGAAGCGGACCAGGATAGGGATAGAAATAACAACAGGCCAGCGTTTTAGTCTACGGATAGACAGAGCAGAGCGTCTAACACACACACACACACACACACACACATATATAACTCGCAGTGATGAGTGACGGGTGTAAAACCAGACACAGAGTCCCTCTGCTTGAGGACCGGAGTCATTGACCACACCATTCTCTTAAATAGACTAGAAAACTATGTTAGCATTAGCATAACTGCATTAGCATGGTTTAAATCACTCTTATCTGAGCGTTATCAGTGTGTAGCAGGAAATGAAGAGATGTTCAGTATGGTGTACCACAAGGCTCAGTACTAGGACCGCTGCTGTTCACTCTGGACACACACACACACACACACACACACACACACACTCCAGATCTGATGAAGGACCAGCGTCTGGACACGACGACGCCGCAGTCCTGAAGTGTCTCTGATATAAGAATTAATGATATAAGTGACTTGACTTATTATTATCATTATAGTTACCGATACAGTTCTCGTATCGTTACAGATATATTGTTATAATTATCATTATAATTATAGATACAGTTATTGTTCAGCCCTAAAACATCTATTTCAGCTTTATTTCACCAGCATAACTCTAAAACACAACACACACACACTTCAGGAACAGTCACATGACTTCCTCTGCTCAATGACTGCTGTGTGTGTGTGTGTGTGTGTGTGTGTGTAACAGATTGTGGCGTCCTGACAGCAGGCATCTTGGCACAGAACTCTGGGTAATTGACCGAGCTCAACTCGTTCTCTCATTCAGTCTCTCTCTCTCTCTCTGTATCTGTGATGAACAGCAGACAGCAGGAACAGAGAGCAGGACGGAGGAAGGACAAACAGACGAGCAGACGGAGAGATGAGAAGACAGAGAGAGAGAGACACTGAGAGAGAGAGAGAGAGAGAGAGAGAGAGAGAAGGAGCCCTAAATATGTGTCCTAGTTCTCTGGTCTTTAAAGCGGAGCACACATGATACACTGACACTATCTAAACCAGGTCACACACTCAAAGAGAGAGGGGGGGGGTGACTCTCTCTGGGCTGAAGGTCATCCCGTCTGACCTCTGACCCCTCAAGATCAGCAGCACATCACAGAGATCTTGAGAACAACCATCAAATCTGGTCCATCTCACAAGACTCAGAGTTTCCAAGCAGACTATACAGAAGATCTCACTCAAACAGCCAGACCAAACCAGCACAAACCAGCATAAACCATCATAAACCATCATAAACCAGCATAAACCACCATAAACCACCACAAACCATCATAAAACAACACAAACCATCATAATAAACCAACACAAACCAGCACAAACCAACACAAACCAGCATAAACCAACATAAACCAACACAAACCAACACAACCCAGCATAAACCACCATAAACCATCATAAACCAGCCTAAACCAACACAAACCAGCATAAACCATCTTAAACCAGCATAAACCAACATAAACCCCAACACAAACCAGCATAAACCATCATAACCCAGCATAAACCAGCAAAAACCAACACAAACCAGCACAAGCCATCATAAACCACCATAAACCAACACAAACCAGCACAAAACCAGCACTGACCAGCACAAGCCATCATAAACCAGCACAAACTGGAAGTCTCAGCACACTGGTTGCCCCTTAAAGGGACAGCGCACCCAGAAATTGGGCCATTCCTCATGGCATTATCGCTCAGACCTGTGTGACTTTCGTCAGACTAAAGATGATTTGAAGAACATTGGGAACCAAACTACAGTGGCTTTCATCACACACACACTTCTCAGAATAGCTTATTTAGAGTCAGTAAATGATGATTGGATGAACAGACCCTTAAAGGGGACACATCATGAAAATCTGACTTTCCCCGTGTGTGAGCGCTATAACTGGTCCCAGTGCTCCACTATTGAGCAGAACATGTGACCGCTGTCTTATAAACACTGACTCAGGAACTGTGGAAGAGTTAAACATGATGATGAGATGATCAGAGGAACTCCACAACATCTACACACACATCTCCGCTAACATTCAGAAACGAGTAACAATGAGTCTCTCCTAAAGCTGCTGTTACTCCTGATCCTGGATCAGTCAGCTCCGCCTGTGTTGATACGTGTGTGAGTATCTGAAGCTCCGCCCTCTTCTGAACACAGGCGGAGCTAAAGCTCATTTGCATTTAAAGGGACACACACACAAAACGGCGTGTTTTTGCTCACAGCCAAATTTAACATGATCTGGTATTTTGAGGTGAATTTTCACACACACATTCTGGGGACGTCAGAGATTTATATTACATCATAATATGCACCTTTAACCCTCTGACCGAAGTCATTTCTGACCGAAGAATTTTCTGTTTTGAATTTTTAAAAATCACAGCTTCATCACAATGTTACAAAACTTAGTGACTTTTATGGCATTATGTATGTGAACACACAAAAAATTGAGGTCATGATCTGAGCATGCTAAGTGGTCTTAAAAAAATAGTCACACTTGTGGTCTTTGGTCAAAATGACCCCCATAAGACATGAATGGGAAATTGTAAAAAATGGAAAAAAAAAGAATTTTTGTTTTTTGTCAATTTTTTTATAAGAAACAATTTTTGAGATTTCAACTATATATTCAAATCCACCAACAACAACAAAAAATGTGTTCATAAACATCTGGGGAATTCACATTCCTCTCCATAGAGAGCTGTACATGCCATCTAGTGGTCACACCATGATTCTACACTTTTCCTCTATACTGGAACCAGATGGTGCTAATTTTCTTCAATAAAAAATTTTTTTCTGAAGGCCTAGACTCTATATTAAACTAAAATACTGCATTAATAATTTTTTGGAAAAAATAATATATATATATATATATATATATATATATATATATATATATATATATATATATATATATATATATATATATATAAATATATAAATATACATATATATTTCCCTGACAAAAATAAACCATAAATATTGCATAAATATTAATAAATTCAATTAATTTGTCTCAAAATACTAAATTAAAAAGAATAAATATTATAGAACAAAAATAAATTGCATTGGTTTTACTGGAATGGAGAAAGTTTCATTTTTAAGTGTCCGGTCACTTTTGACCGGGAAGATAACAAGTGTGACTCTGAAACGAAGAGCAGCTGAGGGTTAAACTGAATTGAGCTGAATAATATGAATATTGTCTTCTGTAGAGCATTAGTTTGATAATTACCGCCGCTATTTCCCTGACATTGTAAAGGTTGTGTGCGCCGAGAGCATCTGGACAGCGGAGCGTGGGCGAGCCGCTCTTCATCCTCATCTTCATCTTCATCCGGTGTGATTTCACCGGCGTTTAAAGCGTGGGCACAGATCTGACTCACAGCACTTACATGAGGACCTGATCGCTCTGTGTGTCTGTCACACACACACATTCCCCCATCATGCATCTGTGCTCCTCTCTTCAGAATGCATGACTTTTTTTAGGGAATATTGCAGCGTTTACTCTGAGTGATGTGGTGCACATCAATATTGGGTTAATCATGTTGAATCAGAATGAGTTCCCGTCGCAGCGTCTCTTCTCTGGTGACGAGGGCGGGGCTATGACCTGTCACTCACATGAGATCAGCCAATAGCAAACCACAACCACCCAACAAGCCAATCAAATCCCCACAGACACAATCAAGCCCCGCCCACCTTATTCCTATACGCACCATCACACTGTGCTCGAATTCAAGCTATATAGTCAAGCTATAAGCAAAAGGCTCGCTCTATCAACACAATAATACCTAAAAAAATAGAAAAATACTGTTTTTTTTTTTTTCAAAAAAACTGGGTCCAATGATATTATTCTATTCACCCTTCAACCATTGAACATTAAAAGGACATTAAAAAGAGTAAAAGCATTAACAAGTAACCTTCAACAGATCAGAATTAACCCCTAAACAAGACTCTTTCACAGCAATAACGGACTGGTTAAATATATCACTCTAGGATATACGTATCTACAGTATATAGACCAAAAACACTAGACTGTGAACATGTTTATTCTGCTGTAAAGTTGAGCGTTTTAACATGCGGGTCTATGGGAGTGAGTCTCTCCTGCAGCGCCTCTAGTGGCCAGTGGAGGAACTGCAGTGTGACTCACTCTGTGTTGATTCAAGGTTTGCAACCTCATGATTTAAATGAATTATTTCAGTCTTTTTGAATGGAAGACTGCCGGAAACGCAGTCAGGAATAAGGTGGACATGGAGATGTTGACGTACCTTGGCGGCCATGATCATGGAGGACCCTCCCTTGACGCCCAGGATGGGGATGTGTGTCTGTGCCGAGATGAAGTCCAGGATCTGAGCGATGGCCTCCTGGTCGGTGTCGTCTCCGAACACCACGCCCTGCAGCCAGTGCTCCGTCATCAGGTCGCAGATGCTCTTGATGATGCTCTTGGGGTCCGTCTCGTTCATGGTGAGCATCTCCACGCTGGGCGCTAGCGGCATGTGGCCGAAGTCGTCCTTCTCGCGTGTGCCAGTGAGCACCACCTCACTGGAGTTGCCCACCAGCACCACGGCGATGCTCAGCCCCTGCAGGAGCTTGGAGACGGGCGGGAACTGGGCCACCGGAGGCGGGATGTAGTGGGCCACGCCCCCTCCGCCGCGATCGCGCCGTGATTGGACGGCTGGTAGAAGCAGAAGCAGGCACACGGCCAACAGCTGGGGGAGCGAGGGGCGGGGCCAGTGGGGTGAGGGCATGGCCGGCGGACAAAGCCACGCCCGCTTTTCCTGAGAGGGTGGAGTTAAGCCTCGGTAAACGCAGATGGACATGATGGAGGAGAGAGAGACCTGCAAGAGAAAAAAACAGTGAAAATTAAATGGTCAAAAACATTTTAAAGTTAAACTGAGGTTTTTGTATTCGGCCACCCAAAGAACTCCTCAAAAATGATTTCAGGTTCAAGTCCCCTGGCATCTTATACAAAAAACAACAGTAAGACGTTCAGGCTATTAAAGTGGTAATAACCTAATACTGGACCAGCAAATCAACTAGTTTAGTCAAAACGAAACCATTTCTATCAAATGAAGACTTGGAACGAGTAATCCTTTATTCTTTCGCGACAGGACTTCTGTAACTCTTGCTGCATCACCGCCGCATCACCGCCGCATAACAGCCCATTCACCGCCGCATCACATCTACATCACCGCCGCATCACCGCCGCATCACCGCCGCATCACCACCGCATCACCACCGCATCACCACCGCATCACCGGCGCATCACAGCCGCATCAACGCCGCATCACTGCCGCATCACAGCCACATCACCACCGCATCACCACCGCATCACCACCGCATCACAGCCGCATCACCGCCGCATCACATCTACATCACCGCCGCATCACCGCCGAATCACCGCCGCATCACCGTCGCATCACAGCCAAATCACCGCCGCATCACAGCTACATCACATGATGCGGCGGTGATGCGGCGGTGATGCGGCTATGATGCGGCGGTGATGCGGCTGTGATGCGGCGGTGATGTGGCTGTGATGCGGCAGTGGCTCTGTGGTTCATGTGGGTTGTCTACAAACCGAAAGGTTGGTGGTTCAATCCCCGGTTCCACCTGACCAAGTGTCGAGGTGTCCATGAGCAAGACACCTAACCCCATCTGCTCCCGACGAGCTGGATGGTGCCTTGCATGGCTGCCGTCGCCATCGGTGTATGAATGTGTGTGTGAATGGGTGAATGTGAGGCAAATTGTAAAGCGCTTTGGTGGCCATTGGGTCTATAAAAGCGCTATATAAATGCAGTCCATTTACCATTTACATCACCGCGCATCACCGCCGAATCACCGCCGCATCACAGCTACATCACCGCCGCATCACCGCCGCATCACCGCCGCATCTCGATTACAGTATTACCGTACGAGCGTCTCTAAGATGGCTCCCGGTCCATTTTACAATTAGATATCCAATATTATTGTTATTGTGGGAAAATATGAAACAATCAGAAAACACCGCTCTCCCAGAACAAAATATTCGACCAATTTATTAGCGGTGGCCATATTTTATTGGACTATTGTTGGATTATGAGATACAAACAGGTACGATTTTAAAACAGTTTAATCTGAAATCAATATCTCTGATCTCCGTCATTATTACTGTGTT
Organism: Cyprinella venusta; assembly: GCA_038021265.1. NCBI lineage: Eukaryota > Metazoa > Chordata > Actinopteri > Cypriniformes > Leuciscidae > Cyprinella > Cyprinella venusta. Next base: position 57,377,107 of record CM075863.1, on the reverse strand, counting down.
GAAACGCTGTGTAATAAGTGTTATGACTGTATACTGTATCTCTTATACATCCAGCTAGTTTGATCTCGCCGCTGAAACGGTCGCGTTTAAAGAGATAATCAAATATATAAACTCAGATCAATATTTCGGTGAAAGTGATTATTCTTAATAATCGTAATAATAATCTACATCCGGACGGTTGTTATCTCAGAATAAACCCCTTCAGGTGTGTGTGTGTGTGTGTGTGTGTGTGTGTGTGATCTCAGAATAAACCCCTTCAGGGTGATGAATGACCTGATCCTGATCACCCTGTCGCGTTTATTCTGAGAAGTGTGTGTTCAGGTTGAGGTGAGCAACAGAAGTGTGTGTTCAGAGCAGATGATCGGAGAGACGAGCGCGAGTCGGTGTGTGTGACAACACTGCAGCTCATCACATCAATGTTTCATAACAGTGCTCATGTCTTCTGCTGTTTATTATGGATGAGATAAACTCTCCCTTCAGACAAAGAGTCGCCTACACACTGGAGGACCGGAACACACAGCTGGAATCATCACACACACACACACACACTCTCCCTCCCACTCACTAACACACACACAGACTCTCTCCCACTCACACACACACACACACACACACACACACACACACACACACACACACACACACACACACACACACACACACACACACACACACACACGTCTCAGTGTGTCCATCCATTTAAAGACACCCAGTGTTGTTTTGAGGATTAACCCTTTAAATAAGCAGCAGTGTTATTTGTTATTTTAGTATCAATGATACACTGTCAATTACTTTAGTAATCATCATCATTAATCAAAAGCTTAAACACTCAAAGATCATCCTGCAAACACGGGTTAGAAATCAGATGTTGTGTTGCCATGGAAACATGACCAAGAGGCTCCATTTTTGTAATATGAAATTAAAATTTTGACATAACTTGTTTACACATACAATTCTATAGCAATTTTTGAGTCCAAATTATTTTGTAAAAATGTATATTTTGTATAAAATATAATTGTTTAGTTCCGTACATTTGCTTTACTCTCAACCTAAACTTTCCTTTGTTGAAGCAGCTTCATGAATTTTCCTTAAAACGGGGGAGAGAGTTATATTACATCTTATAATGTTATTTAATTTCCCGGGTTTGATGGTTTTCGTTCAGCTACTTCTGTTCTCCTGGAGGAGATTGTTCGGGACTGAAGACAGAAAACACACGTTTGTGATGCGGAGACTGACACACAGTTCAGAGATCTGAGTCTGCACTTCTCTCCACACTCAGTTTCCATGGCAACCATTAAAATAGAGCTCTCCATACAGTTGATGGCCTCACTCAGGCTCCGCCCCTCTGCAGGAGCCACTCACATCACTGTAATTAGCATAAGAGAGTGCTGTTTATGAGGTGAGAAACACACACACACACATACACACACAGGACTGTAATCAGTGGAATGAGATTGATTGAAGCTTTTCACAGATTACAGTTTCGGCTCACTCGGCTATTTCAGGAGCACATTACATGGATGAGGACCGTGTGTGTGTGTGTGACTGTGTGTGTTAAGATATGAAAATTTTGGCCGATACAGATAACCGATAAATTGGCCGATCAATCTCAATCCAAATTTTTATATAATTTTTTTAGAGCCAGATTATAAGAACAAAAGTCTCACATAAACATATCAGAACTTATTTCTGCATAAAATAATGTTAATGAAATCACCAATGGAAATCACCAATGGAAATAACCAATGAAAATAACCAATGAAATCACCAATGGAAATAACCAATGGAAATCACCAATGGAAATAACCAATGGAAATCACCAATGGAAATAACCAATGAAAATCACCAATGGAAATAACCAATGAAAATAACCAATGAAATCACCAATGGAAATCACCAATGGAAATAACCAATGAAAATCACCAATGGAAATAACCAATGAAATCACCAATGGAAATAACCAATGAAATCACCAATGGAAATCGCCAATGGAAATCGCCAATGAAAATCGCCAATTAAAATCGCCAATGGAAATCACCAATGGAAATCGCCAATGAAATCACCAATGGAAATCGCCAATGGAAATAACCAATGAAATCACCAATGGAAATGACCAATTAAATCACCAATGGAAATAACCTATGGAAATCACCAATGGAAATAACCTATGGAAATCACCAATGGAAATCACCAATTGGAAATCACATTATTATATCATCTCTGTAAAGCTGTTTTGATACAGTCTCTATTGTAAAAAGCACTAAAGGTTGACTTGACAGACGGAAGTGGTGCAGGTGATTAATTCATCAATCCGTCAGTCTGAACACGTGCGGCCCCTGCGTGATCATGAGTGCCAACACATGATGAACTCTGATTAATCTGATCTAATTACACCATCAGAAATGAAAATAAACCACAACACTTCACACACACACACACACACACACACAGATCAGCAGATCGATGGGTTAGTAAACACATTAACACATTAACAGCAGCCCATCTGCTCACACATGCTCTGATAATGAGCAGCACAGGTGTGTGTGTGTGTGTGTGTGTCTGTGTGTGTGTGTGTGTGTGTGTGATTAATGATGTGACGGCTAGGAACATTATTACTAATGCACCTCTTCGGTCTTTCCTGCTATTTCATACATGAAAAATGCTTCATTCACTTAATTACTAAAATTAAATATTACACATTACAACCAGACCTGGATATTTGAATAGACATTTTATTAAAAAAGGGAAATAAACCCTCAGTTATCTAATGTCGTCATATCGTCTCACAACACAGAACTACGGATCAAAGCAACAACTTCTTTCAATTACTACACGAGTGATCCCAATAACATCAATCTAGACGAGTGATCCAGTGACATCAATCTAGATGAGTGATCCCAGTAACATTAATCTAGACGAGTGATCCAGTAACATTAATCTAGACGAGTGATCCAGTAACATTAATCTAGACGAGTGATCCAGTGACATCAATCTAGATGAGTGATCCCAGTAACATTAATCTAGACGAGTGATCCAGTGACATCAATCTAGACGAGTGATCCAGTAACATTAATCTAGACGAGTGATCCAGTAACATTAATCTAGACGAGTGATCCAGTAACATTAATCTAGACGAGTGATCCAGTGACATTAATCTAGACAAGTGATCCAGTAACATCAATCTAGACAAGTGATCCCAGTAACATTAATCTAGACGAGTGATCCTAGGAACATCAATCTAGATGAGTGATCCCAGTGACATCAATCTAGATGAGTGATCCCAGTGACATTAATCTAGACGAGTGATCCCAGTAAAATTAATCTAGACGAGTGATCCCTGTAACATTAATCTAGACGAGTGATCCAGTAACATTAATCTAGACGAGTGATCCCAGTAACATTAATCTAGACGAGTGATCCCAGTAAAATTAATCTAGACGAGTGATCTCAGTAACATTAATCTAGATGAGTGATCCAGTAACATCAATCTAGAAGAGTGATCCCAGTAACATTAATCTAGACGAGTGATCCAGTGACATTAATCTAGACGAGTGATCCAGTAACATTAATCTAGACGAGTGATCCCTGTAACATTAATCTAGACGAGTGATCCAGTAACATTAATCTAGACGAGTGATCCAGTAACATTAATCTAGACGAGTGATCCCAGTAACATTAATCTAGACGACTGATCCTAGGAACATCAATCTAGACGAGTGATCCAGTAACATCAATCTAGATGAGTGATCCCAGTGACATTAATCTAGACGAGTGATCCAGTAACATTAATCTAGATGAGTGATCCAGTAACATCAATCTAGATGAGTGATCCAGTAACATTAATCTAGACGAGTGATCCTAGGAACATCAATCTAGATGAGTGATCCCAGTGACATTAATCTAGATGAGTGATCCCAGTAACATTAATCTAGACAAGTGATCCCAGTAACATTAATCTAGACGAGTGATCCAGTAACATTAATCTAGACGAGTGATCCAGTAACATTAATCTAGACGAGTGATCCCAGTAACATTAATCTAGACAAGTGATCCAGTAACATCAATCTAGACAAGTGATCCCAGTAACATTAATCTAGACGAGTGATCCCAGTAACAATCTAGATGAGTGATCCAGTAACATTAATCTAGATGAGTGATCTAGTAGCATTAATCTAGACGAGTGATCCCAGTAGCATTAATCTAGACGAGTGATCCAGTAACATTAATCTAGACGAGTGATCCTAGGAACATCAATCTAGACGAGTGATCCAGTAACATCAATCTAGATGAGTGATCCAGTAACATTAATCTAGACGAGTGATCCTAGGAACATCAATCTACATGAGTGATCCCAGTGACATTAATCTAGACGAGTGATCCCAGTGACATTAATCTAGACGAGTGATCCCAGTGACATTAATCTAGACGAGTGATCCCAGTAACATTAATCTAGACGAGTGATCCCAGTAACATTAATCTAGACAAGAGATCCCAGTAACATCTGATTCTGATTGGCTATCAGTGTTTTGATCGTTCTGGAAAGTGATTCCAATGATATGTTTTGTGTTGTTCTCATTATAGTTGTGTTGTGGACTCTGATATTCTCACTCAATGGTTACAGTGAGGATTATAGTTACAGTTGATTGTGTGCACATTTACAGTCACGTACATTGAGCATCGCATCATAGAGACCGATGAGATAAACATGTGACGGTCACAGAACTACATAACTGAACAACCAGCAGACGTTACTAACGAGAGAGTTCACACTAAACACACTGTTTCACGGACGAGGGAACGCTTTAAAGGACATGATGGACACACACAGTTGTGTTCCTCTGAGTGAGTGTGTGTTGGGCTGATGAGATTTGATGTGTGTGAAACTCTGATGAGAGCAGCTTTCTCACAGATTATCACAGATTACTGTGTGTGTGTGTGTGTGTGTGTGTGTGTGTCAGGTGTTGCCATCTTTATGTGATCAAACGTCTGATCTGAACTCAGCAGAAAATGGCCCCGTGTGTGTGTGTGTGTGTTTGTACTTGTCTCACCTCTTGTGTGTTCAGCCAAACTCTCACTCCTCCATCTCAGAAACCACATGATTCTGTAGGGCTCTCATTCCCTACAAAACACACACACACACACACACACACACACACACACGTGATACAGTCTTCATATATTCTACAACATATAAAGAGTTTTTGACAAATGTACCTCAGGATCAATAGGGCGTGTGTGTGTGTGCGTGTGTGTGTGTGTGTGTGTGAGTATGTGAGAATGTACCTGTGGACACTGATAGCAGTCGGTCCGTAGTTTCTCTCTCTGTTCTCGTGTGTGTGTGTGTGTGTGTGTGTGTGTGTGTGTGTATGTATATGTGTGTGTGTTTGTCCTCTGGAGCTGCTGATCTTCAGTGTCCTGGATTTTAGAGCATCTGCAGGGAGAGAAAAGACCTTCATCTTCAGACTGAACTCAAAACACACACACACACACACACACACACACAAATTCACAGAGAACGAAAATAATTTTCAGAAATGATCACTATTAATTGTTAAAAGAATGAAATATGTAGAAGAATGCAATATGTGGAAACAGGGAGCAATATTCAAGATGAGAACAAGAGCGTGTGTGTGTGTGTGTGTGTGTGTGTGTTGGCAGCGTCTCAGGTGTCTGGAGTGTCTGGCAGGTATAAACAGGTGTGAATTGGAGCTCAGTCCGGCCAGCAGGAGGCGCTGCGACTCCCACACCGACAACATCTAAACTAGCAGAGACAGTGTTTCGTCGCCGGATCAGACGATGATGATGAGGAGGAGGAGGAGGAGGTGGAGGAGGAGGAGGAGGTGGTCAGTCAATTACAGCTGGATGACTGACGAGCTGCTGTAATCTCTAATTACTTCAATCAATTTAAGAGCAGCGCCACTCATCTGAGGAGCTATTAGGAGGAGAGAGAGAGAGTGAGACGCTGAAGTGGGTTATTCAGAGCGTGTGTGTGTGTGTGTGTGTGTGTGTGTGTGCAGTCATATGTAGGTTGGAGGATCCGGAGTTTATGGGGTACAACCGAGACCAGAGGCGAGAGTTCTGCCCATTTGGGTCGGCCCAGTTTCTGAAAGTGGGACTGTGCTGCAGTACCTGAGCGCTCCTCTGAGAGACACAGAACCACAGGAACAGCACACTGACGGATAGAGGCTTCAGCACACTGTTGATCAGTGACGGCTTATTTTTAGAGGCTCTTAAACGTATTAAAAAGCGATCGCTTAAATGACAGACGTTCCACACCACAGACGGCCAACACAACAGAAGTTTCAGAAGACAGACATTAGGCAGGACAGACGTTCAACAAAGGAAACACTCTTACGAGAAGGTTCTATATGGAACCATAAAGGGTTCTGCCAGGTTCTTTACATACAGAAACTTTTTCAGGGGTTCCGCATGACAAACATTCCACAAAGCAAACACTCTTTCAAAGAAAAATCTATATGGAACCATAAACGGTTCTGCCAGGTTCTTCAAATACAGAAACGTTTTCATGGGGTTTCACATGACAAACGTTCCACACCAAAGATATTCCACAAGAAAAATGTCCCACATGACAAACGTTCCACAAAGCAAACACTCTTAAAAGAAACGTTTCTATATGGAACTTCAAATGGTTCTGGCAGGGGCTTCATATACAGAACCTTTTAGGGGTTTCAAATGACAAACGTTCCACACAAAACACAAGACAGACGTACCAAACAACAGACATTCAACAGAACCATTTGAGGTTCTAAATAGAACTTTTCTTCCAGACGTTCCAAACAACAGACGTTTCCCATGTCAGATGTTTAACAACACAACAGACGTTCTCCATGACAAACATTTCACACAGGAAACACTCGTAGTAGAAAAGGTTCTATATGGAACCTCAAGTGCTTCTGCCAGGTGCTTTATATACAGAACCTTTCAGGAGTTTCACACAACAGACGTTCTACATGATAAACATTCCAAAAAGGAAACACTCTTTGAAAGAAAAATCTATATGGAACCATAAAGGTTTCTGGCAGGTTCTTTACAAACAGAAACTTTTTCAGGGGTTTCACATGACGAATGTTCCACACCAAAGATATTCTACACTACAGATGTTCCAACATTACATTCCACAAAGCAAACAGTCTTAGTAGAAAAGGTTCTATATGGAACCATAAAGGGTTCTGCCAGGTGCTTTACATACGGAACCTTTTAAGGGTTTCAAATGACAAACGTTCCACACCAAAGATAGTCCAAAAGAAAAATGTTCCACATGACAAACGTTCCACAAAGCAAACACTTTTAGTAGAAAAGGTTCTATATGGAACCATAAAGGGTTCTGCCAGGTTCTTTAAATACAGAAACTTTTTCAGGGGTTTCACATGACAAACGTTCCACACCAAAGATATTCCACAACAAAAATGTTCCACATGACAAACTTTCCACAAAGGAAACACTCTTAGAAGAAAAGGATATGGAACCTCTTCATATACAGAACCTTTTAAGGGTTTCAGATGACAAATGTTCCACATGAAAGATGTTCCACACTAAAGATATTCCATAAGAAAGACGTCGACCAAACAATAGAAATACAACAGAACCATTTGAGGTTTCATATAGAACTTTTCATCCAGACGTTCCACACTACAAATGTTCCACATGACAAAGTTTCCACAAAGCAAACACTCTTAGAAGAAAAGGTTCTATATGGAACCTCAAATGGTTCGGACAGGGGCTTCATACACAGAACCTTTTAAGGGTTTCAAATGACAAACGTTCCACACAAAAGACAGACGTTCAACAGAACCATTTGAGGTTCCATATAGAACCTTTTCTTCCAGACATTAAAAAAAGGACAGAAGTTCCACATAACAGACGTTTAACAACACAACAGACATTCCACATGACAAACGTTTCACAAAGGAAACACTCGTACTAGAGAAGGTTCTATATGGAACCTCAAGCGCTTCTACCAGTCGCTTGATATATAGAACCTTTCAGGGGTTTCACATGACAAACGTTCCTCATGACAGACATTCCACATGAGAGATAATCCACATGACAGACGTACCAAACAACATATTCAACAGAACCATTTGAGGTTCTAGATAGAACTTTTCTTCCAGATGTTCCAAACGACAGACGTTTCCCACAGGAAACACTCGTAGTAGAAAAGGTTCTATATGGAACCATAAAGGGTTCTGCCAGGTGCTTTATGTACAGAAACTTTTCAGGGGTTTCACATGACAAACGTTCCACACCAAAGATATTCAACACGAGAGATGTTCCAAACGACAGAACTACAACAGAACCATTTGAGGTTCCATATAGAACTTTTCTTCCAGACGTTCCACACTACAGACGTTTCACGTGAGAATAATGTTCGTCATGTGGAATGTCTGTCACTCTTAAAAAGAAACACTCTTAGAAGAGTGTCAACTGGTTCTGTCAGGCACTTCATATAGAGAACCTCATCATGGGATCATTTTATGCATTTTGTTTGAATTTTGTTTTAAAATTTTTTTTAATTTTAAATTAAATGTTATGAAATAAGCAGCTCGCAAACATACTTTATCACTAGACAACATTAAAGTATGGTCCAAATATTTAAGACATTTCTCCTTATATAGAACCTTTTTGGCACAAAGCGTTCTTTAAAAGTGAGTCTAGAACTGTAGAGTTATAAATAGAACCCAATTGAGTTATTCATACGGAAGCGTATCGCATTCACTTGAGGAAACAAAATCTACTGTGCTTTTCTTAATTAACGAGTTAATTATCTCGGAATTACGAGGTAATTTATCATGGAAAAAAAGTTTTGCTCTGTTTTTCTGAATCTCTAATTATTTTTAGATAATTATCTAAAAAAACTCTAATTATTTTTAGATAATTTCCATGAAAAATTACCACGTATTTCTATGATAATTAAGTCCTTAATTCAAAAAAACAGAGAAAAAAAATCCATGAAAAATTATCCTGTAATTCTATGATAATTAACTCATTAATTCAGGAAAACGAAGTAGTTTTTTTCTTCAAGTGAATGCAATACGCTTCCGTACTTCGTGTCCTGAACAATCTTAGTAATTCTAGTTTGATGAATATCAGTTCTCTGTTGTACAGTTAGTGCTACTGTAGCCTGCTGTACCGTACAACATGTGACCTTATTAAATATATTAAATTCTGTCTCTCCTGCTCAGCAAAGATGTGTTTACTTGATCAGAAATACAGTAAAATAGTGTAAAATTATTCCAATTTAAATCAGCTGTTTTCTGTGTGAATATATATTAAAGTGTAATTTATTCCTGCGATCAAACCTGAATTTATCATCATTACTCCAGTCTCCAGTGAAATATTTATGATTAATATCAATGTTGAAAAGAGTTCTATCTTTGTTTATATCTAGCCTTGATCAAGTCTGGCCATCGTTCACTTCAGTTCTCCGGCTCGGAACAGAGCTCAGGGTTTACACAACACATTATGCAAACAAAGGAGAAATGACTGCATAACACTGTCATGTTTATTGGTTATTTCAAGTTTTCTAGCGATAAAGTATTTTAACAAGCTGCTTAATTTAATCAACATAAATAATGAATTTATTTTTTTATAAAAAATTTGTATTATAATTAAAAAAAAAATATTATATTTTTATTATAAAAAACAAAATATATATCATTACTAACTTAAATGGTTAAACAGTTCTCTTTTAAAATACTTTATTTTATGCAAAATAATTTTGAATATAAAACAATAAATCAAAGCCAAATGTTCAACCATAAATCTGTGTTCCAAACTGATGCAACAAATATTGATTTGTAAAAGGATTTAAAGTTACGTTGGTAACTCAGATCAGTTTTTCGCAGGATGATGTTGGAGTGTTTAAACTTTTAAAGGATTTTTGACCTAATTTATGATGTGATGACTAAAATATGTGATGGGGAAAGGCACTGCCAGATAACAGACTATATTTAACAAAGAGTTCAATCTTGTATGACTTCAAGTTGAAAATGTGTCACATTATTTAATGAGTTAAAGTAAGGGGAAAACATGCTGCCATGATGTACTGATCATATTTAGTCTCAGTGTGGAGAAACTGAGTGAATATATACAGTATATATGTATAATCATGAGCTCAAAAAGACTAATTCCCAAATAAACACACAGCTGTAGATTTAGAGAAGCGTCTAGAACACAATCAGGAGTGTGTGTCCTTCTCACACACACACACACTCACCGAACAGTGTGTGCGCTCCCGTCCTCCGGCGCCGCGTTCACATTCACCTGAGCTGAATCGGCTTCACTCCGCATTTAGTCCATTGTAAAAGAGCAGAAAGAGGCGAGTGTGTTTGCGCATCTGGAGAAGCGGCGGAGCCCAGACTCATGAATGAAGAGAGAGAGAGAGCGAGAGAGAGAGAGAGAGAGAGAGAGAGAGTCTCCTGCAGCCTCAGACACGGCGGATCATGGGGGTGACACACACACACACACACACGGAACCAATGCAACTTTATGTGCTCTCTCTATTAATGAACAGATTAATCACACACACACACACACTGATGACGATGAGTGCTGGCGCGTGAATAACCGCGTAACACCAGCAGATCAATGAAAGATGGAGAAATCATGGTTTATGTGGGATTATGAGGGACTGCACACACACACACACACACACACACACACACACATACAGGTGAGAGACCAGTAGAATGAAGAGAGGGAGAGAGAGAGAGACCCCCACACACACACACACACACAGCTGACTAAGGTGAGACACACTTATCTCGCTCTTTACGTCACATTTATGTGTGTGTGTTCGTGTGGGGTTTGCACACGCACACACACACACACGCGCGCACACACACAGTACAGTGGACACAAATCAACCTACCTACTGTCAAACACACCAGCCGCGGGGTGATGATGATGATGATGAAGAGGAGGAAAGGAAGAAGGTAAGAACACACTCAGTCACAAGCCAAAGAAATTATAGACGAGATAGATGGAGAAGTAGACGAGCAGGCAGATGATGGACAGAGCGAGCAGATGAAAAGAAAAAGCACCTCCAACGATCACGATGAGGAAGAAGAAGAACAAAAAACGAAAGAAAAAGGCGAATACTCCGGCCGCCTCCGTGATGCTGCTCGTGTAGAGGGAGTGTGTGTCCCTCCTCCTGAAAACACCTGCTCTCACACACACACACACTCACACACACACACCCGCTCACATGCTGCTGTCAGGACACACACGCTGCATCTGTGTGACTGCGCCAAACACACACACACACGCGCGCGCGCCTGATCAGAGAACAGAGAACAGATCTATCGCGCGCGCGCGCCCACTCTCTCTCAAACACACACACACACACACACACACACACACACACACACTCATACATCAGTATTCACTGAGAGGCAGCGGTGAGATCAGAGCTAGTGTGTGACTCCCTCTGCTGGCAGACCGCTGTAACTATGGCAAGCCGTTCAGGAAATAATTCATGTGTGTTGTGTGAATATGGAGTGGTCTAGTGGTTGAATCTATGGTTTAATGACAAATGCATTGGTTTAGAATATATTGGTTTACTCAACTATACATTGGTTTAGGTACACTGGTTTTTTTAACTATACAATGGTTTCCTTAACTATATATTGGTTTACTCAACTCTACATTAGTTTAGATACATTGATTTTCAATTTCAGTTTTTATTGGCCAACACCATGCATTTTGACACACAAATGTATAAATTGACAAACTTTAATGTATCCAAACCAATATATAGTTGAGAAAACCAATATATAGTTGAGAAGACCAATATACAGTTGAGAAAACTAATGTAAAGTTGAGAAAACCAATGTATCTAAACCAATATATAGTTGAGAAAACCAATGTATAGTTGAGAAAACCAATGTATAGTTGAGAAAACCAATATATAGTTGAGAAAACCAATGTATAGTTGAGAAAACCAATATATAGTTGAGAAAACCAATGTATAGTTGAGAAAACCAATATATAGTTGAGAAAACCACTGTATAGTTGAGAAAACCAATATATAGTTGAGAAAACCACTGTATAGTTGAGAAAACCAATGTATAGTTGAGAAAACCAATATATAGTTGAGAAAACCACTGTATAGTTGAGAAAACCAATGTATAGTTGAGAAAACCAATATATAGTTGAGAAAACCACTGTATAGTTGAGAAAACCCCAATGTATAGTTGAGAAAACCAATGTATAGTTGAGAAAACCAATATATAGTTGAGAAAACCAATGTATAGTTCAGTAAACCAATGTATAGTTGAGGAAACCAATATATAATTAAGGAAACCAATGTATCTAAACCAATGTATAGTTGAGAAAACCACTGTATAGTTGAGAAAACCAATGTATAGTTGAGAAAACCAATATATAGTTGAGAAAACCACTGTATAGTTGAGAAAACCCCAATGTATAGTTGAGAAAACCAATGTATAGTTGAGAAAACCAATATATAGTTGAATAAACCAATGTATAGTTCAGTAAACCAATGTATAGTTGAGGAAACCAATATATAATTAAGGAAACCAATGTATCTAAACCAATGTATAGTTGAGAAAACCAATGTATAGTTGAATAAACCAATTAGTTGAGTAATAGTTGAGTAAACCAATATATAGTTGAGTAAACCAATATATAGTTGAATAAACCAATGTATAGTTCAGTAAACCAATGTATAGTTGAGGAAACCAATATATAATTGAGGAAACCAATGTATCTAAACCAATGTATAGTTGAATAAACCAATGTATAGTTCAGTAAACCAATGTATAGTTGAGGAAACCAATATATAATTGAGGAAACCAATGTATCTAAACCAATGTATAGTTGAGAAAACCAATGTATAGTTGAATAAACCAATTAGTTGAGTAATAGTTGAGTAAACCAATATATAGTTGAGTAAACCAATATATAGTTGAGTAAACCAATATATAGCTGAGTAAACCAATTTATACCACGGGTTGTTTAAATACTCGATTCTGATTGGCTGGAAGGTGTGCAGTAAAACCCTTTAATGCACAGGTAGTTCCAGTCAGTTTGATTACAGTTTGAAATGAATCCACTTCTATAAACCATAGACTGTAAAAAAAAAAAACATTGGTAACCATAGTAACAGTTACGCTTGCAAACAGATTCATAATTCGTTCAAATAAATGCAATCCGATGGCTCTACTTTATTTAAAGTGGACGGAGTAGAACTAACGAGCCGTAACTTAAGAAAATAACCGTCATTTTTACACGTCTGTTAAATAATTACACTGTTAACATCAGTTATAGCTTTAATTTCTTTTTAACTTGGCAAATAACCGAGGTATAAGCAGGATAATCCACGGCTAGCCATGCATTAAATGATTTTAATGCACTCCGCTTCGCGTCGGGTGGTTCTTCGCCTCTACATCGTGCATTAAAATCCTTTAATGCATGGCTAGCCGTGGATTATCCCTTACGTATAGCTGAGTAAACCAATGTATAATTAAGAAAACCAATGTATAGTTGAGTAAACCAATATATAGTTGAGTAAACCAATACATAGCTGAGTAAACCAATGTATAATTAAGAAAACCAATGTATAGTTGAGTAAACCAATATATAGTTGAGTAAACCAATATATAGTTGAGTAAACCAATATATAGCTGAGTAAACCAATGTATAATTAAGAAAACCAATGTATAGTTGAGTAAACCAATATATAGCTGAGTAAACCAATATAGCTGAGTAAACCAATATATATCTGAGTAAACCAATATATAGTTGAGTAAACCAATGTATAATTAAGAAAACCAATGTATAGTTGAGGAAACCAATATATTCTAAACCAATGCATTTGTCATTAAACCATAGATTCAACCACTAGACCACTCCATATTCACACAACACACATGAATTATTTCCTGAACGGCTTGCCATAGTTACACACACACCACACATATGCTGCATGCTATGCTGTCCATTTTTCATGATTATAAGAGTAAATTAAATTAATTTGATTTTAATAATAAACCCTAGTTTGAAATATCGAGTAAAATCAGAATGTTTTGGTCACTGAAGCGACGAAATCCAAATCCTCATAGATATTTAAGTTCCCGCGCCGTTCTTACGTTAAAAAGAAAAGAAAAACATCGTGTGTGACAGCTTGTTATCTCAGTGTCACTATGGCTGACGCTGGTTTTAAAATCAAATCAAATTAAGTTTATTTGTATAGCACAATTCATCAAAGTAATTCAATGCGCTTTACAAAAAGTAAAAAAAAAGTCATGATAAAATATCAGATACAAACATGCACAAAAAAGATATTAAATATTTAATAAAAAATAAATAAACAGATGTAAAAGTGCACAGTATAGCTAATCATAAGATTGTGAGAAAAGAAATGTTTTCAACTTAGATTTAAAAATCAATACAGAAGCTAAAGATAAGCTAATAAAGATAATGAGTGCAGCCGAAGGCGAAGGTTGACCAACTCCAGGGACAAGTTTATCATCGTCTCCGCATAGAAGAACTCGATATCCAGACTTTTAACTCTCTCTTTTACAGCACTGTAGACGCAGGTGCAATAAAATAACAAATAAACAACAGAACTATCCAGGGTTTGTGTTTAGTACAGTGGTGAGATTAACTGATAAACAGACATCACCTGAACACATTAGTCCATTACACTTTAGTAGTTTCGACTTTATGAATTTCTTCAATGAAAAAAACGAACACGTCAGAAATACAAACGTAGATGATCACTGTTATTACAAAAGCACTTTGTAACAATGCAATGATTTAATATATTAGTATATTTAATATAATATTATTTGTTATGTATTTAATAAAACACATTTAGATTAAAATGGTGTTCTTATTGAGTTGACATGCAATGCCTACGGACTGCCGGCGCCCCCTTGTGGAATAACCGAGTAATTAAAAACTGCTGTACAAATAGACTTGAATTGAATTAATACTGGAATATATTATGCTGGAAAGTTTATGTTATGAATCTGTTGAGTGTGGACTGGAGTGCACGAGAATTTGCCTCATTTCATAAAGTAGATTTATTTAATCATGTGCAGGCATCTAAAGGTAAGTTTCTGAGCTAATTAAATCGATAGAGCATTATTTTAATAGCCTTTCATTGAGTTTGTTTTATAATTAGTTGATATGGTCGAGTATGAAAGTGTTTGCCATTCTCTTTTGCTCGCGCTGGTGATGTGAGGGTTGTTGGAAAATATCACTCTTACTAGAATGACTATTAAGATCTCTCTAATGTGGACTTCTTTTCTGTGTTTTTTGATGGTGTGACCACTGGGGGGAGCTCTGGGCATATTTTGTATTCTGTTACCTAGCACTGAAAAAGGGGCTGTATATGTTTGTTGAACATGCAGTAAAGATGGACGCACGTGTTGTGCTGTGCATTTGACTGAATATAAGTATTCCGAGTCTTTATTTAAACTGCAACAGGTTATGGGCCCAGAACTAAGAACGCTACAGTGACGCTGCTGAAAGGTTCATTGAAGATATTGACCGACTGTGAGTAAAAATGAGTTTGGATTCCAAGACGGTGACAATTGTTTCACTAAACGGAACAAACTATCCCACATGGAAAGTGCAATGTCGGATGGCATTGATGAGAGATGGACTATGGGACGTGGTAAATGGTACAGAGACTGCTCCACGATCTGATTCAAGTAAGTTAGCAAGTTATATGGCCAAAAGTGATCGTGCTCTGGCTACCATTGTACTGTCAATAGAACCGTCCTTGCTCTATTTGATTGGAGAGCCGGAAGATCCTACAGTCGTGTGGAAAAAATTGATGAATCAGTTTCAGAAGAAAACTTGGGCAAATAAACTAGCATTGAGACGTAAACTGTACTCATTAAAATTGAAAGACGGAGACTCGGTTCAAGAGCACATTAAGGTGTTGACTGAAACGTTTGATGCACTGTCAATTGTGGGTGATCATATCGACGAGGAAGATCGTGTTGTGCACCTGCTAGCCAGTTTACCTAACTCATTTGATGTGTTAGTCACGGCACTTGAAGCAAGTGAGGATGTGCCTAAAATGGAGGTTGTCACTGAACGATTGCTGCATGAAGAACGTAAACTGAGAGAACGTGATGTCGAAAACACCAGCAACAATGTTAAAGCTCTGACTGGAAAACAGTTTGTGAGAGGAAAAGGCCCAAAGTGTCACTACTGTGGAAGGTATGGACATATCAAGCGTGACTGCAGAGAGTTCAATAAATATTTTGCAAGCACAGACTTCAATAAAGAGAGTATGAAGATGGGTTATAAACATAAAGCAAACAAGGCACAAGTGGGAAAACAAGACAGTGACTCAGATAGTGAGAGTGTTGGACTAATGGTTAGTCATCATGCACTATCAAGTTCTGATGCAAGAATGGATAGCTGGATTATAGATTCAGGAGCAACCTGTCACATGTGCAATGATAAGAAACAGTTTGTTGAGTTCAAAAGCCTGGAATTCTCACAAGAAGTAGCACTTGGAGATGGTTACTCTGTTGAAGCAACAGGACGTGGAGTTGTGCGATTAAAGATGACACTGTTTAATGGTGAGACAAAAGAATGTAAGCTGAATGATGTTTTGTATGTACCACAATTGTCATACAACTTACTGAGTGTGTCCAAGGTAACTCAGTCTGGAAAAAAAGTCAAGTTCACTGAGAACAGATGCTACATCACGGATGTTAATCAAAAACTGATTGCTACTGCAACAAAAAATGGCAGTCTCTATTATGTGAACTGTAGAGAAAGTGATCACTTGAATGCAACAGAAAATGTGAATTTGCATAAAGATGCTAAGGAACAAACCTGGCACCGACGTTATGGTCATCTAGGTGTACAAAATCTGAAGAAGCTGTGTAATGAGTGTCTAGTTGATGGTTTTGACTATGATGTGTCAAAAGACATAGACTTTTGTGATTCATGTGCTGAAGGAAAGCATCATCGCAGCAAGTTTAATATCAGTGATCGCAAAAGAGTTGTTGAACCACTTGGCTTAGTGCACAGTGATGTATGTGGGAAAATCAATGCAAAATCCTTGAGTGGAGCTGAATATTTTCTGACATTCATTGATGAGAATACTCACTATGTATGGGTGTATGTTCTGAAGCAGAAAAATGAAGTTTTTCAGAAGTTCCTAGAATGGAAGGCTATGACAGAAAAATCTACTGGAAGACAACTGAAAGTCTTACGCACAGATAATGGAGGAGAATATACCTCGTCTGAGTTTCAAAACTTCCTGAAAAAAGAAGGAGTTCGACATGAGCTCACAGTACCGAAGACTCCCGAACAAAATGGAGTAGCTGAACGAATGAACAGAACACTGATGGAGACAGTTAGATCTATGTTGGCGGATGCAGGGTTACCTCAGAAGTTCTGGGCAGAAGCACTGTCAACAGCTGTGTATCTGAGAAACAGAAGCCCAACGAAATCAGTGAAGGGGATGACTCCTTTTGAAGCCTGGACAGGTGAGAAACCAAAGGTTGATCATTTACGTGTATTTGGATGTACTGTATATGCTCACATACCCAAAGATGAACGGAAGAAACTGGACCCCAAAGCAAAGAAATGTATCCTCCTGGGCTATGGAATAGAAACTAAAGGATATCGGCTTTATGATACCAAACTTGCAAAAGTGTTTTATAGTCGAGACGTGCTGTTCAATGAGTCTGATTATGAAATTGAGAAGGAGTCTGCTGAAAATGAGGAAGACACTGTGAAACGGTATGTGACATTTGACTGTCAAGAAACTGACAGTGACTCATCAGAAGAAGAGATCCAAAGACCAACAAGAGTGAGAAAACCACCTGACTATTACGGAGAGTGGGTAACACTTACTAATAACCAAATAACTGAACCCAAAACTGTAAAAGATGTTTTCAGTAGTCCAGACAAGGAGAAATGGAAGGAAGCTATGAAGAAAGAAATGGAATCTCTGTATGCAAACAATGTGTGGGACCTGGTAGAACTACCAAAAGATCGAAAAGCAGTGGGCAGTAAATGGGTGTTCAAAGTCAAGGTTGATGCTGATGGAACATTGGTGAGACATAAAGCACGACTAGTAGCACAAGGTTTTTCTCAAAAGTTTGGGTCAGATTATGACGAAACATTTAGTCCAGTAGTTCGATTTGAGTCAATCAGAACAATACTTGCTCTAGCTGTACAACATGGACTAAAATTACATCAGATGGATGTTAAGACAGCTTTCCTGAATGGAGAACTAAAGGAGGAAGTGTTCATGCAACAACCTGAAGGTTTTGTTGTCAAAGAAAAGAAACATCTAGTGTGCAAACTGAATCGCAGTATTTATGGATTAAAGCAGTCACCAAGATGTTGGAACATCGTTCTGGATGAAAAGCTGAAAAAGATGGGGTTTGTCCAAACTACAGCTGATCCCTGCATTTACACTGCAGCAACTGGTGAGATGTTTATCATTGCGGTGTATGTTGACGACATTCTTCTGGCTGGACGCAATAATGAACGAATGATGGAGGTGAAGAAATTACTTTCAAAACAATTCGAGATAAAGGACATGGGCGAGTTAACTCATTTTCTCGGTGTGAAAATTGTCCAAAACCCAGAAGCTGGGGAAATCTGGATTGGTCAGACAACCTATATCAAAAATGTGTTGGAGAAATTCGGAATGGAAAATTCTAAACCTGTAAGCACACCTGTAGACATGAACTCAAAGCTCGTCAAACTATCTGATGATAACGAAGGACTGGATCCAACACTTTTTCAGTCTGCCGTTGGCAGTCTGCTTTATTTGTCATCAAGAACAAGACCAGACATCGCTTATGCTGTAAACAATGTTGCAAGATTTTGTGCTAAACCCACAAAGCATCATTGGATGGCTGTCAAACGAATCATGAGATACCTGAATGGCACTCTGAATCTAGGTTTATTGTATAGCAAGGACAAGCCAAAGGAATGCATAGGATTTTCAGATGCAGATTGGGCTGGAGACCAAGATGATCGCAAATCTGTTTCAGGATACATGTTTCAAATCAGCGGAGCAGCTGTGAGTTGGAGAAGCAAAAAACAGACATGCGTAGCTCTTTCCACCGCTGAAGCTGAGTACATGGCATTGGGAAGCGCAGCTCAAGAAGCGGTTTGGATGCGACAATTGATGACAGGTCTAAAGGTAAATCAAACAGAACCGATGTTAATGTTTGAAGATAATCAGTCAGCTATCTGCATGGCTAAGAACCCTCAATTTCATGGACGTGCCAAACACATTGACATCAAGTACCACTTCATTCGAGAGCAAATTGCAAGTGGAGTTATAGACTTGAAATATTGCAAAACTGAAGATATGATTGCTGACATGTTCACTAAAGGACTAAGTGAAGAAAAGTTCACGAAGCTGAGACAGATGGCTGGAGTTAAAACAGTTAATTAATCATTCTGTTTGCGAGTGAGAAGGAGTGTTGGAAAATATCACTCTTACTAGAATGACTATTAAGATCTCTCTAATGTGGACTTCTTTTCTGTGTTTTTTGATGGTGTGACCACTGGGGGGAGCTCTGGGCATATTTTGTATTCTGTTACCTAGCACTGAAAAAGGGGCTGTATATGTTTGTTGAACATGCAGTAAAGATGGACGCACGTGTTGTGCTGTGCATTTGACTGAATATAAGTATTCCGAGTCTTTATTTAAACTGCAACACTGATCCTGAGTCTGACTAAAGTTAGATAAGATTACAAAAGTGATTAAAATGACTTCTGGATATGTTCTAATGCCTTTCTAACTATTGAAATGTCTTTGCTATTGATAAATAATTATTTTATGAATGTAAAGTATTGATATTGTCACAGATGGAACAGGAGTCAGACATGTTGTAAGTGAAATAGTGTTTATTTACAGGTTGTAGATCCTAACTGTGAGTGGATGGATGGATGCTGAGTGCTGACTGACCTTGATGGGCTGATTGAGGAAGACTCTGGATAGTTAAGTCGAGCTGTAGAGATGGTCATCAGGGAGGATGAGGAGCTCCATCAGGTGATGTTCCTTCAGGCCGCTTGAGATTCGTGCAGCTACTGTGGGATCATCTGTGAATACATGGATTTATTAGTCTCATAAGTGTCAGGGTTCTGTCACATCTAGATTATATTTCTGTTGATGACAGAACTCTGATCGTTCGTGTTAGTCTGGTTTATTGTGAGCACATGGCTTCTAGTATTCCCCTCTCGTTACCTGAGAATTGATAGTTCCTCTCCACCTGTTGTTCGTCACCGCCCTTGTTTAGGCTATGTTTACACGGAAACGAGTCTGAAGAGAAACCGTAAAAGTGGCGTTGCGTCATCACTTTTTATTCTGCGTTTAGACGAGCGTTTTGTGTGGGAAATCTGCGTGCAAATGGTGACGCAAAGGTGTGTGAAATTCAATGTAGTATACACTTCAGGTGTCTAGGAGTGCATACTACAACACCATAAGTCCACGCGCCTGCGTACAACCTTCACTGTCGAGCAGACTTTTGCGTTTTTACCGTTTACACGGGAACGGGCGGGGGATGATCGTTTTTAAGATTTCCACTCTGGGGGGTGGTTTCACTTTTTTGCGTTTTTAAGCCTCAAAAACGCCGTCGCCGTGTAAACGAAAGCACATCCGATATTTGTACGTTTTCACCCGCGAGCGATCTCGTCTGTGTCCGTTATCTCTGTGGTTTTGGTTTGTGGTTTGTTTAATAAATGTCCTTCCTGCTCTTGCTCTGTTTTACCCATTCCATGACAATAAGACTCTCAAGTTTTGTAGATGAACGAATGATAAAGATGTATTAGTCAAAAACGGTGGTTTTGCTAAAAATAAACAAACAATGACTGTCTTCAACACACATCAGTGTGGACGCATGAAAAGTCCCTGTTGGAATATTTGACCTCTATTCATTGTTCCTTTTTCATGGATTGAAAAGAATTACAGGTCTGGGAGAGGAACATGAACTTTCACTTACAAACATCAGCATTTACTCAGGGTTCAAGAGGGTGTAACAGCCAACCAATGACTATATATATACATTACAATCTTACAGAATATGAGACGAGTCCATGTATGGCCTCTCTCCAGCTGAAGGGTCTAAACAAAGACAGACGGACCCTCTCTAGGCTGTTATCCAAGAAACACACTCACACACATGGAGTGTACATTGAAACAGATGTGTGTGGAGAACCAGGACTTCTCTCCACCCCAACCCCTGGAGCTCATAGACCGAAGAGGAAGAGGAAGAAGAGCAGGTGAAACGGAGACACAACATCGTGCTGAAATCTCTAAATCTGGATTATGTGCTGACGACAGCTGAAGGAGAAGCACAAACAAAGACTCGTTCATTGGAATCTGATGTAAAGGAGATATGCAAATGATTGGATTGTCAGCACTGTAAACCTGAACTCATTTCTGCCGAATCCTGCGGTCTGACTCTTCCTCTTCAGAGATAGCCATCAGTCATTGAGTTTCTATCAGACCCACGCCTGGTCCAACACACCTCCACCAACCAGTCATCATTACACCAACATCTGTACACGACTCAATCATGAGTATTATCATCATATATTGGACATTATACCATAGTTCAGCCCAAAATCCTCCTTCTGCTTCAATAAAGGATCTCTTATCTTACCTGGATCTTTGCTGGTTTTCTTAGCAAATTGCATGGAAACCAATGGAGTTTAATTTGATCCCCAACACCATCATATTCACCCACATCTGTGCAGCCTCCGCAAAACACCAATCTCTGCATGACCCTTCGTGACCCTCCATGAGGAACAGGCCCAACACTTCAGTAGAGATTCAACTCTGAACACTAATGAACAAACGCTCTTCCAGTAACGATAATGTCCAAATCTGGTCTTTAATAGAGTTCTCAAAGCAGTAGCACAAAAAACAACATTTATTAATCATTGTGAATTAATCAAAGTAACAATAGCAATAATATTTAGTCAATTAGAAAAAGATTTCCCATAATGCTTAGAGGTAGACTATGTGTGTTGGCTTCGGTTTACAGGCCACCATACACACTTAGCAAAGACTCTCCGCAGCACACACAGAACGCTCCCCAATGGTCTCATGAGGTTATTTTTTGGGGAACCAAACGAGAATGTTACAGGAACGTTCCGTGTAGGTTATTTTTAAGTTTGTAATGTAACGAGAATGTTCCGGGAACCAAAAACTAATGTTCTTTGTCTGCTGGGTCTATCAGAGTTAGTATTGTTGGCTGCAGATAAAGTATACTTATTGGTGATTTTAATATACATGTAGATAATGAAGAAGATGCATTTACATTTAAAGACTTTATAAACTCTACTGGAGTTAGACAACACGTGAGAGGTTTACACGTTTAACTCTCTCTGTTCCAGCACTTTAGACGCAGTTGCTCCGTCGCGCTTAACCCCTTAACCGTCACCCCCCTTTTTGAGAATGGGGGTTAAATGCACTATTCAAACTTAAATGGCTGTAATTTAAGAATGAACACTTCAAAAATTTAAGAATGAACACTTCTTAAACACTTCAAAAAATGAAAGTATGAAAAAGTTACGGAAGTTTAAATTCACAGTAAATCAAATATACTGTACTATATATTTTTTATTTTATATAAAATGTATATTTTACAAAATATTTTACTCTAAAATTACTATAAAATCAAAGCCATAAATCTTATCAAGTTGTGTTCTGAATTTGAAGTTGATATCACAAAAATTGAAGTTCCCATGAGATTTTGTTTAGGCGTAGTACCAAAAATAGCCACCGGGTGCCATTGAATTCCATTGAATTTAGTTGTATACATTCTGCCTTAACAAATTAATACATTTCTGTCCAAATATCAATTCCGTCACAAAATTTGGAACCTTGAGACTCAGACCTTTCTGACAATATCAGTTTTGTCAATATTAGGAAATGTTTTGATCATAAATTATGAAATATAATGATGCCCAAAAGGGGAGGAGCCTCATAAAATAAGTACCGTTACCATGGTAACGCAACGTTCAATTATAAAACAGTTTTCACACGATGAATTCTGAGTTCATAAGCTTTCAAATGATACCTAATTTATGATAACTACTAAAATATGTGATTTAATAAAGAAGGCGATAAAAATATTATATTTTAGAGGATAATATATACATGTGTATTATAATTTTTAGAGGATAATGTTATACTATACTTTATATTTTTTATCGAAAAATACTAGATTATTTGTTTTATTATGAACTTTTAGCATAAAAACAGAAGTTTCGATGATTAAAAGTGGGTGAATCGACTTTTTGTGACAAAGGTCAAAACTCCTGTAATGATGCAGATTTTTTGAGGTGCACTCTTGCCATAAATTCATCAATTGCTCTTCCTACATAATTTGTAACACAAAACAGGGGTAGAATATCTATTTAGAAGTCTTAGACCTTTCCAACGATATATAATTTGACATAATTAGATTAGGATTTAATAGAAATAAGTAAAGTTAGGCGTCCCGATACCAGGACGGTGACAGTTAAGGGGTTTGTGATTACTGGATGTTTAGTAAGATTCTAAAAGATTGATTTTTGAGATTTGAGAATCGAGTCTACCCGAGCTCAAATAATGACGTTCTCTCATTTTACACATGCGGAGGCGTGGACTCGCCTTCATAATAACAGACGAACGGGAAGAGTGAGTCACAAGGCCAGTCCTCCCACTGTCCCCTTCTCTGTCCACTGCCCACCATCACTGTGGCGTCCTCAGTCGCTCCGTTGGGTTCACCAGACGCCCAGTTTCTGAACGACGAGGGACTCTCATCGGACCATTCCCAAGCGTCTCTGAACAGGCCGATCCAGGCTGAACTGGCCCCGCTGGCGTTCAGGAGCTGCTGGATCTGCTGGTTCTCCTTCTGGTTCCTCACGCTGGCCAGGTCCGAGTGGTTCGCTCTACAGAAGCTCTGAGCGGATCTCCAGCTCCTCGTCTGCAGCACAGGGACGAGGCCTTTACTGGTGTCTGCAGGCCCAGAGAAAACCCTCATTAGTGTTCCGGGTCAAACGTGACCCGCCTTTTACATCTCTTGTTATGGTGCGTTCACACCGGATGCGAATAGTGTGTCAGGCGCGGAAAAAATTCCTGTGGTGCGGAAGACGTGAATACACCTCATTTGCGTGTCAAGTTCGTGAGAATTGAGCATCTGGCACGTTAAAGGGATAGTTCACTTAGAAATTAATTTTTGATATGTTTTATCTTCCCTCCAGGGCGTCCAAGATGTAGGAGTCTTTGTTTCCACAGTATCTTCAATTTTGATCATTTTAGGTCAAACCGTTGTTGTCTGTCAGTCATACACTGGAGGTGCGGGGGGTCCACCTCAAAGAGCAGTCCAGATTAAACATGATTTAATGACTCGGAAATGTAAGTACACACTGATGCCCTAAGACATGAAACGAGTGGTTTGTGTGAGAAAACGAACAGTATTTATATCTTTTTACCTCGTATAACCATATCGACGGCCAACTGATCTCAGAGCAGTGCGCTTCGGTCAGTGCATGCGCTGAAAGTGATCTCTTGCACGCGCCTACGTCACTCTTTGTTTATACAGAGATTTTGGAAGTTCCTTTCATTAAACATATTTAGATATACGGGAAACCGCAATGGAAGACGATTTCGGTATATCTAAATATGTTTAGTAAAAGGTAAAACTTCCGAAATCTCCGTGTAAACGTTGAGTGACGTCACACGCAAGCGATCACTTCCAGCGTAACATTGAACTGATTCCAGGGCTCTAGAGTGCGACCAAAATTTTTCCTAGGTCGCACCCGTGCACCTAACGTTCTCGCATGATCGCATCCGCTGACTCTCCCCAAACGAAAATGTTTTTCTCCTTGCACGTATAGTAAAATGCTCCGTTGCTGTGTGATACGAAATAAATTGCGACCTGAACGTGAACACCAGAGAATCAGTAGCCTAACGGCAATCAGCAGCAGAAGAAACAGACGACGAAGAAAGTTTTAAAAATGTTGGCTACTTTTTATGGCTAGGTAAAATATATTCTCATATTCAAAAACTAATTCTCATTTTACGAACCCGTTGGGCTATGCTGTGTTCAGTTGATGAATGAACGGAAGTGTAGCGCGCGCAACGCGCATCCCATCCAATACATCGCAATAATCTTTGTGCTTTGTTACTATTGATATGAAACAAAGTCTCAGATTTTAAATTAGGTCCGTTTTCTTATGAAATGCAAGAACATAAATAGTGTAGTCTATTGACGCTGTGGCGTGAGATCGCTCTGACTCAGCTCAAGTGAAGCAGCAGCGCGGAGAGCTTCTCTTCCGCCTTAATAAAACCATTTACAGCGTGAAATAAACATGAACGAGCATCTGAAAGTGTGTTAAAAGATAGAGTACAACTTAGCGAAATCCGTATCTTTCATATAGAATCGCTCAATCAGTGATTCATTTCAACCGCGTCAGTAAAAGACGTGTAAACAATGTAATGTAGCGTCACATTTACCTCAGAGAAAAAAAAAATCCAGTGACCATAAACTCGTTAGCCAGCTAGAAAAATTAACTCTAGATCAGCATTTTGCCAAATATATGCACCATATTACATATTCAGTATAATTTTTAACGTTTTTCAATATTTAATGCATGTTGTTTGAAAAAAAAAAATCTGACAAGCTTTTATGTAGCCACCATTTAAATGTTTATATTTCATATTACATTATTATTATAAAAATAAATAAAAGTGTAATTTAAGTGTTTGTGTACAAATCAGGTAATTTTTACCTTCAATATTATAGTAGGCTAATGAAGCAGGGCTACAACTGACTCCCAGTTTACAGCATTAGTTAAGATTTGTTTTCCTTGAGAAAATTTGCCATGTATTGTACCTGATATCCAAAATAATCAATATTGAATCGAATTGTGAAATTGGTGTCAATACCCTGCCCTTACTTGAACAATGTAAAAACAGCACTTTAAATTTTTATTTTTTTAAAGATTTATATTTTTATATACAATATAATTGTGCTTAAAAAAAACTACATCTTATTCTTTTTTAAAAGCATTTACATAATATATATGAATATACGGAGCGTGATAAAAAGGTGACCTTGAAATTGTGGCGTTAAATGTGATGCGAGACGAAAAAAATGAGTGCACCTAAATTTTGTGCTGGTGCACCTAAATAAAAAAGTTAGGCACACCAGTGCAACCAAGGCAAAAAGTTAGTCTGGAGCCCTGGATTCAGTTCGGTTCAGTTGGACACTGCACACCTGATTCAGATCACTTGGGCGTCACTGTGATGACAAGAGGTAAAAATATGTAAATACTGTTCGTTTTCTCACACAAACCACTCACTTTGTGTCTTAGGGCATCAGTGTGTACTTACATTTATGAGTCATTAAATCATGTTTAATTGTGACTGCTCTTTGAGGTGGACCCCCTGCACCTTCAGTGTATGACTGACAGACAACAACGGTTTGACCTAAAATGATCAAAATTGAAGATACTGTGGAAACAAAGACACCTACATCTTGGATGCCCTGGAGGTAAGATAAAATATATCAAAAATTAATTTCAAAGTCAACTATCCCTTTAAGCGCAAATAATTTAGTTAGTGCCATTTGTGGATTCACGCGTTTGACGCGAATTCGCGTCTGCAGCCCGAGTTGAAAAATCTGCATGAATTCGTGCCGCGTTAACCAATCAGGAGCCTAGCTGCTTGCTCACGTGGTGAAGGATCTGGATGCTTCAATAAATTATTTTGTAATATGACTAAATGCATGGTGGGATTATGCACAACAAAGCAAATATTTTGTCACTTAAAATATTATTACTATATACGAGACATGCTCATTTTGTATTGAATGTTATTTACTCCATATCTAGATTACATGAAATAGTATTATGATTTAAGACGATCAACGTTTGTGCATAAGTTCGTGTCTGGACGTGAGAGAGAGAAAAAAAATCCCAGGACAGGTTAATAACTTTTGGAGGCTGGCTCTATTTATCATCAAAACAAAAATAAATGACAGATGAGGGCGAGGGTGATCCTCACTCCGATGCGGGACAACAGGTCATCAGAGTGGGCGTGGGACAGGCGAAGTACCGCTAACAGCGGTATGAAAACAATGGCCGCCAACGGATTTCGATTCTGACGTTGGTAAATTCCGCTTCAAACTTTTGTTTTTACGTGCATCAGTTTCACTCTTGACACGCGAATAGGCTCTACGCACGATCGCTTCCATATTTGTCTCAGCACGCCCACTCACTTCCGGTGCTGCGTCAGTCTATGGTCAGAAGCCGGTTTTGCGATAGGTGGAGATAGTGTCAAATTACACTCGCTGTTTATAAAAACGTCCTCCGGTTAACGTGAATGATGTTAACAACACTGTGAGGCAGTTAGCTGTCACGCAAGAGTAAAAAAGAGAAGTTATTAAATTATATATTTCGAGCCAAATCAACAACTTTGAGTGTTAGTATTCTCTCATATCGTATGAAATTCGACTAGCGAATCAGCGTTTCTAAAATCGTTGTCTCCGTTTCTGAGAAAACGGATTTTATTACAGTTTTGCCGCTATACACTTGGCCTGCAGAACGCGCTTCCGGAAGTAAAGACGCTGACTGAGATTCGTTCGAACACACGTCAGCAGGGTTTGTGCATAGAGCCTATTAAACCAAAGTGGTCAAGCGGCAAACTAAAATCATGAATTTGACGTGCGATTCGCGTCCGGTGTGAACGTAGCATTAGGCTTTATCATCATCCAACATTGGGTTTGATCTTTTTCTTTCAATTAGCACAGATTTTGTATTTGATGTCTGATCTGACTGATCCTCGGCCTCATCATTAGGAGAATAAGCAGATTGAACTCTTTTCATTTAAAAAAGCTTGGATCAATGAGTCCTCAGTCAGGGGTGCGTTTCCCGAAAGCATCGTTAGCCTAGCCTCGCGAGATCAGCTTTCAAGGTTTCACTCGCAGATCAGTCTGGACACTCTCCGTTAAAGAAAATTTGGGAGCAGTTCACCAAACGAACGTCCAATCAGCGTTGGCTTTGAGGCGGGTTGAGGTGTGACGCAACGAGAAGCGCGACAGTTCAGTCTAAAGAACATGACGGCTTCAGCGGATGAAACTAGCATCAGCGTGGCTATCGAGCAAGTTTTATCGGAATTACAGAGTATTTCTTCACTGAAAGAAGAGCAAAACACTGCTCTGGAGGCTTTTCTCAGAGGAAAAGATGTTTTTGCTCTTCTCCCGACTGGTTTCGGCAAGAGTTACGGTACGTCATATGCTTCGTTGATCTGATTGGTTGATTTGGCCCGTCTATCACCAACATAGGCCAATCAGCTAACCAGTATTTTCGCCCCTTACCAAAATTACTTCAACGGAAGGTTTCCAGATGGATATGTGAAGCAAATCGATCTGGCGGCGTCAGGTTATCGTTAGCCAACTATGGTCGCAAGTCGGTTGCAATTTCCATTGAACTCTATTGGGAACGACGGAACTTGCGACCGTAGTTGGCTAACGATGATTTCGGGGAACGCACCCCAGATCAACAAAGAAACACAAAACCTGTGCTAATCGTGAGAGAACAAGAAAACACAAAGATTGAATCCGATATTGGGT
This sequence comes from Cyprinella venusta, assembly GCA_038021265.1. NCBI lineage: Eukaryota > Metazoa > Chordata > Actinopteri > Cypriniformes > Leuciscidae > Cyprinella > Cyprinella venusta. The sequence goes on along the minus strand of CM075863.1, from coordinate 57,348,491 downwards.
GAAAGTTTGGTCAGAATGGTTTGAGAGCCTCTCACCGTTGTAGCAGATGAAGGGCCGCAGTGCTGTGCAGTCGTCGATACGCCAGCGCCCGTCCCGGTCCATGTAGGCCCAGCACACGATCAATCCATCAGAGCGACGGGTGTAATATATAAAATACTTTCAATTCATCAAACAATCATGAAGAATATAACGAGTCAGTTTACACAAAACTCTGAAACTCCACAACTGCTTTCAACATAATAATCAGAATCAGCACACTAGAGTTATTCCTGTACTGGTTTTAATGACATCTCACTGTATTTTTGATCAAATAAATGCAAGTTTGGTGAGCAGAAGACTCTCTCAGAAACTGCAGTGTGTGAATAAAGAAGCACACACACTCCACCCATCACACACACACACACACACACACGAGACAGGCTTCATCATCTGTGTTGCCCTCAGAGGCCGTGATGAGGAACTTCATGGCTGGAAGCATCTGGACCTGATGGGATATTAATGATTCATTAAAAAATTAAAAAAGCTATTGATTGCCTTAATATTTTCTCTTCTGTATCTGGTTTATGCTTAAACATTAAAAAATGTGTGTTATTCCCTTTGAAAACATGCAATCATAATAACAGATTTGGTATTCCAGTAAAGGTGATAGTAGATTATTTAGGTATTAAGATCTGTAAAGATCAAAAAGAGAGAAACAATTTGAATTTTACACCAATTATTAGGAAAATTAAACTCATGGTTGATGAGAGATAGAAGAATATTATTATCAAAATCTTGTCACGCTTGGTATATACAGCTCTTGCATTAGATGTTCCACAATCAATTATAAAAGAGGTTGATATTATTTTGTTTGGAAGAACAGACCGCATTATTTAAAAAAAACAGTTCTATGCAGTCCAATTGAGGATGGTGGTCTAAATGTACTTGACTTTAATACTGCTAACTGCGTATTTAAGAATAAATGGATAAAGAACTACTTGAACTCCAAGGGAAAAATTTGGAATAGCATCCCTGAGTACATATTTAATAAACTAGGGGGTTAGATTTTTTTTAGATGTAATTTTGATGTAAATAAGGTTCCGATAAAGCTTTCGTCTTTTCATAAACAGGTTTTTTTATTATGGTTACTCATTTATAAGCATAACTTCACACCACACAAATCATTACCTTTAAAAATAAGTCTTTATTTTATAGAAACTGGTACAGTAATGATATTATTTTGGCTAGACAGTTTTTTTAAGAGTAATTGACATCTTTTTAATTATTGTGAATTCCTGAACCATTATAAAATCCCTGTAACTGCTAAAGAATTTGCAGTAGTGTTTGATGCCATTCCTAGTGGCCTTATTCAATTTTTTTTCAGGCAATGCATCTTCTGAATCTATCTCCATATATAATACTAATCAATTAAGTATTGATGGTGTTAAAATTATAGATAAAAAAATGAATAACTTCTTTATTAGAGAATTACCATATATATCATATAAGTAGACGCCCTATCGACCGTCTACTAGTCATCCGGTGGAGTAAGTTAAGAATGTAATTTTACTACAGGAGTTCTGTAATATCAATAGCCAAATCACATGTGATATAAGATATAGGTTATCAATAAATCTAGAAGTTGGAGGGGTTACTCAATTTGCCCATCGCTGTCATGCGTGTAACGTTGCTTCCTGATGTGCGCAAACACAAACAACCTATAAAACAGGGCAGTTGAATGCTTATCTGATAACCTAGAAGCTCTTGTAACTATTAATTTAACAGTTACCCCGCCTCTCCGTGCCGGGTGAACACCGGCTGATGCAGTAAACAGCATTTCACAACGATTTCAGTACAGTAATAGCAAATATCCTCGCTCCTTCTCGATTATCTGCTAATATTCTATTCACAAAATACAACCAATAGTACGGTAATGTTAAGACTTACTTTTGAAAAGCACTATTTTCGGTGGTCCGGCGATTAGAACAGCAAAATGCGCCACAGTGCTCTGGCATCGCATCTGCTGCCACGCAACGACACTAGGAATACGACCGGTTCAAGATGGCGGCCGGATATGATGCCTAGCACCGCCCCTGTCTGCGATATTCTTTTGAAAATAGAGTTTAATCGCCCTCCTGTGGTGAACTGTGTGAATTACACTGCTGCAACTTATTTCTACAGCTGTGACTGCAGTTAGAGGAAAACTTTCAGTTACAATATTTTGTAACATTTAATAAATTGTTGGTTGCCATGTGACGCAGTAAAACATCTGGCAATTACCTTTCAAATTTTCTATAAATATATTTTCAGGGGCGGTTCTAGGGCGAGTGGATATCCGGGGCTTAGCCCAGAGAAATCCATATATGTGTCTCGAATCAAGGAATAAACTTTAAAACAAATTTTTATTTGTTTTTTTATTGCTTTTTTTAACAAGGTGAATATTTCTTGCTAATGAAAATTAAAAATCACAATGTCACACAGCCTCTTGTTTCCTTGCTGACTCATCTCAGACATGGTAAAATAGCAAGCTCGGCTCTATTATTGTTTTAATAAATAAACATTTACTTTACAACATGATTTTTGTGAGAATAGATAAAAAGAGGTGACTAAAAAATCTCTTTAATAACAAAAATTATTTACTTCCTGTTGACGGACGCTATGATGCGAAAGTCGAGAAATATACATTTAATGAATTAATTTCTCTCAGTGATGGTGTGTACAATGCAAGGAAATAAAAACATTTGGGGTTTTACTGTAAAAAGCCCCCTTAGCCCACCGATGTCTGCGATATTGTTTTGAAAATGGAGTATAGTCGCCCTCCTGTGGTGAACTGTGTGAATTACACTGCTGTCATTTTACCCATAAACATTTAAAGATTTGAGTCAGCGAAATAGATAAATCGACTCTACAAGATTTCTGGTTGCCATGTGACGCAGTAAAACATCTGGCAATTACCTTTCAAATTTTCTATAAATATATTTTCAGGGGCGGTTCTAGGGCGAGTGCATATACGGGGCTTAGCCCAGAGAAATCCATGTATGGTCCGTGTACGTTTTGATAGTTTGTTTTTTCGTTTGAAACAAAAAACAAAATAACGAGAAACCACCCTTTTTTTCGTTTTCAAACCAAAAACAAAGAAACCGTAAAAAAGAGCCGTTTTCCCGTTTTTGGTTCTGAATCCAAAAACGAAATACGAAAATACGAATACGAATCAAATAACGGTCCGAGTTTGTTTTTTTGAAATTCCTTTTTCCATTTTTCCGTTTGAAGATCTACATTAAAACAAGGACAGGGGTGCCACGTGACCTGGAAGTAATAGTAAATATGGTCTATCAAAATAAAAGCCAAGCTTTTAGAACGGTCATAATCATCTATGATCATAATATGCAGAACTAACGTAGAGTAACGTTAGAAGAAGAAAAATCAATGAATGAAAAGAAACCTGGACCGAAATAAATATGTTAGCAAAAGTAGTTTATTTCAGCTATTTAATATCATGCTTATCCAGACATCACCAGTCACGTTTAATGAGCGCATTGTTTGCCTCAATACGGTTGGTAATATAGGTTAACCTAAGAACTTATTGTGTGTGCAGAGTTGTTACTGTTAGCGTTATATTATATTTAAAGTGGTTTCCACCGCAATGGACCAGTTTCTACCAGCAGGTGGCAGTATTTAAATAACTGACTATATAGTGTCTTTGGTTATAAATCAAGATTACTGATACAGATATATTTATTGTTGTTCATTTTATTTGGTTTTTGATTGTATTTGCCTAGTTATCATCATCATTCATCCAGCCCAGAGTTAAACCTGCTTCTCTGATTCTAACACTGCTATCAGGTTATTGTCAGCTCAGACAACAAACTCACATCAGAAATGTCCTATTGTCAGCCATCTGGCCAAAAGAATGATTTACCAGTGTGCTATTTGAATCTTTCTTCTCTATACACATTCCAGTGTGTGTAAAATACAAAACTCTGATAGTGTCATGCAGGTGAAGAGAATCCATACAAGTTTACAAATCCATACAAAACTTTATATAGCACATTTATGCTTTCAAAGGCATTGGATGTACAATCAATGGCTGTAGAATATTTGTTAAGCCCTAAGATTTTACAAGGTCCTCAAAAGAAATAACAAAAACATAATTACATTACAGAAACAGGCTGTCAACGCTGATTACATCAGCAATAACTGCAACAAAATGTTTAACTTTTGAACAGTCCTGTCCATACTTTGAATGTCCTTACTTATATTTCAATGAAAGCTTAAATATTAACATGAAAATGTTTTAGAATGGCATAAAGTTAAGAAATGAGAATGTGTACACATAGCTGTGTCTCTTAATCAGCATAAGCATTAAACTTCTGTTTGCTACAGTCCCCCTGACTGCAGATCAGTATATCGTTTGGACTGTGCAATGACAGATATCACAATAGATGATGGAGTAGTGAGCTGCATGAACTTTATCTGAAAAAAGTAGGCTATTTTAAAGTAGAATTCCATCAATTATATATATTCAATAAATATTATCAAAACTTTAGGTGTTCTCAAGGTGTCTTGTAATATTGCCAGTTGTTAAGTACATGTTATTCTGCTCATTACCAATATGCCTAGTAATTGATGACAACATCTGGCCTTTATAATCAATCTGGAATGTAAACAAAACATTTCAATGTACACATTTCAAAGAAGACTATTACACAATGAATAGGCTATGAGGTGCTAGAAAAGCAAAATTCATCATTCAATGATAGTCTCACCATGGGCCCAAACTTTTCTGTAGATTTTTCCATAGACAGCTTTTCAAAGCTGCCTCAGTAATAGCCTACCGCTGTCACGCAATCTGTTCTTCGGAGAAACGCGTTTGAACTGCCCTAGGTTTTAAACTTCGTTGGATTATTAGTGGACTGAGAACCTTCACATATGTCGTTTTTGATTGTATTATTAACAAACTACTATCACTAGTATTAGTCTATTACCTAACTAGCCAGTTCAATACATTTCTATTAACACTGTATAACTTGAGCGACACTGTCTATTACGGTGGAAACCACATTAAATATAAAATTAATTATATAATGTAGTAGCGCTAACAGCAACAACTCTGCACACATAATAAGTTCTTAGGTTAACCTATAACCAACTGTAATGAGCCAAACAATGCCCTTATTATAATATTAATTAATATTATAATTTATAAACGTGACTAGTCTGGAATGATATTAAATAGCTAAACTACTGTTGCAAACATATTTATTTCGGTCCAGGTTTTTATTTATTCATTGATTTTTCTTCTTCTAACGTTACTCTGGTATAACGTTAGTTCTGCATATTATGACCATAGATGATTATGACCGTTCTAAAAGCTTGGCTTTTATTTTGATAGGCCATATTTACTCTTATTTCCGGGTCACGTGGCACACCTGTCCCTGTTTTAATGTAGATCTTCAAACAGAAAAATGGAAAAAGAAATTTCAAAAAAACAAAATCAGACCGTTAATTGATTTAGGTTTTTTTGTTTTGTTTTTTTCGTTTTTGGATTCAGAACCAAAAACGGGAAAATGGCTCTTTTTTACGGTTTCTTTGTTTTTGGTTTGAAACGACAAACGAAAAAAGGGTGGTTTCTCGTCATTTTGGTTTTCGTTTCAAACGAAAAAACAAACTATCAAAACGTACACGGACCATGTATGTGTCTCGATTTAAGGAATAAACTTTAAAATAAAATTTACATATTTGTTTTTGTTTTATTCTTTTTTTTAACAAGGTGAATATTTCTTGCTAGTAAAGAATAAAAATCACAATGTCACACAGCCTCTTGTTTCCTTGCTGACTCATCTCAGACATGGTAAAATAGCAAGCTCAGCTCTATTATTGTTTTAATAAATAAGAATTTACTTTACAACATGATTTTTGTGAGAATAGATAAAAAGAGGTGACTAAAAAATCTCTTTAATAACAAAAATTATTTACTTCCTGTTTTTTTATTGATTTATTTTATTTTTTTTTTTGTAAGAACTTTTATACCATCCTTAATGCTCATTCATTACTAGTTTCTTGCCATCAACAAACACCTGGCTTCAAAATATAAAATGGAGTATAGTCGCCCTCCTGTGGTGAACTGTGTGAATTACACTGCTGTAGATAAATCGACTCTGCAAGATTTCTGGTGTGTGTTCAAGTGAAATGAAAAAAGTTCAAACGAATATTATTCTCTCTTGTCACTTTTTTTTTTGACTGTCATTCCACCTGTCACCAGGAAGTAAATAAAATAAAAAGGCATTTAATACTTTTCATAAATGTAACTGTACTTTATTTATATAGCACCTTACATCAACCAATAGGTGAACCAAAGTGCTTTATAACAGAATAAACAGAATAAACAACAAATCAAAAAAACCAACAACATAAGTATGAGAGAAAAGTAAGAGGGATAAATTAAAAAAAAAACATAAAAAACACATAAATGTGCCAACACACTACTAGGTAATAAAGGCCATTTTAAAAAGATGCGTTTTTATTCGTGATTTGAAAAGGCCCAGGTCAGTAGTAATACGCAACTCACTGTCTGGGGAGCTTATTCCAGAGCTTAGGTCCAGACACGGAAAAAGCGCGGTCACCCCAGTGTTTAAGTTTTGACCTGGGCACTTCCAGCATAAGCTGATTGGACGACCTCAACGTCCTACCATGATTTCGAATGGTCAGCATGTCTAATATGTAAGTTGGAGCGAGGCCGTTAAGAGCTTTAAAAACGAATAATAATATTTTGTAGTGGATTCTAAAATGCACTGACTGGGAGCCAATGGAGAGAATAAAGAATCGGAGTTATGTGGTCTTGTTAACAGACGGGCCGCTGCATTCTGGACAAGTTGAAGACGGCCAACAGCAAACTGGGAGATACCAATATATAAAGCATTGCAGTAGTCCAGTCTGGAGCTTATTAATGCGTGAATAGCCTTCTCAAGGTCATGACGGTTTAACAACGGTTTTACCTTTACCTTAACGGTTTAAACCACAGCATGTTTAAAGGCCGCTGGGACAGTTCCTAGACTAAGACAGCTATTCATAAAAACCACAAGCCCAGGCCCTACAACATTAAAAACCAGTTTCAACACTCTAGCAGGTATAATATCCAGTGGACACTTTGTGGGCTTCAATGATTTCACTATCTCACCAAGGGAAGATAAAGAAACTAACTCAGACTCCTCAATCACAGCAGAATGAGCCGGAGCAACAAACAATTCCCTGTTAAAACCCTTCCTGGTACTCTGTCTAACAGAGACAACCTTATCATAGCACGTTCCTTTTATTTTACTTGCTCATATTTCATGCAAATAGGGTTTAATTATGAGAAAGCGGAAATAAAGATTTGTTTAATGAAAGTAGCTGTCTTAAATGTATGTCTATAAAATGCAACAAATGTTCTTCATAGCAATACTTTCCACAAGGTCATGAATAAACAATTAACATGCAGTTAATTTAGAAACTGATAAATTACCAAACAGTGTAAGATGTGCCAGTTGCCCGTTTATGGTTTTCCAGAAGAAGTTTAAGGTCTTCTTCTGAAGAAACTATTCCTGAGATGTACTCTTCTGAAGATGAACATATTTGAAAAGATGATGGAAGCCAGTCTGGTGGGAAATAGCATAATGAGTAATATTCCTTTAAATTAGTTTAGAACTTTAGTCTACATTGTCCTCCTTTATTGATCATTCATTTTATCTGATGCACATGTACAGTTAGGACAAGTAACGTTATCTCACGTGAAACCACTCCTTACTTTAGAAACCTTCCGCATCTTTTACAAAAACTTTTTACAAAAACAGAAAGGATAAAAAAAAAAAAAATAAGAAATGATTTTGAATGGCGGTCAGTGAATCGTTTTACAAGCAAATTCAATTAATGAACACTGTGACGCTTTGTTTGAAACCATTTCCGTAAGCGAAATATTTTCTTTACGTTTAAATAATCTTTTCTTATTGAATTATTGCTCTGACACCTGTAGGACATGCTAACCAAACATATAACGCTCTTAAAATGCGTGTGTGCGCGCACGTGCACGTCCTATTGATTATGCTGCACAAAGTGTTAGACGATTAAAATGTAGGCCTATATCTGACAATCTAAAGAAAGTAATCTACTGTAATTAAAAGTTACAGATACCTGCTGAAGCTGTTGTATCTTGTTTTAGAGATGGCTGGGTGGGTGTTTTACTTCCTTTTTTTGGAAGAACTTTGATACCATCCATTTTACTCATTCATTGCTAATTTACACATCAACAAACACCTGGCTCCAAAATATGTAATTTCATTGGCTGGATCGTACAGACGCTGAGCTTCTCAACGATGGTTGGTCAGTTTACATGTCAGTCAGAAGCATTAGCCTGAGTGGGCGGATCTTGTCGGTTTTGAATGACAATGCGTTATGTTGACGGACGCTATGATGCGAGAGTCGAGAAATATACATTTAATTAATTAATTTCTCTCAGTGATGGTGTGTACAATGCAAAGAAATAAAAACATTCGGGGTTTTACTGTAAAAATCCCCCTTAGCCCACCCCTGTCTGCGATATTGTTTTGAAAATGGAGTTTAGTCGCCCTCCTGTGGTGAACTGTGTGAATTACACTGCTGTCATTTTACCCATAAACATTTAAAGATTTGAGTCAGCGAAATAGATAAATGACCCGTGTACGTTTTGATAGTTTGTTTTTTTCGTTTGAAAAAAAAAACAAAATAACGAGAAACCACCCTTTTTTCGTTTGTCGTTTCAAACCAAAAACAAAGAAACCGTAAAAAAAAGAGCTGTTTTCCCGCTTTTGGTTCAGAATCCAAAAACGAAAAAAACTAAATCAAATAACGGTCTGATATTGTTTTTTTTTTAAATTCCTTTTTCCATTTTTCCGTTTGAAGACATTAAAGCCATTAAAACAAGGACAGGTGTGCCACGTGACCCGGAAGTAAGAGTAAATATGGCCTATCAAAATAAAAGCCAAGCTTTTAGAACGGTCATAATCATCTATGGTCATAATATGCCGAACTAACGTTATACCAGAGTAACATTAGAAGAAGAAAAATCAATGAATAAATAAAAACCTGGACCGGAATAAATATGTTTTCAACAGTAGTTTGTTAGCTATTTAATATCATGCCTATCATTCCAGACTAGTCACGTTTAATAAGGGCATTGTTTGGCTCATTACAGTTGGTAATATAGGTTAACCTAAGAACTTATTATGTGTGCAGAGTTGTTGCTGTTAGCGCTACTACATTATATAATTAAATTTATATGTGGTTTCCACCGTAATTGACAGCGTCGCTCAAGTTATACTGTGTTAATAGAAATGTATTGAACAGGCTAGTTAGGTAATAGACTAATAGTGATAGTAGTTTGTTAATAATACAATCAAAAACGACATATGTGAAGGTTCTCAGTCCACTAATAATCCAACGAAGTTTAAAAGCTAGGGCAGTTCAAAACGATTACAAAAACATACCAGTAGGTGTCGCACTGTGTCTGCTGTGTGTGAGCTACTGTCATGAAGATAATAATTTATGTTCTGTAATTAAAACTTTCCATTATAACTGTGCTGCTTTCACCAGGCGCGTCGTTAGACATGGGCATTCGGGGCTTCAGCCCCGGATGTTTTTTATAGCCCAGATCCACAAAAAAAAAAAAAGATTATTATTAAATTTTAATAATTTAGTATTCGTTTAAAAAAATACCGGGTATTTTAATCTATCCTTCAGAATCATGTGTTGAAGACGTCTAAAATATTCAAGCAGATCAAAGTTACTATGGTTACACAACACGCGCGAGTTCAGATTGCGCACCAGAGGAGAGAGAGGTTTACAAAACTTTAAAGAGGCTATATGCAGCTTTCCCCCAAAAATAAACATAACAGTAGCCTTTTTATTTTACCATTTATAACTCAAACATCTCCGGATGAGCATACTGACACCTTGTCGGCTCACAGTGGGTGCACCTATAAGCCTGTATCCTATTTTTCTTATTTTCTGTCGGGTCCGAATTTTCCCGCGCTGTCTGCGGATGTGACGTCAAGCGCGTTCATGTTACGTATATTCCGCAAGCATCCAGGTGGCGCTACATTTGAAAAAATGCAGCCCGATGCCCATCTTTATGCAAATGAATAAGGTCCTTCTCTATATGAGTCCGCATCTACCACGGATTTTTTGTAACAATGAGTTCAGTTGTACGTTAACAGTGCAGTCGATGTTGTTGTTTACATCCGAGCCGCTCATCCGGGTTACCGCCCAGAACGTGACGTCGGTGAAAACCAGGTGAAAACCCTCAGTCAGATCACTCTGCCAGCCCACAACTGCTAGTCAACAAGTAGCCTACACTCGCAAACAGAACTCTTATCTCAAACAATATATGTATTTAACTGGTTTTACCTCTGTAAACATAATGTTTCTCCAGATGAATTGTTAGTGTGCACGTACGAGCGCGCGCTGCGAGAGCGAGCAGAAAGGAAGAGCAGTTCTGTTTTTTTGCTCACAGGTGTCAGTCGCGAGTTTAAATTTCAGGAAATCGCATGTAGCCACTTTAATTAAAACACTTAATATTCAGCAATTAACATTATTTATATATATGGGGAAAAAATAATTTAAAAAAACACATTAAAATTCCAAAACCAGATTTCCATCGTAAACAACACACAAAGCATCATTAACTCACCACAGATCACTAAAACCCTTCTCATTATTTACAAGACTATAGTAAGCAGATTCTATTTTTAGTCTACCAGCCACTAATTTCATAAACATCACTTCAACATTAATACTATTAAGCTGCAATCCTTGATTCCTCCTGGTTTTCCATATTGCCAATTTTGCAGTTCCTGTTAAATAATTTAACGGACACATCTTCCTTCTCTTTAAAAAATTATATTTCACACCCCCGATTAAAACTTCCTCTGAGAAATCCTCACCAAAAACTTGAAACAATCGGTCACAGGTCGGGGGGCCAAGCCAGACTGCACCCACCCCTCAAACCCAGGACCACCTCGAGGAGCGTACCAGAGACCAGACAGACGAGCAGAACTTCTAAAAATAACAATGTTTATTGAATAAAAACAAGAATTAAAAGTCTTAATATGGGCTTCATATCTCTCTGCAGGAGGGAGGAGACCAGGAGTACAGTAGGTGGTCGGCACAGGGGGCGATGGGTCCAGGAGGGGGACTCGCTGCCAGCCAGGTGGGTACGTACGTCTCCTTCGTGTAGAGTGCTCTCCCGTAGCGTCGCTGGACAACAGGTGTAAGGTCCTCCGGGTGTCCTTCCTCCTTTAACGGCTCCAGCCAGAAGCAAGATATCCTCTAATCCAAGACAGAGACAAGTTTACAGGTTCAATTCTATTACAGTAAAGCAAGGACTTACCGCTGGGGCAGGTAGTTCTGAACAAGCAGCACTGAGGCTGGGGTGTGTGTCTCCTCTGTACAGGCAGCACACAAGAAGGCAGAGGCAGAAGAATCTTCTATTTAAATAGACAGAAGAAGTTAAACAGGGCAATCACACTCCTCTTCAGTATCATCAGGAGTTTGTGGCCAGAGTGGAACATACACATTCAACACTGGGCAAGAATGTGAACTGGGGAATACTGGCGGTTAAATAAACATATGCATTCACACACACTGCAACTTCACGTCAAGTCCAATAAGTCCGGGACTCACCCAGTGATCAATCCCTCCACTGTTACGCTGAATCAACACTCAGAAGTTGAAGAGATGCAGATGACTTCTCACGGCATGGGAAACAGCGTCTTCAATACCCTTTCACACTCAGAAGAAGATATCAGGATTTCAATGATGACTCAATACACACTCTTAAGTGGCAATTATACTTGTGGTCAATACACTTCACAATTCCTTATTCAATTCAGTGCAAGGCATGCATTCACACAGGTCCGGTGTTTCATTACTTATCCTCCTCTCTAGACTGATAACGTTCTCCAGACTCAATCTCCACAATTCACTCACTTCACATCCGTTTTCACGTCTCCAGCTTGTATTCTCACAATCACCGTTGCACACCTTCTCCAGCCAGATCCTCACAGCCCGCTCCAAACGATCCCAGCTTATTCAAGCCTCTGCCAAAGAATAGCGTACCACACCTCAATGCCTCTTTCTTTGCCTTTTAACTGCTTCACTAGGCCACATCTCCCAATCACAAACCCTCACACCAAACACACTGCACTTGGTACCGCTTAGCTCATCAGCTGGCGCTGTCATGGCAACTGACAATAAGCAAATCAACACGGTGTGTCAGTGAAATTATCCCGGGGAGAAACACACTCCCATTGGAAATTGGTTCCGCTGGGTTGGTCACTTCGTGACAAATCTATTAAGGCTGTGGGTGCTTGCTGGTCCACAATCATCACAACTTCACCAAATTTGAAGATTGTCTGATTCTCTTTGCCATTTTTATCGTCGTTGCAAGTCGGGAAGGTAATGCCGTATGAAACATTTCCAGAAATTTTCAATTAGAATTTGGCTATGGCTCCATCTCCTACGACTGAGCATTTCCGATTCCGGATAAACAACTTGTGGTAATCCAGAAGATGGACATCCCATGAGGAGGGAATTAGGTGCCACTGGGTTTATATCTGCCATGTCTGAGGAAACATATCCCAATGGTCCGGAGTTTAATCTTGAAGTGAATTGTATCGAGAGATATCTGCGGTGTATAACTGCAGTGTTCTTGGATGTCATCGCTTACATCATGAGGCTGTTTGGGCCAACTACTAACTGACTTAAGAACTGTAGACCTTGATTCCATCGGCTTTTATCCGTCTCCTCTGGTGTCAGCTTTGAGATATAGCCTGCCTTTTCAAGTTTCTGCACTTTAACATACACTGAAGCAAGATCTGTGTTCTGCAAAAGGTGTTTTTCTGGTCTTCTTAAATGGGCTGGCACTGCTTCTTTAGGTGACTGGAGAGGTGGAAGATTCTTTTCCAGAGAAGAGGTGTTGCATCCCTTTAAATGTCTCCGACTGCCACACTAATTGTTTTTTCCTAAAGGATTTGCACCGCTTCTGTGTCTCACTCCTATACGGAAGTGTGTCCATTTTGCCGCAATTTCTGTACATTGTTGAACAGTTCAGCTTCTGCTGACAAACTGGAGGTTAATAGACACTGTTGTGGTAAGAGATGACTGGCAATGAATTTTGAGGGAGTCCACCCGAGTCTGGTTTTCACAGTGTTAGGACCGCCAGGAGACGAAATTGCTCTGTAGCTGTGATTAAATGTGGATAATCTGCATCTTTAATAGTTTGACATCCAATTCATCATTTTTTTGCGTTTGGCTTTAAGATTACATTGTGAGATCTGGTGATCACGGCCACACCTAAAGCACTTCTGATTTGACTTCAGCCAAGACTCCACTTGATCTTGATTCAGCAGTTTGACATTAGTAATGCTGCACAGTGTTGCAGAAGGGGCAGTACTTTGTCGGTTTCTCCTTCTTGACTGCTGTAACACTTGCTGGTTTACTCTGTTCGCCACCATGCAAGACAGTAGCAAAGCGTTGAACCGGCTTGCAATTCCTTTGCTGTTCTCTCTGTGGCTGACAGTAGGCTCTGTTTACATTACTAACGTACTGTGACTCATCCTCTTGTATTCTGAGCTCATATTCTTGCCAATCGCTGAGTTCTATCAGTGTTGGAACTGGGTTCTGAATGGGTTAACAAACACTCTGAAGTTTGCTTTAAGATCATGAGGCAATTTGGCAAGGAGACGTGAAACATGTGACCCACATTTGAGCTCTGTCCATCCTTTAGCTCCAAGTTGGTCCAGCATTCCAACTAATACACGCACATTGAGGGCAAACTTTCTAGAAGATTTAGTGTCACCACTCCTGATTTTTGGGCCATCCATCAATTCTCCAATTCTTTGTAGTGCGAGTTGATGTGGTTGACCATAAAGTGCAGTTAGAGACTCATGGGGTTGGTGTGTGGGTACCTGCTGTTGACGTACGAGTCTGCAATGAGAAAAGGCATTCTCCTGTTTCAGATGATCAACGAGTATTTGGTACTTGTAACGTTCTGTAGCCTCAGCAGGTAGCAAATTCTCCAGTGCAATTTTGAGTCGTGCAATCTCTCTGGGATCTTCACTGCAAAAATGAGGAATGGTGGGAATAGGACCTCTGTAGGTGGGCTAAACATGAGGATATGGAAGAGAAGGAGGGCGCACTGGGTGGTATGGATGATATGTCTCAGACTGAGAGTAATCTGCGTACTGTTGTGAGGTCAAGAAGCTTGATTTGTCTGCAGGATTAGGAGCTGATTGACCATAGCTGTCTGAGTGTCGATCATGTGCATGGTGAGCTAATGTATCCCTTTGATTAAGTCTCTCATCTCGATAGACTGGACTTGAAGCTGGAATCCCATGATAAGGTTGCTGATAACCATATGGTTCAGTGGAAGGGAAATAGCACATGGGTTTGCAGTTCAGACTATGATCTTTATAAGTCCCATACGTAGCTGCCGTCTCTTGACTGTAGTCCTGAGGCATAAACTGAACAGCTGTGGGATATTGGTTGCGATCTCTTTGGACGCACGGACAGACGCACACACGAACGCACGCACGGACGGACGCACGAACAGACGCACGCACGAACAGACGCACGCACGCACAGAGAGACTTCCTTCCGACCGTCATATTAAAAGACCACATTCATTAACAAAAGCTAGTATAGACCATTACAACACGAACCTACATTTTCTAATTTTTTCTTTAAGCCATGTACCAATTTCTAGAGCAAGAATCAAACTAACAGACAAAATTCAGGCCCTTGTACTTCAGACACTGGGATAAACTAAAGTGGCATTCTAATCAGAAGAGCCACACACTGAAATATTCAGATTAAAAGCCCAAACCAAAAACCTGATTGGGGCACACAGACACCCCTTCAGCACTCAGACGTCTTCCTGGCTCCATGATCCGGACACTCTGATCCACAGTACTGAGGCCACACAGAGATCCTGCTTGAGCAGAAACCATCAGAACGTTTCCCTCCGCAGGAACAGCCGTAGCAAACAGCAGAGACGCCTGGAACAAGGACCAACACGCTGTAGGACACACACCAACATTCCCAAATTGAAAAATAGCCACATCATACAGTACCTGGCTCTGGAAACACATATCGGTGTCAAACGGCACACTAGCAGCAACTTCATTCTCTCTGGGAAGAACGCTGAAGACCAGAATCTGCACTGCTGGAGTCATATCGACGCTGACAGACAACTGGAACGTCACAGAGACACTTGTGTCTGCACCACCAGCCTTTGCTTTAACCGTCTGAAATCCATGGAGGACGATCACTCCTTTGGATAAGACCTGACAGATGACATAGGTGTGCAAGTTACGGAACAAATAGACCAGCAAACTTAACTACAAAACTAATGTCCACTCACCATATAGATTATGTCAGCGCTGTAGCTACCAGCCTCTCCAACAAATGAATACTCCACGGTCACTGGAAACAAAGGACCACATTTAAGCAGCTGATTGAGCTTCACTATTGTCAGTTCACTAAACGATGGGTTGTCGGGAGAAACAGGTAGGAGAAGCTGAACAAACCTTGTATCTGTAGTGAAGTATGGCGATTTACAACCATAAAAAACCTCTGGATTAGCACTCGCCTGGGGAAGATCAAACTTAGTTAGCATCATGCTAGAGAAAGTTTTAATTTTTACAAAATACAAGTCTTACCTCCAGATGCAGATCAGCCTTAAGATTAGCAGTGTTTAGGGAGAACGCAGCCCGTCCATTCTTGTTTGTGGTTAGATTCAACAGCAGTTTGTTGGGCCAGTTGCTCCCCTCCAAGAGATATACTGCTTTGTATGTAAAGGACACCATTACATCTGCGAGAGAAAGTCCAAACAAACAGTGAAGAATATCAACTTTGAGGCTTAAAGTGCATGTCTTGTAAAGATGATAAAGAGTATATGGTTCAGATCAGCCAATAGCTCACCTGTTCCCTCCTCAGTAACATTCACAAGAAATGTGTCTTGCATTTGGTCTTCAAAAACACTGACGTATCAATAGTAAGAGAGGCACAGCCCGTGGCATTCATCTGGTAGGAGAACAAACACACAATTAAGTCAAGCACAGGCAAAAGGAAAACCCTCAGCAGTAAGGCAGGAGTCACACACCTTTGCGGTTTGAGTCAGGCACTGTCCGGTCAAATTATGAAGCAGACTGTATGGAAATGAATCACAGCACACTTCCACCAAGGCTTGACCAGGTACAGGTTGGCCATATGTACATCTGGGAAACATCAAAAGATGAAGAACTGACCAACCACAAGACAAGAAAATAAAGCATCACTCACTTGGCACAAGACTCAACTTACAGTCCCAAAACTCCAACGCTGTAGGTCTGCGGTGCGTTTACGGTCACGTCAAACTTGGGCAAAACTAAACCAGAAACAAAGTGCTTTAGTGTAAGGCCTCAGATCAGTCATTGAACTTCCCTTACACAACAACTTACCGTATTTTTTTCTCTTCAAAAACTTGGGAGACTAGTGTTGGGTCTCTTCACTCCATTGCTGCTCCATTCTGCGGCGCCTAGGTCTTGTGTCTGATGGACGGACGAAAAGATGCACGCACGGACGGATGCACGCACGGACAGACGCACAGACGTACCCACGGACGCACGCACGGACGCTCTTCCGACCGTCATATTAAAAGACCACATTCATTAACAAAAGCTAGTATAGATCATTACAACACAACCCTACATTTTTCATTTTATCTTTAAGTCATGTACCAATTTCTAAAGCAAGAATCAAACTAACAGACACTGAAGTTGTGATAAAAATTCAGGCCCTTGTACTTCAGACACTGGGGTAAACTAAAGTGGCATTCTAACCAGAAGAGCCACACACTGAAATATTCAGATTAAAAGCTCAAACCAAAAACCTGATTGGGGCACAGACACCCCTTCAGCACTCAGACGTCTTCCTGGCTCCAAGATCCGGACACTCTGATCCACAGTACTGAGGCCACACAGAGATCCAGCTTGAGCAGAAACCATCAGAACGTTTCCCTCCGCAGGAACAGCCGTAGCAAACAGCAGAGACACCTGGAACAAGGACCAACACGCTGTAGGACACACACCAACATTCCCAAATGGAAAAATAGTCACATCATACAGTACCTGTCTCTGGAAACACATATCGGTGTCAAACGGCACACTAGCAGCAACTACATTCTCACTGGGAAGAACGCTGTAGACCAGAATCTGCACTGCTGGAGTCATATCGACGCTGACAGACAACTGGAACGTCACAGAGCCACTTGTGTCTGCATCACCAGCCTTTGCTTTAACCGTCTGAAATCCATGGAGGACGATCACTCCTTTGGATAAGACCTGACAGAAGACATAGGTGTGCAAGTTACGGAACAAATAGACCAGCAAACTTAACTACAAAACTAATGTCCACTCACCATATAGATTATGTCAGCGCTGTAGCTACCAGCCTCTCCAACAAATGAATACTCCACGGTCACTGGAAAACAAGCACCACATTTGAGCTTCACTATAGTTAGTTAACTAAACGATGGGTTGTCGGAAGAAACAGTAGGAGAAGCTGAACAAACCTTGTATCTGTAGTGAAGTATGGCGATTTACAACCATAAAAAAACTCTGGATTAGCACTCGCCTGGGGAAGATCAAACTTATTCAGTATCATGATTCATGCTAGAGAAAGTCTTAATTTTTACAAAATACAAGTCGTACCACCAGATGCAGATCAGCCTTAAGATCAGCAGTGTTTAGGGAGAACGCAGCCCGTCCATTCTTGTTTGTGGTTAGATTCAACAGCAGTTTGTTGGGCCAGTTGCTCCCCTCCAAGAGATATACAGCTTTGTATGTAAAGGACACCATTACATCTGCGAGAGAAAGTCCAAACAAACAGTGAAGAATATCAACTTTGTTGCTTAAAGTGCATGTCTTGTAAAGATGATAAAGAGTATATGGTTCAGATCAGCCAATAGCTCACCTGTTCCCTCCTCAGTAACATTTGGTGTTGAAAAACATCAACAGTAAGAGAGGCACAGCCCGTGGCATTCATCTGGTAGGAGAACAAAGACACAATTAAGTCAAGCACAGGCAAAAGGAAAACCCTCAGCAGTAAGGCAGGAGTCACACACCTTTGCGGTTTGAGTCAGGCACTGTCCGGTCAAATTATGAAGCAGACTGTATGGAAATGGATCAGGGCACACTTCCACTAAGGCTTGACCAGGTACAGGTTGGCCATATGTACATCTGGGAAACATCATAACAAGATAAAGAACTGACCAACCACAAGACAAGAAAATAAAGCATCACTCACTTGACACAAGACTCAACTTACAGTCCCATAACTGCAACGCTGTAGGTCTGCGGTGTGTTTACAGTCACGTCAAACTTGGGCAAAACTAAACCAGAAACAAAGTGCTTTAGATTAAGGCCTCAGATCTGTCATTGAACTTCCCTTACACAACAACTTACCGTATTTTTTCACCTCAAAGACTTGGAAGACTAGTGTTGGCACTCTTCACTCCATTCGGCGACACTGCAGCCTAGTCTTGGTCGTCTAGGTCTTTGTGTCTCACTGCCTCATCGCTTCTCTGGCTACGTGGTGTGCTCCACCTCCATCACCTCCGGTAATCCCCTTGGTAGTGTTGGGACTCCTCACTCATGGCTACTCCATTCTGCGATGCTGCCGTGGGATGCAGTTCTGACTGTGGGCTGAGTCTCCATCTGCTCTTCCCTGCTCAAGGCCATCCCCCTGGCTGTCACCACCACCTGCACCAACCTTTCCTCCAGCTACGGACGGACGGGCGCCGTGAGATGCAGTTTGGACGGCTTGGGAGGGCGGGCGGACGGTTTGGGCGGACGGACGGACGTATTTGGCGAACGGACGTATTGGGCGGACGGACGGATTGGGCGAACGGACGGATTGGGCGGACGGACGGATTGGGCGAACGGACGGATTGGGCGGACGGACGTATTGGGCGGACGGACGGATTGGGCGGACGGACGGACTGATTGGGCGAACGGACGTATTGGGCGGACGGACGTATTGGGCGGACGGACGGACTGATTGAGCGGACGGACGTATTGGTCGGACGGACGTATTGGGCGAACGAACGGATTGGGCGAACGGACGTATTGGGCGGACGGACGTATTGGGCGAACGGACGGATTGGGCGGACGGACGGATTGGGCGGACGGACGGATTGGGCGAACGGACGGATTGGGCGAACGGACGGATTGGGCGGACGGACGGATTGGGCGGACGGACGGATTGGGCGGAGGAGTCCGCCTGGAAGGAATGCGGCTTAGCTGGAGGACAATAAAAAGCCAAAGAGAACCATGAAAAAAGGTTGGTGCAGGTGGTGGTGACAGCCAGGGGGATGGCCTTGAGCAGGGAAGGGCAGAAGGACACCCACCCCACAGTCAGAACTGCATCCCACGGCAGCTTCACAGAATGGAGTAGCCATGAGTGAGGAGTCCCAACACTACCAAGGGGATTACCGGAGGTGATGGAGGTGGAGCACACCACGTAGCCAGAGAAGCGATGAGGCAGTGAGACACAAAGACCTAGGAGACCAAGACTAGGCCACAGCGCCGACCCCCTGAAGTGGAAGCAGCGATCCTGAGGTTAAAGGCTGAGCTGCAGCAACCATAGATGGAGGAGGAACATGAGGGAGGGTGGAGGGCAGCGAATGGGCCGCAAGTCCATGGTGAAGAAGTTGTAATGTCCAACAGAGGGAGGCTGAATGGCCGATGGTCCACGCTGGAGTCAAGGGTGGTAAGAGAGCACAGCTGCATTCTCACTGGGAAGAACACTGTAGACCAGAATCTGCACTGCTGGAGCCATATCCACACCGTCACTTTGTTTGCAACTGGAGTCTTATCAGAACGAGTCACGGATATCTGTTAGGAATAATCAAGGTTAGGAAAGGGGAAACAAAAACAAAAAAACACATGACCATCATCCATTTGATCACTGGATGGCAAACAAACCAAGAGTAGTAATGGTGTTAAAGGAAAACTTCAATGGTTCACAAAGCTTATTTAAACAACTTCAACATAAAAACAGAATGCTTCTGTTCACTTCAAAGCCTAATGGTACTTACCTGGTTCTTTAAGTCCATCAACAGCAAAGAGAAAAGGGTTTAAATGAGCTTCTTCCAAACACAAATCTCCCTCACAGCCATGAGCACAGATCACCCAACACTAACCCTTATCAAGCCGCTCTCCAGACTCTAATATATCAGGAACGCATTCATCTCGTTAATTCAATTAATTAACCACCACCTGGCAGTAATTAATGTTATCATTTGATTAGGAGTTCCAACTGGCATTGATTTGAAACACGACACATTATGGAGGTTAGAGGACGAATTTTCTAGTTGCCATATCAACACTATAGAATTTTAAAAATATATAGCCTATGTATTGAAGATATTACTGAACATTTATTTAACCATAGCAAAAGTAAGTTTCTTGTGTTAATTTTAAACAAGTCTGATATTATTTTATCTTATATCTGTTGAGACAGTTCTTGAATGCTGGTGTGACAGCAGAAGACAGACTAGCCGGGTTTAAATCCTATATTTAAGAGAACTTTGTCCCAGTTGTTCAGGCGGGGCATGTTGTCACACTGTTGCAACGAGCAAATGATTAGAATTATTGCTTCTCTACTCTATACTTGTATGAATTCTTTTGAGAGAAGGGTGAATAAATACAGAGATTTAATGTTCAGAAATTATAAATAGAGGGTGTGCGCGTGACGTCACCGTTGGCCGGAGTGCCTGCAGTTCCTCACAGTGAGTCTCAGGAAACATTCGTAAATATACGAGTAAATATGAGAGTGATTTGCGCGTAAAGAGACTTTCCCGAAAACTCTTCTCATGATTTACAAATACATCGTAAACGTCAGATGTCATAGTGAAATGTGTGTGTTAATGAATTCCAACCTACGACGTAAAACGGGATGCGCGTGCACATTCATTCCTACCATCAAGTCCATCATATCCGATTGACAACTATATAGGCATATAATAACATGAATGCGAATTTGATTTGATTAACTTCATTGTCTGTTCAGATGTACTGGACAGAAATTCATCTTTGACCCTGGCAACAACCACGTTACAAAACCACATAAAAACATAAAAAAATACTGTTATGTGGATGGCAGATGAACCCAATTGCAGACAGTATGCAAACACACAACGTTTATGGTTAACAGAAAACTGGGAAAACAAAACTCACGAGGGGGCAAACAACACTGGTCGGGAAAATAAAGACTATAATAACACTAGACTAAGACTTTGACATTAAACTATACAGGAACGAGACATGATTTTACAAGATCACAACTTTGTTAAGACAAGGTACTCACAAGTTACAGGACAGCAAACACAAGGGGATCAAATAGGGAGAAACAGACATTGACAGCAGGTGACATAGATGAAGCAATGATGACCAAACGAGTTAACAAGCACAAGGGGGCGGGGCCAGAGAACGAGACACCGCACACACACACACAGCCCAAACACAAGGCCATGTGCCTGCACACAAAACAAGGATCTGTCATGATCCCGCCTCAAGAGTTAAATTAATACAGCAAATTCACACACCTCAATTGAGAATTGAGTTTAAAACAGTCACCACCAATGGAACAAATGATCTAAATATTCCTCTTGGCGAGCGGTATCCGTAGCCTGCGCCCCGAAGGATCTTCAAGCAGGAATGGAGGGGTTGAGTCTGGTCTGAATATAGTGAGAATGCCTCCCCAAAAAACAAAACAAAACTGTGAATAGCTCTTGTAATGTGCTGTTTTTGGCCGATGATCTTATTTGCTTCTTTGATTACTCGTGTTAGTTTAGTCTGTAATACCATGAAACAATATTATAAGTTAAAACACTTTCAATCATTGATCTATAAACAATGGTTAAGAGCCTCCTTTCAATGTCAAAATTTCCTAACTTCCTAAGTAGACTTAAACGCTGTCTAGTTTTCTTATGTAGCCCATAAAATCCAAAGGGAAAGTTTATCATCAATGATTGTACCATCATATTTTGCTCTATTTTACGCCTTGTAACATTATTACTATTCCTATTTAACACAGAAGTCATTTGCTAATTACTATAAGCTCAATTCATAAGTATAAATATATAGAACGTGTGTGTGTGTGTGTGTATATATATATATATATATATATATATATATATATATATATATATATATATATATATATATATAAATATATATATATATATATTGTATGGTCCTCGAATGTGTTCACCATTATCAGCCTTTTCACCGTTTGTATCACTCCGCTTGTCCGTGTTTGCCAAACTTTCATCATTAAATTCTCTCAGTGATGGTGTGTACAATGCAAGGAAATAAAAACATTCGGGTTTTTACTGTTAAAAGCCCCCTTAGCCCACCCGCTGTCTGCGATATTGTTTTGAAAATGGAGTATAGTCGCCCTCCTGTGGTGAACTGTGTGAATTACACTGCTGTCATTTTACCCATAAACATTTAAAGATTTGAGTCAGCGAAATAGATAATCCGTAATTCGTTTGTAATTATAAAACGAAAATACCGTTTTTCTGTTTTTTGTTTCAGATAGAAAAACCAAATAACCGTTTTTGGTGTCAGAATCAAAAAAACGAAAAACCAATTAAAAACTGCCCGTTTTTCGTTTTTTGGAGATCATTTTATCGTTATTCCTTTTTGAACAAAGAATGAAGTGAGTCTTTGAACTTCTGTCAATTCGTTTTTCGTTTATAACCCAAAAACGGGAGTCACGTGGTCCATTCCTTTTTTGGAAGCGATTGTAACCGGAAACCCTTTCAAAATAAAAGTAACTATTGTTAGCGAGATGATTGTAGACTAAAACTGAACTAATATAACTTTTTTTAGTACAACTAAAGTAGCACTGGGTGTGAATAACACTTTAGTTAACTAATATAAAAAAGTAAAACTAATAAAATAATAGATCTGGCTGTTAGGGAGAATTAAACATTTGTATAAACCATTAAAACCATTGGTGAATATAGGGCCTACAGCTATGTAGCCTATGCAGGGCTCTGCATTGCAACTCTTTCACTAGCATACATGGCCTAAAATGTTTTACAAGCATAGTGGGTGAGTGAAGACTAAAATCTACTGTAGCTAAATGTTATAAGGTTATATTATACTTTTATACATTTATAGTTCCTCCTCCAGGTTGTGGTTATTAGCCTCTGCAGTGGACAGATGTAGATTTAGCCAGAGCCAGGATGTCACTGTGCAAAAACATAACTTATAAAATATATATTTCATAAATCATATTTTTTTAATAAAAATCTTAACTTCACCTGCCTTCCAGCTCCCCTTTCTAAACCTATAGACCATTTATGTAATTTAATGAATTAAATTCTCTCAGTGATGGTGTGTACAATGCAAGGAAATAAAAACATTCGGGGTTTTACTGTAAAAAGCCCCCTTAGCCCACCGATGTCTGCGATAGGCTATTGTTTTGAAAATGGAGTATAGTCGCCCTCCTGTGGTGAACTGTGTGAATTACACTGCTGTCATTTTACCCATAAACATTTAAAGATTTGAGTCAGCGAAATAGATAATCGACTCTGCAAGATTTCTGGTGTGTGTTCAAGTGAAATAAAAAAAGTTCAAACGAATATTATTCTCTCCACGAGCCAAAGGTAACGTTAAGTTAGCGTATTAATACTGAACCAAACATGTATGACGTGTCACGCAGGTACTGTGCTCCTCCGCAGCGGTGAGAACAGAACCAGTATAAAATAGTCCGAATATAAACACTTATTATAGGTGTACCACAGTGTTTCGGGATAAGACAAAGCACGATTTGGACAACTGATACATGTACTCGCTCATTATATAAACCTTTGAACATTTTGAACACAAAAAAACCTATAAAACTAATAACCGGAAATCGAAGGTGTATGTCGGTTTTAACTTATTATAATTATATAATTATACATTAATTTTGTATAATTTTAGTAATTATTTACATAAAATACTTTAAGTAGTAATTATTTTATATTATTCGTTTAAATTCAAGTTACAAACGTCATAGACATAAGAAACAAAAAAGCTACACTTGAAATTATGCATTTGTATGTGTATTAATAAAACTTATGACTATACATGTTTGTTAAATAATGAAATATATGTGCATTTATTCCTATGTACATAAACATTCATTAAACTTAATGAAAATCCTGTCTAAAATATAAAAAGAACATTGTCTCAGTGCCGTTTAAGATCATATTTTGCTATCATTAAGTTCAGTTTTACACTTGCAGTACTTATAACATTCTTGTATTTGTTTATTAAGCAGCTATAACTTTTTAAATAGGCTTGATATTTATTCTGAAATCAGAATGATCAGCAGTCATGAACAAGATGGTAAAATTCAGATAAAACTGGCTTGAAAAAGCCTAGCCAGAAAGTTTGAAAAAGTTGTATAATGTTACAGCATGGTTTAACATGATATACCATGTTTCTAGTGTTAGAGGATAACAGTTTAAAGACCCAGTATATGATGAACGACTAGGAGTCACGAGGTTCAATCAAATAAGTAAACGTTTACTGAAGAATAGTTTGCAGTTTCATCGGTAGAGCCAGGCGTCAAAAATCTCACAAGGAGATTGTCTAAACAATTCTACACTAATGGATAGATAGCTGCTCAAGTCAACATTAATCAAGATAATTGTCAGAATCCAAAACTTGGTTCGGCGATGACCTTGGAAGTAGAAATGCATCTCGTGGTCTGTTGTCAGTAGGGGTTCAATCTTCAACTGGCTGGCAGGAGCCGCCACTGGCAGGTCACGTGACCTGTCAGTGGCTGACTGGCGGCTGCCAGTGGCTGGCTGGCATGTTACGTGACCTGCCAGTGGCTGGCTATAGTTGTCTGTCAGTCTGCCTTTGGTAAGTTTCAGAAACCATTGATTTTTGACAGTTTTTCTGTTTTGTGTTCCTCCCTCTATAGCTCATTTATAATGAATCTGTTGATATGAATTATGTTCTTTATTTATGATTGCTATTTTGTGGACTGTTATTCCAATTTAACCAGTCAATTGGCCATGATCAGACTGGCAGTTTACAGACGCTCATCCACTTAGCCGCGGCTGAGACTGCGAGTCTAACGTGTCACCTGACACTCTCGCTACAAGGAAATAAATTGTTTTCTTATTATGAATATAATGCCATGCCTTTATTCTTGTGTATGGTTGGTGTTTTGGGGACTGTTATCCCGATTAAACTAGTCAAATATGTGCCGTGATCCGACTGGCAGCTTACAGACGCTTGCTCGACGCTCATCCAGTCAGCTGCTGCTGATCAGCGAATTTAACGTGTTGCCTGACACTCTCGCTACAAGGAAATAAATAGTTTTCTTATTACGAATATGATGTCATGCATTTATTCTTGCGTATGATTGATGTTTTGGGGACTGTTATCCCGATTAAACCATTCAAATGTGCATGATCACGGTCATTTGACTGGTTTAATCGGGACAACAGTACCCAAAACACCAATCATTCACAAGAATAAAGGCATGACATTATATTCATAATAAGAAAACAATTTATTTCCTTTTAGCTAGAGTGTCAGGCAACGCGTTAGACTCGCAGTCTCAGCCTCGGTTGACTGGATGAGCGTCCAGCAAGCGTCTTTAAGCTGCCAGTCTGATCACGGCCATTTGACTGGTTTAATCGGGACAACATTACCCAAAACACTAATCATACACAAGAATAAAGGCATTACATTATATTCATAATAAGAAAACAATTTATTTCCTTTTAGCGAGAGTGTCAGGCAACGCGTTAGACTCGCAGTCTCAGCCTCGGTTGACTGGATGAGCGTCCAGCAAGCGTCTGTTAGCTGCCAGTCGGATCACGGCCATTTGACTAGTTAAATTGGGATCCTACTACTAAATAACAATAATTGCAACAGATGCATAAAATGAGCTATAAAGGGAGGAACACAAAACACAAAAACTGACAAAAATCAATGGTTTCTGAAACTTGCCAAAGGCAGACTGACAGACAACCACTGGCAGCTGCCAGTCAGTCACTGACAGGTCACGTGACCTGCCAGTGGCAGCTCCTGCCAGCCAGTTGAAGATTGAACCCCCACTCTCTGTTGTTGCATATCACAACACCTGCATTCAACACACACACACACACACACACACACACACAGTTCCTCCAAGGTTATAGAGGGTTTAGGCTCACCATTATCAGGACAAACTACCAAAACAAACTGATAAAACACTCCCTCCTCAGAAAGTAGTTCACTGTATTCATTAAAGTAATCTTATATGCTAAATAAAACACAAAGAAAAGACACATTTTTTTTTACAAGTTTGACGAATAATAGAAAACAGTTTACCAGTCAAGTAAAAATGTTTCATTACCACAAACAGCGATATCTCATTGACAGCGATGGTGCTTGTAGCACGTAGACAGCGACGTTGCCATAGCAGAAACGCAACGTTAATGTGTTTGCTGGGTGTACTTTGCCTGGGCCCCTTTCCTGTCAGTAGCTGCGTTTCCATTACCCTTCAAATAGAAATTGCGAAATGAAAATACGCTCAATAGAGCGTATGTTTTACGCTCGCATGAGGAGGTTTTTCAGGCATTCGAAAAAGGATTTTTTCGCAAAACTGCAATGGAAACGAATTTTGCGCATTTACAGTCACCTGACTTAGAAGACTGGGCGTGTTTTAGGTCCGTGTCCGCAAGTAATAATAATAGCCTACTTATCATCATTAGCCTGGCTATTATAACATTTATTAGGCTACATATGAAGAAGAAGCTTTTATCCAAAAAATGAACAAAGTCATTCGTCACATCTCATTCATAGTAGGTTGGACAATAATATGGCTAGATTATCACAAATAAACACTCAATTTTGTCCAATATCCAAGAGTGTTTGTGAGTTTGGAGCACTGGACGCGCCATGAACACTTTCATTTTCAAAATACTCTAGCATTTCTGGTTATACAGAAAATAATAATAATACATTATTCGCAACTACTTTTATTTGCGTAATGTCACAATAACAAGAAAACGTTGTTCTTTTGTAAAATAACATAAAACAATCCGACGCGCTTTATGATCTTCGTGAACTGGAGCGCGAGAACTGAAACAATAGCTTTAGACCTATAGACCATTTCACAAGATGTAAACAACACTGGCCCAGAAGCACTTCCTGTTTCAGTTTTTTAACACTACATTAAAGCTGAGATAAATTACAACCAACAGAACATATAAATATGAATCAAAACGTTAAACAAGCATCTTTAAGATGTTTTCTTTACATGTGAAATAAAGAAAACAGTTACAAACTGAAACAGGAAGTGTTTCTGGGCCAGTGTTGTTTACATCTTGTGAAATGGTCTATAGACTAAAGCTTTAAATGTCCACTTTAAAAGAACAAATTTCAAATCGTAAACTATTACCTTCTGATGATGTAATCCGTATGAAAGGTGCCGTTCTCTCTAAAGGTGCATCCGGAGA
Organism: Cyprinella venusta; assembly: GCA_038021265.1. NCBI lineage: Eukaryota > Metazoa > Chordata > Actinopteri > Cypriniformes > Leuciscidae > Cyprinella > Cyprinella venusta. The sequence goes on along the minus strand of CM075863.1, from coordinate 57,320,941 downwards.
TTATGTTAATAGATCGTTATTTTTTCAGACGCATTTATATTAACTCACCTATAAAGCACTGCGGGGAAAATATCATAAATAGGCTATCCATGCTCTAATTTGGTCTTAGAAAACCAGTAAAATCTACATGTTTTCCCCATATTAATTTGTGAATATTTTAAATGTTTTAAAGGGGGCAAAAAGTCATAAACAAATATCTGAAATTTCGTTGAGATATAGCGCAGTTGTGGTCAAACTAAAATGATGGTGTTCAACTTTGCGTTTTAAAAATACAACAACCGTTCATTTTTTCGTTTTGCAACGACCGTTTGGACATAATACGAGATAGAGCTCTTTTTAAATTCATTAAAAAAGAAACAATAATCAAAAGACATCGAAGCAGAAATAAGGGAGAAACACCAGGAACTCTGTATCTTTCCCTGCTATTAATGCTTGGATAACACATCACGTCTCCTTCCATTAATAATAATAATAATGTCTAGTGCGCTGCATGGCTGTGAAATAAGTAATAAACCTACCAAAGTCCGTTGATTTTTGGAATAACTTATCGCGAGAGGGAAAAAATGACGTTTTAGTCGCATAACATCGTCATTTCGAAACCGTCGATTTTTTATCGAAATTTGGAAAATATCGCAAGCTTTGCGCAAATCTGTAATGGAAACGCACCTACTGTTGATTTTTAGCAAATTGCATGGCAACCAATGGAGTTTAATTTGATCCCATCACCCTGTTGATGAGGAACAGGCCCAACACTTTACGAGAGATTCAACTCTGAACACTAATGAACAAAAGCTCTTCCAGTAACGATAATGTCCACATCTGGTCTTTAATAGAGTTCTCAAAGCAGTAGCACAAAAACAACATTTATTAATCATTGTGAATTAATCAAAGTAACAATAGCAATAATATTTAGTCAATTAGAAAAAGATTTCCCATAATGCTTAGAGGTAGACTATGTGTGTTGGCTTCGGTTTACAGGCCACCATACACACTTAGCAAAGACTCTCCGCAGCACACACAGTTCCCCAATGGTCCCATGAGGTTATTTTTTTGGGAACCAAACGAGAATGTTACCGGAACGTTCCATGTAGGTTAATTTTAGGTTTATAACGTAACCAGTATGTTCCGGGAACCAAAAACTAACGTTCTTTGTGTGCTGGTCTATCAGAGTTAGTATTGTTGGCTGTAGATAAAGTATACTTATTGGTGATAATGAAGAAGATGCATTAGCATTTAATTATTAACTTTAACTTCCTTTTAATCTGAAACAATAAAACCGAAGTCCAAAAGTCAGTCAGTAGATCAGGGCTGTGAGAAGGACAGAGCACACATCATCAGTGAAGAATGAAGGGTGTAGTGTGTTTCCTGCTGCTGTTGGTACCCTTCATGTGTGCTGTTGGTCCGCAGGTCGATGGAGGACTCGGTGAGAAGGAGATCAGACCCGCTCAAGCAGACACTGGGACCGGTCATCTGTGCTTGTCTGACATCCACGCCGCTCTGAGAGAACTGACCGCCACCGTCACAGAGCAGAGAGCAGACATCCGAGCTCTCGAAACGCGACTGAGGGATGCGGAGAAGGCTGCAGAACAACAGACCTCCGTCCTGGAAGAGCTGAGCAAGAAACATGACGGTAACAGCCACTCTTTTAGCACTGATCCTCGCAGTAAAACAACAACAAACAACGGGAGCATATCACTCCTGTTCCTGCTTCAATGCACTGGTTCCCTGTCAAATTCAGAGTTGATTTCAAGATTCTTCTTTTTGTTTATAAGGCCATACAAAAATCAGCCCGGATTACGGTATATCCATGAACTCATCCGGCCATATACAAGCCCTGGGTCATTAAGATACGGTGACCTGCTTCTCTTATCAGTCCCTCGCTCACGTTGCACACAAACTTTGGATCAGCTTATCAGGGCCTCTCCATCGCTCAAAGTTTTTAAATCTCGCTTGGACTCATTTTTATACTCTTGCATTTATTGGAGTGATGCCGTCTATCATGTTACATCGTGTATTTGTATTTAGAAATGTTCTCTTATTAGTCTATTATAATTAGTTTTTCTCTATTAACTTATTTGTAAAGCACTTTGGATCAACAAATGTTGTGTTTATGCAGTGCTCTATAAATAAATTGACTTGACTTGCGTTATTCAGCCTGAGGGTGGCGCTCTAATGATCGACAGACTATAGACAGGGAGTCCCTGCGTTCCAAACCGCATACTTGCCTACTATATAGTAGGGGAAAAGAGTAGGCGAGCAAAAAAGTACGTTTGAATCCTCAGTATTCATAAAAGAGTAGGCGAGAATAACATAGCAGATGTCCGGTTCGCATTCATACTCAACTAGATTTGGCTATAAAGTACCTACTTTTTTAGCGATTCGGTGAGTAAGTACTTATTGAAATTAAGTACCTACTCACTAAGTATGCGGTTTGGAACGCAGCCAATGTCTAATTGAAGAGAATTGGCACTGGCTGGTTACTTCCGGGTTCTGGACTGGCTGCAGTAACGCGTCTCTGTCCATGCGGGGGCGCTCGCGGTTGAGTGCAGAATGAATGGGAGTCAATGGCGTTTCACCCCCAGAAATCCACTTTTCTCAGGATGTTCCCACACCACAGTCGCCTCCGCTGTCGTCGGGCATTTACGTGCATCGGCATCATCATAGCGATGTTTATAGCGTCATTGTTTTCGTAGATTAGTTTTGCTTGTTTTTACGTGGCTTGGTTGAATTGTAATGCAGTATGTGGTCTGTTATTTCTTGTTAACGGACTGCGGCGATGCTAGTATAACACACCGTTGCCATGGATGCAGTTCAGAGACGGAACAGACTATTCTCTTTAGCAGAAGCAATACTCGTTTTTAAATCAATAAACTCGTTTTTAAGACAATATTTTGAGTCAAATTATTGATTTATTTGGTTGATTTATATGTAATAAGCAGGATAATCTAGCGAGGCGGTTTTTATAGCGATTACAACAACCGCTTCGCATACCCCATTCATATGCCTCTATCAGCTGGCACATAAGCATTATTAGGCTTCAACTTGTGAAATATTGATCATTTGTTGGTAGATGACGCGATCCGTTTTGTCTAACAAAACTTTGTTCGCAAAAGTTTGCTTGAATGTTGTTCGATTCAGTGCGAAAATGAATGGAAACACCTTAAAATGTCTCAAATCAATCAGATATACCAATTTGATCGCAAAACAGCATGTGACGTCATTACGTACATGTTTTTATTCGCTTTAAAGCCGTTTGATGGAAACACACTTTCACCAGCTTTATTCGCACGAGTTTTTTAACCGAACTTCAGATGGACAAGTGGATGGAAACATGGCTATAGACTGTAAAAAAAGATGGACGACGCCCCTTCGCTCTTTTCCATCAGAGAGAACTGAAGCCGCCAGTGTCTCGATATGACACTGACATCTTGAACTTGAGTCTGCGCACTTGCGTGTTTCAGCCAGTCATGCGCAGTCGTGAGCAGGAAGTATAGCCGCGAAATCAAGGCCCCGCCCTCATTCTCGCTGAATCAAACGCAAGCACACGCCCCGCACTTTCATTAAGTGTCCTCTGTCTGCTTCTTTCCTGTCCAATGATGTCTGCCGATTGCAGAACCTTGTTAAAATAAGGTAAATACAACTACTAACCACATAATCAACATTATTAAAAAACGTTCGCTGGTGCTTCAGTGACGACCTCGCACAGGGAACCTGTCAATCATGATGTCAGAGCACCGTTATCATCACATAACTAACTAAAAACAAACTTATTTTAAAAACGAACACTTGAAATTACATCAACGTGACAGAAACTATCTTTGGAAAAAGGATATGTGAAGTGTAATTTAATTGTTTAGTTGGTCTCGCGTCCCATTGAATAACATGGGGAGGCGGGGGTTATGAGCTGTACTAGGACCGGCCACAGGGGGGCGATCGAGACGTTTTGGCTTCACTTTTGAGGGCTGGTGCGGCACGCTTGGAACAAAACAATTGTGAAAGTGATTATATTTCAACAACGGGTTATTATGAAAATAATTGTATAATTAATTTTTACCGAACTGAACCGCCAGTTTTGTGTACTGTTACACCCCTATTCACGAAGTCACAATGTACATATAATGCAACAACACATTTGTTTATTTCTTCACAGAAACGTCACAGCTCACTCTGGGTCAAGTGGAAGAGCTGAGAAAGGAAAACAGAGGTGAACGGTGTGTTTGAAGAAGTTGAACTCAGTGTGTGCAGATATAATACATCACATCCCACTGCTTATGTTTTTCAATAACAGACAGAGAGATCGCATTTTCAGCTTCACTGCTGCAGTCTGGCAGTGCAGATATTGGTCCTTCTACCACTGATATCATACTAGTCTACAGGAACATCTTCACTAACATAGGGAACGCCTACAACCCAATCACAGGTACTTATTAATAAAGTGGAGTCATAAACTCTCCCTTCTGCTCCAGTCTAACCTCTCTACAGTCGTGTGATGATGGTAATTGAGCAGTCATACAGGGATCAGCTGAGTATCTGTTGTTGTTTGCTTCAGGCATGTTCACAGCCCCGCTGAAAGGAGTGTACGTGTTCACATTCTCCGTCTATGCTCATGGTCAGTCAAATCCAGCAAATGCCCACATTGTGAAGAATGGAAAGGATGTACTTAAGGCCTATGCTCATCAGTCTCAGGGTGCCTTGAACTCCTCTAAAGCAGTGGTGTTGGTCCTGGAGGCTGGAGATGTGGTCTATGTGAAACTCTGGGCTAGCAGCAGGATTCAGGATAACGGGAATAACCACAACACTTTCAGTGGATACATGCTGTTTCCCTTAAGATAAATAACAGGAGCGCTCATCAATGTCATTCTGAAGCCTTTACTGTATGATTAAGATGAAGCATTAACATTAAATGTGTACATTTGAAACATCACACGACTCAAAAGTGTTGTGTTGAAGTAAAAAATCTAGAATGTTAAACAATAGCTTGTTATGGTCGCTTTTACTAACCCTTGTTCTGTAAATAAAGAGACTTCAGTGTGTGACATTGTCTTTTCCTCGTGTTCTCGAACATTTCTCCAACAGACCAGTAGTATCCCAGATAGCAAACTGACGTTGAATCAACGTGGAAACATGACATCGAAACAACATTGTTTTCACTGTTGCCAAGTCCGCTTATTCTAAGCGACTTTGGGCTTGTTTTTCTGTAAAATCGCTTGCAAATAATGGGAGTCGCGGGTGGCGTTTTTTTGGGCTTGTTTCTAAAGTGTAGTTGCTTATTTGGGCTTGTTCCCAGCTCGTTGCCAAGCAGATATTTTCTATGTTATTTAAACGTAGGAGTTTGTCTTGCCCTTTCCCCATTCAAAGAGTTTTTTCCCACCCACATCCTGCTTCTAATTGGCTCTGACCCAGATGGCAACGAGTACTAGCCAATCAGAGGCAGAGCTGGGCAATCGTTTTTTTCTTTTTTTTTTTTCTTTTTTCTTCTGGTTAGGATAACGTCAGTAAGTGACGTTAAAATGAAAATACATGCGAGTCTGGACCATCGCGACTGATGCTGACTGGACTGTAGGAGAGATTTATATATTAATTATGTGATAGATATTTTAGATATTATAATATCGTTTAACCCTTTAACTGTCACTCCCCCTTTTTCATGAAAATCACTATCCAATGGTTGTAATTCAAGAATGCTTTGGAATATAAACCCATTTGGTCTTGTTTTAAAGAAGACATTTGCCAAATTAGTTTTGAAGTGAAGTATTATAAAATTAAGAAAGTGAAACAGAAAAAAAGTTATAAGTTTGAGTTGAAAATGAACAATGTAAAAATAGAATTATTTCTAATTTATATAATATATATATATTACAAATTATATTTACTCTAAAACTGTAAGAAAATGTCAGCCAAAAATCTGAAGAAGTTCCAAATTTTAGGTTGATATCTCAAAAATGAGCTTTCAGTCAGATTTTATTTGGGCGCAGATGAACAGCCAAGCTTTATTACAGGAGAAAAATAAACTGTACCTCCGTAGAAAAAGCGCTTTTACTGTCTATGAGCAAAAGTCGCTTGTTTTGGGCTTGTTTTCACCGGCTTGGTTGCTTATTTGTCTCGCGAGATCTGGCAACACTGATTGTTTCATCGAATTAACGTTGAACCAACGTCAGACGCGTCATTCTTCAAAACTAACGGAAAAATCAACTTGAAATCAACGTTAGGAAAGCAAACCAATTTTCGATTTTCGTTTAGCTTTGAAGAATGCTGCGTCTGACGCTGGTTCGACGTTAATTCGATGAGCAAAATCAACGTTGTTTCGATGTCATGTTTCCACGTTGATTCAATGTCAGTTTGCTGTCTGGGATAGCTACTACGATAGATCAAAGATGATTTACTTGTTTTAAGCCATAATATCATGTTCTAATAACGGCATTGTTGTGTAATCCATGACATGTAGTCTTCATTTAATTTGCAGACTTTGTCTCTACAATCAGGAATTTGAAGATTAGAAACAAAAAAGGTTTGTTGCCAACAGCTCTGGAATAATCTCACGCCAGGCTTCTCACGACCAAATCGTACGAGTGATTAAAAAGTGGCTAATTTGCACTAATTCATACGACCTCATTTGTCTAAACCCACGTTCGTACGAATTCATACGAATTGGCCGATTCGTAAAATATGTACGATTTAGCAAAAATCGTTCTAATTCGTACGAGTGAGGTCGTATGAATTGTTACGAATTAGCTAAAATTCGTATACGAATTCCCGTGAGATCTCGAGCAAGCCTGATCCACGAGGAACGCTGGTCTTCCACGGTGAGATGCCAAGAGTGTGTGTAAGGGTCACTTATTATAATGTAAAGTGAAGGAACTTTTCACAGGAGGAGCAGACAAATGAAAGTACCAGAACATATAGCCGGCATTTATTGAACATCAAATATCAACCAGTATGACCTTGTCTATCTTTTCTTTGTAATGTCCTTTTAGTTGTGAAACTTCTCTTAGTTTTCAACTATTTGTTGTTTCTACACAAGTTGGGAAAATAGAAAATAAAATAAACTCATGAGCTCCGAATAACCTCAAACAAACAAAAAAAAAAAAGAATAAAAATAAAGTCCATCTACCCTGTGTTTTTGTTTTAGTGGGGTGAAATCTCTTATCTGTACGATGCAATGAGGAAAAGGTGAGTAGAAGCAGTCCGTGTTGCAAACAAGATGATCCTTCGCGCCCTCTGCTCTTCTGCCTCGCGTGTCCGATGGTGAATCCCTCTCAAAGCATGCGTCCACACAAAAAACAACCTGCATAGCAGCACAACATTCAATTATTCTCTCAATTAATTAACTAATTCTGGAAATAGAACTCATATTCATGAACTCTAGAAGTTTAAATTCATATTTTCAATTTATACATTCACTACCATAGATATCTATATAAAGGCTAGATATCTTGTCCACGCTGCTGGCGTCTGCACCTGGCGGCCATCTTGTCACAGGCAGCTCGCTCACTCGTAACATTGTGGTAATGGTGCATGTACTATTTAAATAACCATAACTTGCTCAATTTTCTCCCGATTTTCAAACGGTCTGGTTTGTTATAAACGGCAGAGATGTAGTTATGATGCTGTATACTTATGAATAATAAGTGTATAAATAAATAATCGACCAGAATTATAGCCACGTTAATAACGTTTGTAAGAAACCAAGCCGTTTGTAAATCCGTCAACGATATAAGAGTATTTCTTACATCAGACAGATACCACAAAGCCCGCCAAAAAGCCTGCCTGTGACAAGATGGCCGCCGGTGATGACGATAAATACTCCACCGTGAGACATCTAGCCTTTATATAGATATCTATGCTCACTACATTCATGAAACTCAACTCAAGCACTAGCATATCACGTGGTAACGTGGCTTCAACATAGCATGAAATAACACTTTAAATCATTAAACTCATGTTCACTCCGATTGGCTTTCTGTTTAGCTTATAAAGAACATATCTCGTCAATACATATTCACACAATGCATTAAAAAACTGAATAACAGCAAACTAGAAAAAAACTTTTACATGCTTAATTCATTAATCGTATCTATCACGCCATGTCTGCTAGTAACACAAATGACGAACACGTAAAATAAAACACTCACCGGGGAAAAATCATAAAAGTAGGTAAACTCCTTGTCGTAATTTCGACCCTTTAGAGGGAAAATCCCTTTTAATTAGCCATTAAATCTTCTAAAACTTCGGCTGTTCGCGGTTTGTGTCTTCTTCTCCGACCGGGAGAGAGTCAGTGTATCAGTTTCCTCCCAGTGCAGCGCCACCACTGCCACCTACTGGACAAATACGGTGTGCGGAGAAACATAATAAAGAAATCAGATACTAAACTAGAATAATGACATGAACTGTAGGCTATTTTCGAGTGGGTTACATGTGGAAAAGAGGGAAAGAGCGTGATATAACATGTACAAATACATCCTTCCCAAAATTGTCTTCTAAGAGACTCTGTGTACAGGTTTTTTAGTCCAATAAATAATACCTCAGTCTTAGCTGAATTAATGACAGGTCATTCAATATTTTATATCTTTAACACACAAGTAAGAAATGGAAGAAGAGTGTTTAGGTGTAGGAAATGAGTTATTTCTGGCATTATAGGGCACACTTGACTAAATCATTCGTTCTAATTAAACAGGTAAATGGAATTATTGTGATCAGGCTGAAACAACTGAACATGTTTTAATAAAATGTGAAAAATATGTAAAAGAGAGGTTTGCATTTATGAAGGAAGTAAGGAAACTGGGTGTTGAATCATTTAATATGGAAAGCACATAAAGATCAAGATAACATATTTAGTGCTATTATAAATTGTGTAAAAGCAATAGGAATAGGCTGGAGTTGAGTTAATTGAGTTGAAGTTATATATATATATATATATATTTTTTTTAATTGAAACAGTATCAATTTACAAACTTAGTTAGGGAACAATACTATGCATACAAAATTAAACCATTCATATATCAGAGCATATAGGCCTACCCCTATACTTACATAGGTTCATAGAACAAAAACAAACAAACGAAAAAACAATTGGAAAAAAATACATTTTTTATATTACATATTATTTATTTATCTGTTAATTTCTACATTAGTGCTTATTAGTGCTTCACATTCCAGTCCAGTTGATGGCGCTAATGCACCGAAAGATAGATTGCCGCCTGTGAGTTTGATTGATCGAGTCTGCCCGCTGGTTCTATGTGTGTGTGCTCGACTCGTCGTGTCTGTCATGAAGATGGCGGCGCTCGGTGTGTGTCGAGGGATTCTGAAGGAGATCCGGATCGCGAAGGGTTCCGATTACAAACACACTCTCATTTATAAATATGTGCTGGAGCAGTTCAGGAGGAACCAGGTAACAGAACCGACACCGGCTGCTCGAGATAACAGTGTGTGTGTCACTGTATGAACCTGAAGTGATTCCATCTACTGACTCACTGAATCCGATGTGAATGTTGATCAGATCCAGAAGAGCTGTTCTTTTGCGCATTAATGGACTATATATATATGAAGAGTTCAGATGCAAAAGCCTCTAAGTGCCATTTGAAATTTTCTTCTAAAATGATCATTTTTATCAAGCTTGTATATTTAAGTTCAGTAATTTCACTTAAATGGCAATGAAGATTACCTATTAGTTGTCATTTAAGTGAAATTACTGAAATTAAATATACAATTTTGATAAAAAATGATCATTTTAGAAGAAAATTTCAAATGGCATTTAGAGGCTTTTGCATCTGAACTCTTCATATATATATATATATATATATATATAGTATAAAATTGTATATTTGTAATTGTATAAAATTGTTTATATATATACTTTTTATTTTAATTTATATATATAAATTTAAACTTATATATATATATATATATAATATTTTATAATTAAAATGAAAATTATATATTTTTTTATTATGAAAAACAAAATTATAATTTAATTACATCATTGTAATTGTCTACAAATATATTACCATAAAAATTGAAGTATTGTAAATATGTATTTTATAAAAATATAATTAATAATATATTTTTAAAATTATTATATTATTATATGTTCTTAATTAAATGTTTATTTATATTTATAATATCATTATATATTAAGTAAAATTGTTTAAGGCAGCTCTGAAGGAGAAAGGGGGTCAAACACAGTATTAGTGTGTGTTCCTAATAATCCTGCAGGTGTGTGTGTGTGTGTGTGTGTGTGTGGTCAGTGTTAGCGGTCAGCGTATTAATGAGGGAAACATGACCTTCAGCTCATGAAGCTACTTTTTCCACATTAAGATCCTGCTGAACGTGATCTGTGTGTGTGTGTGTGTGTGTGTGTGTGTGTGTGTGTGTGTGTTTCAGGTGACCGGAGCGCAGCTGTGTCGAGCGCAGGCGGAGGCTCTGCATGCGGCGCAGTCGTACCTGTGTCTGCTGAGCTCCACACGTCTGCACCTGCGTCTGCACCTGCGCTATCACTCGCCCCGAGCAGACGCACGCATCGACCAGGCCGCCGGTGTCGTAGGGCTCCGCCTCCCCAAGCAGCCCGGGGGCAAGGGCTGGGAGACCTGACCACCTGTGTGTGTGTGTGTGTGTGTGTGTGTGTGTGTGCGGCTTCATCTCTGTTCCTCTTCTAATAAACAGACTCGCTTTACAATCATTAACGCTCGTGTCTCTGGATACACACACACACTCTCTCTTCACAATAAAGATGAGAGTCTCTCAGCGAACAAACACTTTCATCAGGGTTAGGGATCGTCTGAATTTAAACGATTTCGATTCTGCTTATCGAGTGCGAATCTTTTCGATTCCTATCAACTTTGATATCAATATCATTTAGTCTTATTACACAACATTTAATTGTATCTGAATCAGAAATCTACAAGTTAAAGGAGTAGTTCACTTTAAAAAACTTGATGAAAACATTCCAGGATTTTCTCCATATAATGGACTTCAATGGGGACCAAACGGTTCAAGGTCCGAATGAGAGTTTCAGTGCAAACTGTTCAAATGGCACGTTCGTGACTCTCCTGTTCGAACTCGAGTCATTTGGTTCATTCAGTGAAATAAACGGATGAATTGATTCGGACAAAGATTCGTTCATTTTGATGAGCGAGTTTGAACAGGAGAGTCACGAACACGCATCACAGAACAGAGCAAGGCGAGCATTTGAGCTTATAAGACTTAAACTTTGTTATTTATTTATTAAATGAGTGATCGTTTCGCTTGATAAGACCCTTATTCATCGTCTGGAGTCGTTTAAAGCCCTTTGAACAGTTTGCACTGAAACTGTCTTTTGGTCCCCATTGAAGTCCATTATATGGAGAAAATCCTGGAATGTTTTCATCAAAAACCTTCATTTCTTTTCGTCTGAAGAAAGAAAGACATGGACATCTTGGATGACACGGGGGTGAGTAAATTATCAGCAAAAGTTTTTTTAAAGTGGACTACTCCTTTAAAGACCCCTTACACGGGGAACGCTTCACAACACCTGAGAAAACAACTAGACGGACTAATGTAAATTTTAAGCATCATTAAAAAGCAAATAAACTGCTAGTTTTTACTTGTTCTTTTTTAATTATAATCACAAAACGTTACAACTGAACAGAGACACGATTTCAGGTACAAAAACTGGAATCAAGTGTAAAAATATGCACTTTATAAGTAAAATATACAGTACAAATAATGTCTTTTCTTTGATTGGGGTTATTATAGAGACGGCAGGAGGAACATTACTAAGTTATGTTTATCTATATAGCATCTTTCACAGAATAGGAAAGTGCTTTACAGCAAAAAAATAATTTCAAAACTAATAAAACAATGTGTAGAAATCCCAGCAAGAAATTGAATAAACAGCAAATCTTATTGTTAATTAAAAGCTTGTCCAAAAAGATGTGTGTCTTCAGGTGTGTTTCAAGAGATTTGACAGAAATAAAGGCATGAAGGAGCATCTCCATCTCTTTATTAAACAATAGATCTAATCTGGAAAAACAGGAACGAACCACTGACTTTACATGACAAAACACAGACCAGCCAAAGAAGATTTCTAAAATCACCGCAGTCGAGGATGATAAACCCCAAAGGCCTGCCTAATCTTACCACCACCTCACGTTGATCTTTATTAAGTTGGAGAAAGTCCATGTGATAATGGAGACCAGAGCGTTCTGCAGAAGAGACAGTTCATCTAATCTATCTGGACTGAAAGTTTTAGATCAGTAAGATTTTATTATGTTTTTAAATGTAGTCTCTTGTGCTCACCAAGGCTGCTTTATTTGATGAAAAAACAGTAATATTGTGAAATATTATGACTGTTTTCTATTTTAATATATTTTAAAATGTAACTTAAATACATTTCAGTAAAGCTGAATTTTCCACATCATTACTGTTGCTGATTACACATCAGTTTTCAGAGTCACATGATCCTTCAGAATTCATTCTAATATAAACATCAATTATAATTTTCAATGTTGAAAAGTCGTGTGCCACCCCCCCCCCCAAAAAAAATATTGTCTGATGAATAGAAAGTTCAAAAGAACAGTATTTATTTAAAATATAATCTTTTTTAACATTATAAATGTCCTTTACTGCACTTTTGATCAGTTTAACTCATCCTTGATGAATAAAAGTATTTTCTAATTTTTTCCCCCCAAAAATAAAAAATAAATTCTTGCTGGCCCCAAACTTTTGAATGGTAGTGATTAATGTTACATTTCAGATCAATTCTGTTCTTTTGAACACTCTATTCATCAAAGAATCCTGAAAGAAAACGGTTTTCAACATGGATAATAATCATAAATATATCTTGATCATCATATTATAATCAATTCTGTAGGATCACACTGAAGACTGGAGTAATGATGCTGTAAATTCAGGAATAAATTACACTTCACTATATATTCACATAGAAAACCGCTGTTTTAAATTGTAATTTCACAATATTACTGTTATATATATATATATATATATATATATATATATATCAGTGGTGGGCCGTCAGAGCCAGCAAGGCCTTCTCTGCTGGCCTAAACATTATCAGAATCACTGACTTGCACTTTAATATATTTTTTCCATGAATGAGTATTAAATTATTCCCAATAGTTCGTTATTTTAATATCATAGCTTTTCTCTTGGTTGCGCTGCTTCCAGTAGTGTGTTTTTATGTTAGAGCTTGTATCCAATCATATTTCAGCCATCATGCGTTGCCGGGTAAATAAATCTGCCTGGAGGCCTTCAGAATCGACAGAGCGGGCGTCTGTAACTTAAACGAATGCCGTTGCTTTAACCAATCAGATAATCCGTCAGATTTAATCAGCCAATCAGATTTCGCTTTGACTGGAGCGGGGCCATCTAGCTGGCATTTGATAACGTCTGTATTTTCTCGTTCTGTGATTGGATGCTCAGAGCGCTTAACGTTAGAGCCATATCTGCGTACTATTACTAGTATCTGCATCTGTATCGAACTGCTTAATCTAAATATTCCTGTAGATGTAATAGTTTTCAACCCACAAATTAATGTTTATTTCCCTCCTCGACCCTCAGCAGAAAAAAATCCCTTATTCAGCCCGAGCTAAACGCAGATACGGAACTCTATTCGATCTCTCCGGGTAAAAATAGAACTGACTAATGTTAAGTTATACCACGAATGGTTCTAAAGGCAAAAGTCCCGGTGATCGCGTTGATTTTGTTCAGAACTCTGTGCGAGAGCATGGGGCAGCTGTAAACATCGTCATGTTTTGCGGTGACTGTGTGTGCTTCTGTCGAGCAGGCACTCTCAGCCATAAAGTGAATTAAAACTGCTAGAAATATGACGAGACGGACACGACATTGTTGGAACTGAAACGCAGATAGAACCTGCAGTCTTCTTGAGGAAAGAAATAAGGATGGATTCTGTGTAAAAATAATCTTGGTGAGTAATATGCTTTTTTCCCCGTGGTGAATATGATTTTCTTCTTAATTTTTCTTATAAATTTATGATCGAAACTTTTTTTCAAACATGAATACTATTGTAACGTCTAAAAAGGGACTACCCTTGAACGACAACATAGGGGAGGCTCCGTTTCTGAACTTATAATCGGAACGCATGAACCACTATACAAACGCACCAACCGAACTCACGCGCTCGTTTCTCGCGGCCTCTCCCGAACTCACCGCCAGCCCAATAACCAATAACTGCCGGTGCAAAATAAAAACAACAATTATATAGAGTCTTTGCGCTGATACACTATTAAAAGTTACTAATTCAGGTAGGACAGAAGGCCTAAGTGTGAAATGCACGGCCCGCCACTGATATATATATATATATATATATATATATATATATAACATATAAAATTATTAACAACAAAAATATAAAATTATTTTATATAAAATAATTGCAGCCTTAGTGAGCAGAAGAGACTTCATTTAAAAACATAAAAAATCTTACTGATCTAAAAGTTTTGACCGGTAGTGTATATAACTCGGATGTCATCAGCATAACAATCATAAAATACTCTAAATCTCCCAATAATCTCAGCGAGAGGAAGCGTTTACAGAGCGGACAACAGAGGACTGAGCACAGAGCAAACAGGACAAACACACACAGCCTTACAGGACCACACTGAGGGTTAGGACGGGTGAGTAAAGGTTGGTGAGGACTAGGGTTAGTAAGGGTTAGTGAGGCTTAGTAAGGGTTAGTAAGGACAAAGAGTTAGTAAGGACTAGGGTTAGTAAGGTTTAGTAAGGGTTAATAAGGGTTAGTAAGGGTTAGTGAGGTTTAGTAAGGACAGAGAGTTAGTAAGGACTAGGGTTAGTAAGGGTTAGTAAGGGTGAGTAAGGGTTAATAAGGGTTAGTGAGGTTTAGTAAGGGTTAATAAGGGTTAGTAAGGGTTAGTAAGGACAAAGAGTTAGTAAGGACTAGGGTTAATAAGGGTTAGTAAGGGTGAGTAAGGGTTGGTAAGGACAAAAAGTTAGTAAGGACTAGGGTTAGTAAGGGTGAGTAAAGGTTAGTAAGGGTTAGTAGGGGTGAGTAAGGGTTTGTAAGGACAAAGAGATAGTAAGGACTAGGGTTAATAAGGGTTAGTAAGGGTGAGTAAGGGTGAGTAAGGGTTAGTAAGGACAAAGAGTTAGTAAGGACTAGGGTTAGTAAGGGTTAGTAAGGTTGAGTATGGGTTAGTAAGGACAAAGAGTTAGTAAGGACTAGGGTGAGTAAGGGTTAGTAAGGGTGAGTAAGGGTTAGTAAGGGTGAGTAAGGACAAAGAGTTAGTAAGGACTAGGGTGAGTAAGGGTTAGTAAGGGTGAGTAAGGGTTAGTAAGGGTGAGTAAGGACAAAGAGTTAGTAAGGACTAGGGTTAGTAAGGGTTAGTGAGGGTGAGTAAGGGTGAGTAAGGGTTAGTAAGGACAAAGAGTTAGTAAGGACTAGGGTTAGTAAGGACTAGAGTTAGTAAGGGTGAGTAAGGGTTAGTAAGGGTGAGTAAGGGTTGGTAAGGACAAAAAGTTAGTAAGGACTATGGTTAGTAAGGGTGAGTAAGGGTGAGTAAAGGTTAGTAAGGGTTAGTAGGGGTGAGTAAGGGTTAGTAAGGACAAAGAGATAGTAAGCACTAGGGTTAATAAGGGCTAGTAAGGGTGAGTAAGGGTTAGTAAGGGTGAGCAAGGGTTAGTAAGGACAAAGAGTTAGTAAGGACTAGGGTGAGTAAGGGTTAGTAAGGGTGAGTAAGGCTTAGTAAGGGTGAGTAAGGACAAAGAGTTAGTAAGGACTAGGGTGAGTAAGGGTTAGTAAGGGTGAGTAAGGGTTAGTAAGGGTGAGTAAGGACAAAGAGTTAGTAAGGACTAGGGTTAGTAAGGGTTAGTGAGGGTGAGTAAGGGTGAGTAAGGGTGAGTAAGGGTTAGTAAGGGTGAGTAAGGGTTAGTAAGGGTGAGTAAGGACAAAGAGTTAGTAAGGACTAGGGTTAGTAAGGGTTAGTGAGGGTGAGTAAGGGTGAGTAAGGGTGAGTAAGGGTTAGTAAGGACAAAGAGTTAGTAAGGACTAGGGTTAGTAAGGACTAGAGTTAGTAAGGGTGAGTAAGGGTTAGTAAGGGTGAGTAAGGGTTGGTAAGGACAAAAAGTTAGTAAGGACTATGGTTAGTAAGGGTGAGTAAGGGTGAGTAAAGGTTAGTAAGGGTTAGTAGGGGTGAGTAAGGGTTAGTAAGGACAAAGAGATAGTAAGCACTAGGGTTAATAAGGGCTAGTAAGGGTGAGTAAGGGTTAGTAAGGGTGAGTAAGGGTTAGTAAGGACAAAGAGTTAGTAAGTACTAGGGTTAGTAAGGGTTAGTAAGGTTGAGTATGGTTTAGTAAGGTTGAGTAAGGGTTAGTAAGGACAAAGAGTTAGTAAGGACTAGGGTGAGTAAGGGTTAGTAAGGGTGAGTAAGGGTTAGTAAGGGTGAGTAAGGACAAAGAGTTAGTAAGGACTAGGGTTAGTAAGGACTAGAGTTAGTAAGGGTGAGTAAGGGTTAGTAAGGGTGAGTAAGGACAAAGGGTTAGTAAGGACTAGGGTTAGTAAGGACAAAGGGTTAGTAAGGACTAGGGTTAGTAAGGGTGAGTAAGGGTTAGTAAGGGTGAGTAAGGACAAAGGGTTAGTAAGGACTAGGGTTAGTAAGGACAAAGGGTTAGTAAGGACTAGGGTTAGTAAGGACAAATGGTTAGTAAGGACTAGGGTTAGTAAGGACAAATGGTTAGTAAGGACAAAGGGTTAGTAAGGACAAAGGGTTAGTAAGGACTAGGGTTAGTAAGGTTTAGTAAGGTTTGGTAAGGGTTAGTAAGGTCAGGGTTAGTAAGACAGCACAGAACATCACCAGCATACACAGATATCAAAACATCATTTGAAACCATGAGGAAGGCAGTTTCAGTTGAATAGTTTAACGAAGATCAGACTGAAATTTATCAGGGATACTGTGAGCCTCCAACACATTATTAAACTGCACTGCCACAACCTTTACTAAGATTTAGAGATTAAAGGCAGTTTAGAAATCAGCCTATAGTGTTAAATGAGGCTGAACCACAGGATGTCGTCTACAACACTTGGAGATCTGGCCCAGCCTGAGAAGAGTTTAACTAAACTAGATAGAGTGAACACGCTTTATTGGAAACCTCTGGGTGAACTGACAGAATAACCCTCTGCTCTCTCTCTCTCTCTCTCTCACACACACACACACACACACACACTCTCTCTCTCTCTCTCTGTCTCTGATTGATTGAATGTGGCGTGTGTTTTGTCCTCGGGCGTTAAACTCTGTCCTCCATCTCGTCTCGTGTGTCTGAGTCACTGCGCTCTCCGCCGTACAACTATAATAATCATCCGTTTTCAGCTGAAAGCAGAGATGCAGCAGGAGGAGGAAGAGGAGGAGGAGGAGGAGACGCACACACACACACGGAGAGAGAGAGAGAGAGACTAACACACACCTGTCGGAGCCCCAGCGTTCAGCATGTTCGGCATGATCAGAAACTGGCTGTTCGGAGCCACTGAAGAGAGCGAGTATAAACTCCTCAGCACTGAGAGCAAGGTAACACACACACACACACACACACACTATACTATAATTACACTGATGCACAAACAGTTTAGTCTGAATAATAGTTCATATCCTCAGATCACTTTCTGCAGCTTTACAAACTTAACGTGTGTGTGTGTGTGTGTTTGCATTATGGATAAAATAAAAGAAGTTTCCTTGTGTTCTCCAGATGCTGGTCAATATAATATCCTTGTGATATTGTAATATTATACACATGAACTGATGATAATAATCATGTATTGAAGTGAAGGACAGCTATAAGTATATCACTGTGTTTTTGGTAATAATACATTTTAAAATATCCTCAAGTCTGGATGTTTATGACAATTAAACATTCTCAAGACTGTCAGCTAATTTTCTTATGTTGCACATATATTTATTTAAATTGTAAACATGATTGTATGTGGACAGCATGGAGACGTTTACATGTTTAATGTGATCGTTTACACGCGTGTGCTCGTCATGACCAATCTCAGAGCTGAAATGTCACACAGTCATGAGATCCGAGTCCTTAAAATGCTTTTAATTACAGCTGACGCACACACACACACACACACACACAGGGCTGAGTGCGAGACCTGCGACACACGGTCAAATATGAATAATTAAACACACATCAGCTAATATTAGCTAAGCAGCATTAATTACAGTCACACTGACACCCAGACAGACCATAATTACAGCAGCACTGTTGCTATGGATTCCATATTATGGGCTGTTTCTGTGTGTGATTGTAGTTGTGTGAGTCACGTGTGTGTGTGTTTGGCTGACGGCGTTTCTTGTGCTGGAACTGAACACAGAAAACTGACTCACCGCTCACAGTCTGTGTGTGTGTGTGTGTGTGTGTGTGTCCGTGTCCCTCTCTCTCTGTCTCTCTCTCTCTATCTCTCTCTCTCTATCTCTCTGTCTCTCTCTCTCTATCTCTCTCTCTCTCTCTCTCTCTCTCTCTCTCTCTCTCTGTCCGTCATCAGGATGGTGTGAGTTACGAGGTGCGCCGCTACGACGCGTGCAAGTACGTGTGTTTGAGTCTGGAGGGGCGGAGCCTGGATCAGGTGTCAGGTGAGCTGCAGAGGAGGCTCCTCGCCTACATGAGCGGCGGCAACGCACAAGGTGAGCCAATCAGAGCCCTGCAAACAGACCCTCAGCCAATGGAGCGTCAGCATTCTGTGGAAGCTTGTTTCCGCCACAGATTTTTTTTAATTAAAAAGCTAATTGCGACTTTTTATCTCAAAATTCCGGCCCGAGGGATGGCCGTGTTGCGTTCGCACCCTGAAACACACCCTGAGGCAACATGACATCATGACTTTTGCGTAAACATACACGCCACTTTAGAGTCAAGTGGTACGTTATCTCTGCGCATTTTGAGCTATCCGCGTGTATCCGAGTGTGTCTACGCCATTAACGTCCACATGCTGTTGGAGTTTCTACAGGTGTGTTTCTACCTCTGTGTCGCAGGTGAGGTCATGAACACGCCGGTCCCCGTCATCTTCACCGTCTTCCCTCGTGACGACGGCTCGTTGAACCGCCGCCTGGTGGCCGCTCTGCGTATCCCATCCAGCTTCCAGACCAGCCCGCCAACCCCGACGGACACCACCCTGCGGATCGAGGACCGGCCCGGGATGACCGTATACGTCCTGTGCGCACACACACACACACACACACACACACACACAGACACACACACACACACCAGGGTCGCGAGACCGTTCTCATGATGTGGCGGCACGAGCTGAAGGCCGTTCACACCAAGGACGATAATGATAACGATAAGGATATAGTTCTAAAAATCGTTCTACATATTAAAGAATAGCAGAGTTCACACCACAGCTACACCGATGAGGAACGATATCGTTGGGATCACTTTCAGAACGATGTTTTCCAGCTATTGAACGATAAAACACTGACAGCCAATCAGAATCCACTCGAATTTAAAGGGCTCGCACATTTAAATTGGAAGTTAATGGCTGAGGTAGAGAATAATCCAGCACTGTTCGACACGTCAAACCCCCTTTTCAAGGATACGTTGCAAAATGGAAATGGAAAGCAATCGGTCGTGCCGCTGGAGTATTAATGATGGGATCATTACGCAGGCTAGCAAATAATGTAACTAAATTACCTCAGGTATGCAGCGAAAACATTTGAAGTTGCAGTGAAAAAGCGTCGTACATATAAAGGTGTTGTCGAGGCGTTGTTTTTATTCCACTTTAAATGCACCGTTAGATTAGATTGATTACACTAGACTAGCTAAATTCGCGGTTTAGATGCGCTCGAAACGTAGCATGCTAAGGACATCTGCTGGTAGAAGACGTGTAAATGCAACAAACTGATATCAATTCATTCGAAAGTAAGTCTTCAAAATCAGTTATGATGTAGTTTTAGATAATATACTTGTTATATTATAGTGTGATCGCGAATATAGTTATCGTTATAGTTATAGTTCTTGGTGTGAACTTGAATATAGTTATCGTTATAGTTATCGTCCGCTGGTGTGGACACTAATATAGTTATCGTTATAGTTATCGTCCGCTGGTGTGAACACTAATATAGTTATCGTTATAGTTATCGTCCGCTGGTGTGAACACTAATATAGTTATCGTTATAGTTATCGTCCGCTGGTGTGAACACTAATATAGTTATCGTTATAGTTATCGTCCGCTGGTGTGAACACTAATATAGTTATCGTTATAGTTATCATCCGCTGGTGTGAACACTAATATAGTTATCGTTATAGTTATCGTCCGCTGGTGTGAATACTAATATAGTTATCGTTATAGTTATCGTCCGCTGGTGTGAACACTAATATAGTTCTCGTTATAGTTATCGTCCGCTGGTGTGAACACTAATATAGTTATCGTTATAGTTATCATCCGCTGGTGTGAACACTAATATAGTTATCGTTATAGTTATCGTCCGCTGGTGTGAATACTAATATAGTTATCGTTATAGTTATCGTCCGCTGGTGTGAACACTAATATAGTTATCGTTATAGTTATCGTCCGCTGGTGTGAACACTAATATAGTTATCGTTATAGTTATCGTCCGCTGGTGTGAACACTAATATAGTTATCGTTATAGTTATCGTCCGCTGGTGTGAACACTAATATAGTTATCGTTATAGTTATTGTCCGTCGTCCGCTGGTGTGAACACTAATATAGTTATCGTTATAGTTATCGTCCGCTGGTGTGAACACTAATATAGTTATCGTTATAGTTATCGTCCGCTGGTGTGAACACTAATATAGTTATCGTTATAGTTATCGTCCGCTGGTGTGAACACTAATATAGTTATCGTTATAGTTATCGTCCGCTGGTGTGAACACTAATATAGTTATCGTTATAGTTATCGTCCGCTGGTGTGAACACTAATATAGTTATCGTTATAGTTATCGTCCGCTGGTGTGAACACTAATATAGTTATCGTTATAGTTATCGTCCGCTGGTGTGAACACTAATATAGTTATCGTTATAGTTATCGTCCGCTGGTGTGAACACTAATATAGTTATCGTTATAGTTATCGTCCGCTGGTGTGAACACTAATATAGTTATCGTTATAGTTATCGTCCGCTGGTGTGAACACTAATATAGTTATCGTTATAGTTATCGTCCGCTGGTGTGAACACTAATATAGTTATCGTTACAGTTATCGTCCGCTGGTGTGAACACTAATATAGTTATCGTTATAGTTATCGTCCGCTGGTGTGAACACTAATATAGTTATCGTTATAGTTATCGTCCGCTGGTGTGAACACTAATATAGTTTTTGTTATAGTTATCGTCCGCTGGTGTGGACACTAATATAGTTATCGTTATAGTTATCGTCCGCTGGTGTGAACACTAATATAGTTATCGTTATAGTTATCGTCCGCTGGTGTGAACACTAATATAGTTATCGTTATAGTTATCGTCCGCTGGTGTGAACACTAATATAGTTATCGTTATAGTTATCGTCCGCTGGTGTGAACACTAATATAGTTATCGTTATAGTTATCGTCCGCTGGTGTGAACACTAATATAGTTATCGTTATAGTTATCATCCGCTGGTGTGAACACTAATATAGTTATCGTTATAGTTATCGTCCGCTGGTGTGAACACTAATATAGTTATCGTTACAGTTATCGTCCGCTGGTGTGAACACTAATATAGTTATCGTTATAGTTATCGTCCGCTGGTGTGAACACTAATATAGTTATCGTTATAGTTATCGTCCGCTGGTGTGAACACTAATATAGTTATCGTTATAGTTATCGTCCGCTGGTGTGAACACTAATATAGTTATCGTTATAGTTATCGTCCGCTGGTGTGAACACTAATATAGTTATCGTTATAGTTATCGTCCGCTGGTGTGAACACTAATATAGTTATCGTTATAGTTATCGTCCGCTGGTGTGGACACTAATATAGTTATCGTTATAGTTATCGTCCGCTGGTGTGAACACTAATATAGTTATCGTTATAGTTATCGTCCACTGGTGTGAACACTAATATAGTTATCGTTATAGTTATCGTCCGCTGGTGTGAACACTAATATAGTTATCGTTATAGTTATCGTCCGCTGGTGTGGACACTAATATAGTTATCGTTATAGTTATCGTCCGCTGGTGTGAACACTAATATAGTTATCGTTATAGTTATCGTCCGCTGGTGTGAACACTAATATAGTTATCGTTATAGTTATCGTCCGCTGGTGTGGACACTAATATAGTTATCGTTATAGTTATCGTCCGCTGGTGTGAACACTAATATAGTTATCGTTATAGTTATCGCCCGCTGGTGTGAACACTAATATAGTTATCGTTATAGTTATCGTCCGCTGGTGTGGACACTAATATAGTTATCGTTATAGTTATCGTCCGCTGGTGTGAACACTAATATAGTTATCGTTATAGTTATCGTCCGCTGGTGTGGACACTAATATAGTTATCGTTATAGTTATCGTCCGCTGGTGTGGACACTAATATAGTTATCGTTATAGTTATCGTTCTTGGTGTGAACGTGAATATAGTTATAATTATAGTTATCGTTATAGTTATCGTTCTTGGTGTGAACGTGAATATAGTTATAATTATAGTTATCGTTATAGTTATCGTTCTTGCTGTGAACGGGCCTTAACCGCACCTCTGTCTCCCCCTATAGGCAGTTCGGGGGGTTCGCAGGAGAGAGCGAGTTCCGTGCGGAGGCGTCGCGTCTGACGGTCACGCTGGGAGACTCCGCCCCCTTCCAGCGCAAGCAGTACCTGTGCTGCAGCTACGACCCGCCAATCAAACCCTACGGGCGGAGGAACGAGGTCTGGTTCCTGCAGGACGAGCCCTGAGGAACTCTTCATCTCCACAGCGCTCTATACAGTACAGATCGTCACAGTAATAAACAGAATCAGTGATGCAATCAAATATGAGACCAGTTCTAATTCTGTTATTAAGCAGCTCTACAGAAGACAATATTGTCGTTATTCAGTTCCATGTTGATTCAAGTGACTACTTGATGTTGCGAAAAGGTCTTTGTTATATTATTTAAATGTATTATTGGAATATTTGTCCATCCATCTATCTGTCTATCTGTCCTACTCTCTGTCAATAAACCATCAAACTGTTTAGGCTTTTTAACTTTTTCCAAAACACACACACACACACACACAGGTGTCACTGCAACTCTGACTTGAGGCACTTAAATAACAACTTAAATGTCTGTATAGTTTCTTTTGAAAGAAATTATACAGACATTAAACACATGTGGCCTACTACATTATTAATAACCGACACCACTGGTTCAGTATGATGACGTCACTAACATAATCAGCGGCACTGTGGACAGACTTTATCTTACAACCACTGACGAGTTACAAGAGCAACTGATGATGATGATGATGAACACACACAACCGATGATGACGAGTTCTTGTTTTTAAAAGCACTTAAGTACCATATCAAAAGTTTTTTTATTGCATTGTTGTAAAACTTCTGCCTCTGAATCTATGCCTGCCCTTGTGATGGTCTTGCCTGGGCCTTTCTGCTGGGTGGAGCTGCACAATGGAGATATAAATGTGGAAATAGGGGAAATAGGAAATATCTCTGCTCTGTTTATTTAAAACAGTACTCCTTCTGTTCTAATCTTTGTGAAATAATCACAAATCAACTTATTGAAAGGATGAACATATCAATTAAAATAAATGTAAAGAGAAACATTCCCACCTAGTGGCGAATATACAGAATACTACATGAATAAAACAATTAATCCATTAAACACATTATAACAACATATTTTATACAAATTACCTGCACGATGGAGATATAAATGTGGAAATAGGGGTTTCACTTCATGGAGAAAGAATCAGTTCTACATAAAACACAAGAAAGTGCACAGATTAATTACGATTGTGCCACGCAATACAAAGTCAAAATAACAAAAAATATAAAATGATACACTCGACGCCAAACACATATTAAAAGTTACCAAACAAGTTAATTGTAAGATCAATTCACAGTAAAGTAGTTTTTTTATGTGCGAAAAGTGCAACTTACCCACGGCGTGTCTCATTATCTCTGCTGTGGGCTGTCCCGAAATGCCATCACGCATCAGCCAGATGGCGCTGTCCCCATTTATGCAGTAATTTAACATTTTACACTCCGTCACACAACTCATAATATCAATATTACATTTATGAACACAGTTCCAGTAGTGGGACTGAATGTGAGATTAAGTAAGTGCACTCAATAACGTCCTCTATGGTTTCGCACACACATTATGCCCTATTTAAAGTTTTTGGGGCTTTTAGTATGAATATGTTAGCCTGAGCCTTACTGTTCTCCGGCTTATTACATGGCTACCTACCAAATAAATTAATATTTTGACTCAAAATATTAACTATAAGCTACTGTGCTCCTAAACAATGACAAAAAGTGCATTTAGAAGATCAAACCGAACGTTGAAAATGAAAATCTTCTTCTGACGTCAACCCGACTCTCATTTCCAAACCCTCCCCCTGACTGACGTACTTTATACTCACGGACCTCGGCAGAAATGCAGTGGAGTAACAAGTACGACAATTGTCTTTCAAATGTAGTGAAGTTACAATGAAACGTTTCCAGAAAAAATAACACTCAAGTACTCAAAAAGTTTGAACCCTCAGTACTGTTTCTGGCCATGAGGGGGCGCTGTTGGGCTGGGGAATAAAGACAACACTAGATAAAGAGTCAGATGGTGTTCAGAAAAATGAAGCGAAACTGGAAGAAAACTATACTAGAGGTATTTCGTATTTCGGAGGAAGTCTTTATATCTTCCCAGACATCCCAGGCATCATGCATTTCAACATTTCAGAATACAACATAAGCATATTATTTTGAGAGCGTAAAATAGGAATCAAGCAAAACGAATGAAATGATCACAAGTCTATCCCTTAAAACACTTTTAAGAAAACTTTTCATTTTCCCCAAAAAACTTCCACCGCAAGATCATGCCAATTCACAATGCTTTCATTATTGAATTATTATTATTCTCAGTTTATTTCTGTAATTCTCAGTTTATATCTGTTTCTGTACTTGAAGTTATGCTGTACTGCTTAAAGTTATCCTTGTATGATTTGCTTGAAGCCACCTTTAAAGCCACTCCTCCTTATATGTTCCTTATGTGTTTTTGCTAGAGGATTAAGGTGGAGAAACGGTATCAAAATTGCGGATTAAAGACACGTAAGATCTCAAAGGTATTGGAGCCAGAGTGCCGTTATAAAGTAACTGAACAAATTTCAAGGATTTTCCGTGTTTTTGCATGTTTGCACTTTGAAACAAGAACTAAATGGTTGAAACATGATCCAAATTTCACTTTTTGAATGGAATTACTGAAATAAATCAACTTTCTGGTTTTATAATAATTATATAAGCAGCACCTGTACTATTGAATCCTAAAAAAACTGTTTGTATGATGTTTTATAAGTGGCCGATTGAAAGGACAAACTCGAATATGTTCTTAAAAATAGAGAAGAAGAAATCGAGATTGTAAATGAATTCAAATACCTTGGCATTGTATTAGATCTCACACTGTCCTTTAGAATAATGTCAAACGTATGTTTCCAATAACTGTTGAATTTAATCTCTGCAACTTTAGATATATTAGACCATCACTCTCATGCAAAGCAGCCAGAATGTGTCTTCGTCCCATGATCCTTTCTCATACTGAATACTGTTTTAGTCTCTCACAAATGCCACAAAAATCTTTGATAGAAAACCGCTCTCATATCATCACTGTCACACATAACCTGCTAAGCTCTGAACATTTTCTGAAGTTCAAATATGCCTGTGCTATATATATAAGATCCTACATGGACCCCCACTGAGTGAGTACATTAAATGGAAAATAACGGGATGTGGACGAACTGTGAGGAGGGCCTTACAGACGTACAACATTTGGACAATTTTGTCGATCAAGGGGTCAGAGATCTGGAACGAGTTGCCGGGTGCCGTGAGAAAGAAAATGTCCGACTTTTGTTTTTAAACGCCATCTAGGCAGTCTTTAAATAAATAAAACACGTTGATCACATAATTACTTTTTTATTACTGTATTATTTTAAAGTTTGGAAACACAAGAAATGGATTGTAAAACTATCAAAGTTAACATTTATTATTACTAAAGTAATAAACAAGGCCCTGGTTACAAACAATATTTTCAGGAACAGCTCATTTAATTTCTAAGTAAGTTGACATAAATTTTATGTTTTTAATTGTGCACTGCTTAGTAAATGTTGATAATGTGTATTAAACATACTGGAGACATGCGCTGATTTTTAAAGGGGGTTTTTTAGTTTAGTTTTGTCGACTGTATATTCAGGTTTCAGCCGTTCTCAGCTCAGCACACAACCGTGAACTGTTTCTTACGGACACGGAGAACCAATGGAGATACCAGCGTCTCTGAACAGACCTTTCTTTCAGCCAACCGATGATGTGCTGAGACACACAAGTGAACCGAGGAGCTGAAGTTTATTTAATAACAGGAATAATAAAATGAATGCCAGAACTGAGCGCAGTGCTCGGCTGAGACCACATCAGACTCGCGGCATTTATTTAGAAATGGGGGACACGGTGTAGATTTTAAAAAAATTCTGCTTTCCCCTTGTTGTTGACTAATTTCATGAAAAGAGACACCAGTGATATTGCCAAGAGATCTCTCATATTTATTTATAATTTTTTAGAAGACAAAAGACTATAGACAAACAGAGGTCTTCAGTCTGCATCGTTCTCATCTCTTCCTGCTTTTCGGACAAAGGGGCTCAGTCTTTATACCACTGACCAAGAAAGAAACTAAATCACCATAGTAACACATACATCACCACAAGAACATGTGGTTCCCATTAACAAGGGAATGTACACCCAATCCCGGTGGAAACTAAACACTGGACATACTTTCAGTCTCACTCGGCTGCAAACGGCCATGCTCAAACAGTCTAACTTATCACAAAGTCTCTTAAAGTCTCTCCCTCTCCCACATCTTCAAAACAATATAACTCAAGATTATTACACATGATTACAAATGATTATGTATGCATACAAAACAGTGATGGAGTACTCGAGTCCTTATTCTCTGGACTGATGACTCGGACTTGGACTCGCATTACAAACCGAACCATTACAGTTTGCATCAAATGGTAAACGTAATGAAAGCGAAACGAAACTCATTTTGTGCTTCACGGACCTTTATCAGTTTGAACCATCAACAACAGTGCAGCGCGAGCCGATCTTGATCAAGCGATTCAGGGCTGTCACTCTCACGCCACACCCCCGATTTCTCACGCAGAAATGTCAACCCGGCCGGTCAAATGCCTGAAAGATGAGTTTATCTATAGATCTACCTGATGAGCCACTCGTGATCGACTAGTTTTACCGCAAATTAGTTAAAATATCCTCTAATCCAGAGTGAGCGTGCATGCGAGTCTTGTTGAGCTCCTAACGGCGCGGACGCAAAGTCAGGACTGGAGCGAAAGCCCGTTCCTCTCTGCACTCTAAGCGCTCTGTTATCACTCCGCTCTAATCCACTACGGGTTTTACAGTCTCACTCACAGGAAAAAACTGCTCTGTGTTCAATCGATTTTAAAAGATAACCTTATTTTTAATTTTTTTTTATTTTATATATAACAAACGTCTGAATTTATAATACTATGTAATGGTTTGGAAAGTATTCTACACGTTTAATAAATGTTCCAGCTGCCTTTGCTTACACAAGGAAACAGGAAAGCGCACCGAGGTAAAAATAAGAATTTGACAAATTCTACAAACAATTTTAGTTTGCCAACAGTTAATAAAAATAAATATACATAATATAATGAGAAAAGTGAGAAGCACTAACATTTCTCCGTTATTAACCGATCTGATCTGGTGTGAATGAATTAACTAGTTATAGGTTTTAAGTCCACAGATCAGCAACATTCACCATGGATTTAATGAAGTAACAACACTAACTTGTAACCATGGAAGTTTGGCAAAAAAAGTAGCCTACATCACACATCTTTTTCCAGCACTTCAAAACTCAGTACTTCAAAACGTAGTATTATATTTAAATAGATATTTTTTAATGTGATGACCAAATCATTGTTAGTTCATCCCCATTTATAAAACTAAAAGTTTCAAGATGTAGGAAAACACTTTAAAGGTGCCAAAGTGGAGACATGTAGGCACTGGGGGCTCGAACACGGGACTCGAGACGACTCGGGCTTGAACTCAGGTAATGGTGACTTGACTCGGACTCGACAGTTGGTGACTCGACTACAACACTGGTACAAAAAGTAATAAAACAGATACATAATGCTTCTGATTATGAATATTAATAAGAAGTAATAACAGTACTAAAAACAACATTAAATTATACGATTTTCAATCTTCAACAAAGAGACAGCACTCTCCGCAAGAGGAATCAGATTCTGCAACATGACATCATGACTTTTGCGTAAACATATACGCCACTTTCGAGTCACGTTCCGCCTGGAGTGTGTGCTATAGTTGCGGGGTTTGATCTGTACAGCCTGCAAACATCCACAGAATAAAACACACACACTTTTCACTCGTACACACGTGACCCCTCTTCACTGATTGGTTCTTCCGACGCTCCCCGAAAGGATTATGAACACCATTCGCGTGTTGTTCACTGGGAATACGTGAAATGACACCAAACAGACATGAGATACAGCACAAATACACGTCATGTGACTGTCAAAAATAAATCTGAAGTTAGTTACACGTGAAAATAAACAACGAGAAAATCATGAAGATCAAAGATCATCACGGTAACTAATTGGAAATGACTCAAGTGTTACTACATACTTGGGAATTACTATTTATTTTACGCTTTTGAGGTTTTTTGGTGAAGTTTAAATAGTAATTCCTTTAGAAGTAATATATAGTTCTATAATATATAATAAAAGATTTCTCGTTAGTCAATAGATTGTAAACATTGTGTTACTCATTTGGTCCTGTGTAGTTATTCATTAACGAAGGAACCGTATTCTAAAGTGTTAGCGATTCTTCCTCATTTGAAGGCATTACGTACAATTTACAAAAGACGATTTTTTTATTCCTCTTATCAGTCAACTTTAGCACGCGTGTGGTCACTTATGCTAAGCACAGTATAATGCATATGTATTTTCTCATTTTTTTATGTTACTTTGTGACAAAATATGGTGACTTTATTTTACGGCATTAAAATAGCCAAATGTAAACTTATATTTGCTATAATAATAAAAGCACTGTGGAATAGACGACAGCAACTCACTTGCTAATTGCTGGCCGCAAGTTGTTACGGCACATTTGACAGGCTGTGTGCGTTTACGGCGTAGCATTTTACTTTTTAACCACATTTGGTTGAAGAAATTCTGTTTCGGACAGATTTCAACACAAGTGAAACTTACTAAACGGACTCATGGAAGAGGCTTACTGTTTATTTTCTTAGAAAAAACGAAGGATGTCAGTTCAGTCTCATCCCAAGACATCATATAACTGACGTCTTTTGACCATGCGTCAACATCCGCCATTTTAGGGCCCCCTTATACGCCAGTTAGATGACGATCCTGGGCCGTCATACAACTGACGCTTTACCTTTAACGCCAGTTATGTGACGGGGTAAGGTTTAGGTCTGGGGTAGGGTTAGGATCCAATATCGCCATCTAACCAACGGGGTTGAGGGTACCCTAGAACGGCGGATGTTGACGTATGGTCAAAAAACGTCAGTTATATGACTCAGTCTTAGGATGAGACTGCTGTTTCTCAACACAAAGCAGATGTTGTTGATTCTTGGTAATAACCATCATGCGGGAAGTGAAAGTTAAGTCTCAGAGGAAGAAGCTTCAGAGCACACGCCCGTGTGTGTCGTCTACACCCTTAAATCTCGTGATTTCAATCCTTAAATCCTCGTTCACAGGGGAACAGAGTCACTCGGTCGGCTGGGAGAGCTTTGTGAACACACAAGTCATCCTTGATGAAAACTCAACCGGCGTATCGAGAGGACAGACGAGGTAAGGACATTCACTTCTGTTGATACTATGATTTCAATTTCAATACACATTTTATATGAAAACTATAGCGTAACTGTTTCACATAGGATATTATTGTTTAAGATTATAAGATAAATGCTAAAAGCACGCAACTCATTGTGGAAAAAATAATCAAATACAATGCAAACATTTACACAGATGTAGTAAAAGTTTGTGTTGAGTATCATTATCCTCCTGAGCACAAGTCTCTGGAAAACTGATGGTGTGTGGGACTGAAGCCTGACCCACACACACACACACACACACACACACACACACACAGTTCACTGAGCGAGGGTTCAACACACGAGTACATCGCTCACGTCGCCTCATTTCTCCAGTGCGTTCGGCATTTATAGTCTAGGAAATTTCCAAAATGATTTGCTCCTTAACATTTTAAAGATGGGAATATTGTGGTAGCCAACGATCAAATGGCTTTAGTTTTTACAAACACAATAGCCTTAATAAACATTCTCAATGGTGTTTTGCTTTAATAAATAAAGAGTGCATTATAATATGTATATCTTGTATGTGTGTTTGTGCATGTAGAACAGAGCTGAAGTAAACCAGAGCAGTTTCAGATTATCTGACAGATCGCAGTCGCCTGATGTGAGTAAATCCGTCTGTTTCTTATCAGTTTAATTAAATCCTGATTTAAAGAGAACTTTGACAATGATTTTATTTTCCAGCCTGAAGAGAAGATCCTTTGGTTGAAGAGCTTGAGCTGTGAGTCTACATCGGTCTGAAGATGCATCAAAACCAGCATCTGAGAGCTTCTGGAAATGAGTCAAGCACTCTTTATAGAAAGGGTAGAGACCCACCCAATGTATCTTTAGGTTATATAGCTGACAACTTGATAACATATTTTACAAGGTTTTCTGAATTTAAAGATTATAAAAAAGAGATTGAAAAGAAATATAATATTAAAAAGGAGAATGATGGGTGCTGGCCAGCCGATGATATCAAACGAGTTTGGGAGAAAACAAAAAGACGGAACAACAAACCCTCAAGAAGAAAGTGCTTGTCTCTCGCTGTAGCTCTGCAGATGATGAAAAAATATGCGAAATATGATGATGATAGTGAAAGACCGAAAGCACAGTCTGATGAGGGTAACGTTACTCAAGCTAGTAGGGCTGTGCAATTAATCGAATTTCGATTTCAATTTCGATTTTCGTTCCCAACGATCTCCAAAATAGCACAATCGAGAAAAAACGATTATTTTGCCATGCACGTTCTGTTTTGAAAGGACGCTATAATTGTATGTTCTGAATGACGCGCACATCCGCCCTACCCGGCGCCATAAACTCACTCAGCCTACAGTCATCAATTGCAAGCACAATAAACTTCACAATAACAATTGGCTAATTTAATATCTAATGGAGTGAGAGACCATGTCGAGCTGTCGCGATCTTTGTCTGCACGACCACTGCAGCGCGAGCGCACGTGACCTGATCATCTGTGCCGCCGCTTTACTGAACGAAACGAAACACGTCGGGAATGAACACCGGGTAAACAGCTGATCAAAAAATAAAACCATCGCGCGAATTATTCGTGCGTCAAAATCGCGTCCAGTGTGAAAGGACCTTAACACTTGTCTGCTTGTCCGAGAAAAGTCGATCTTTTCCAAAAGTGAATGGTTTTGATTTTATACAGTCAGTATAAAGAGCGATTGATAATGGATAGGCTAGTGTATTTCTGAAGCTGCGCTGCCTGTCTGAGACTTAGTGAAACAATTAAAATAACAGTACACAAAACTCACAGAAGAAACATACTGAGGTAAAGTTTGAGGTTTTCTATTTATAATAGGCTATATGATATAGTTAAGTAACATAACATGACCAAGTAGCTGTTATATCACGATTGCAATTACATTGAATTTATAGTTTAATAAACAAGTTACCTGGTTTATATGTAGTAACTTACATTTTAGACGCAATATTGACTGGCTTGTTCCATTTCATCGACGAAAATAGTTACAAAAGAAAAGCAACACTAAGCACTGTGTTTTGTTATTGAATGATTCATTATTTTGAACGAATCGTTTTAATGAATGACTCAATGATTCATTTATTAAGATGGTCACTTGCCACCACCTATTGATTTATTGTTTAAAGGTATCATTGATTTTATTTTATTATTGGTTTAAACATTAACCTCATAAAATTATTTATTACAGTTGTAATTTTGCAGTGTAAATTAATTAGATTGATAGCAGATCTTTTTATTAAAACGGAATTTGATCAAATGCAAGAATTTGACATGAAGATAGCACATGTTTAGTTATATTAAGGTTTAAAAAAGTGTCCTTTATAAAAGGTAAATAACACCTCTCCCCCACCCACAAAAAATGACTTAACATGTCACCTCTGTGAGTTTGCAGGTCTGTTTAATAGCTACAACAAAATGCTCAAATTAAAAAAAATAATAATAATTTTTGAAAGGTATCTTTTAATAAATGTAACACTTTCCCAAAGTCATGTGAAATAATCGTGTTACATAATCGTGATTTCAATACTGACAAAAATAATCGTGATTATGATTTTTTCCATAATCGAGCAGCCCTACAAGCTAGTGGAGAGACCCAGAAGAAGAGGAGAGAAGAGGAGAGAGGAGAAGAGGAGAGAGGTGAAGAGGAGAGAGGAGAAGAGGAGAGAGGAGAAGAGGAGAAAAAAGAAGAGAAGAAGAGAAGAGAACCACCAGGAGACATCGACATTCCAGAAGACTATCCCAAAAGAAAACGTGTCATTAATAATGAAACCATCTACATTCGAGTCCCTTTCTCAAAGATGTTTGGCAACAAATTAAACTCCAGCCTAGACTCCAGCGATCCAATGGAACCAGTGTCCTATAAACTGAAAGACAGAGGTCCTTCATTCGATGAAAGAGCCCTATCTGAGTTACGGAAAGAAAATACAGAAAATATAGAAATAAAGGAAAAGACTTCTTACATTATGCAGTATGACAACCGAACCAGAAATGCTGCATGGGTGTATGAGATACTGAACAAGAGCATTGTACAAAAAAATTATGAAAACAGAAAAAGAATTAAGCGAGCACCTTTTAAAGTGGACCCTTCAATTTCTGAACGCTTTCAGACACCTAAAAGCCTGGATCCGTATAAGAACGGCTATGAACGAGGTCATCTCACTCCGGCTCGCAATCACAAGTGTAGTGAGGAAGCCCAGGTCGACGCTTTCTTGCTCAGCAATAGGGCTGCAACGATTCGTCGACGTTGTCGACAAAAATCGATAATAGAAATAGTCGACAATGAATTTCATTGTCGAATTGTCGCTAGACATGTTTTTTTTTTTTTCCGACCGAGCACATTAGCTTCTCTGCTGATCGATAACATACAGGAATGGCAGTGTCCAACGCAGCAGCTGCACATACCAAAAAATCTAAAGTTTGAGAGCATTTTAGCCTGGATACGGTGAATAAAAAGATTACCTGTATCATGCAAAGCAGTCCTTGCTATCACGGCAGCACCTCGTTGATGCACGAACATTTAAAGAGAAAGCACGTCGGACAGTTGAATAAAACGGAGTTTGACTCGCCTCGGTAAAATTTTCCGTATTTTCCGCACTATAAGGCGAATTTAAAAGCCTTTAATCTTTTCAAAAAACGACATAATCCGGATCTTCTTATATATGGACCAATTAGTTAATAACGCCCCGCGTTATTAAATTCGCCTGCGAACTCGCGTTCGTGTCCATCTTATGCCTGCTTTGTCACACGGCCAGTTCAACCTCATATAAATCAGGTTATGTGTGTCTCCCGCTCACGAGCGCCCACTCTTAACAGACACACTGTCCCCGGTGTTCTGTCGATTATTGCTTCCTTGTCGAAAAATGCTACCGTAGCGCGAATTGATGACAGAATGCCGATTAAAGTCGTATGAAATACAATTATAATACAATTCTAAGTTATGAGAAGCTACTGTCTACAGGAAAAAAACGTTTACTTGATTTTAATTTATTTTTTCTTGTAAAACAAATGTGCCTGGCCTTTATAAAAAAGATAGAGTTTCTCTATTTATATATTTATGTCTATACTGACCAAGCACTCTGCCTAATTGGTTTTAGACAGGGCATTTTTCGTTTACTTTTAGTATGAATCGGCCTGTCAGCAGCAAAGTTCAATAAAATATGCATTTTTCATTGAAGTACCCCCTTCTTTCTTGTGTTTACTATCATTTTCCACAGAATTAAAGCGATTCATGGTAAATTTTAGAAAAATTTAATAATTATCCGATTAGTCGACTAATCGTTTCAATAGTCGGTGACTAGTCGACTATTAAAATAGTCGTTAGTTGCAGCCCTACTCAGCAACATTACACCACAGATTGAGAAATTTAACAATGGTATCTGGAGAACTCTGGAGAATCGATGTGTGGAAATCGCCGAGAAGAAAGACGTCCGTAATGTTCATGTGTACACTGGACCGCTCTACATACCACACAATAATGAGAAACAGCATGAGAGTATGGATACAGTTGCCAAGAAAGGAGACCGTAATGTTCAGAACAGATCAGATAATAATAAGAAACAGCGTGTGGAGGGAAATAAAGTGGTGCCGACTCACTTCTTTAAGGTGATTATTGAGGAGAAGGAGGATGGCAGGGTAACAAAGCCAACATGCTATATGATTCCCAATGTGAAACAAGACAAGAAAGGGAAAAACAGAAAACAAAAATTGGCTGATTTTGAGCAGAATATTGAGTTTATCGAGAGAGTGTCTGGTGTGATCTTCACAGATCACACATGCGAGGAAGGAATGATCGACAGAACCTTGACAGTGAACAAAAGTCAAAATCATGATTCACCGAAATTTAGACCTCGGATAACAGTCGGAATAAGCACAACACTTCTTAACTCTGTTCGCTTCTGACGTGTGTGTCCACTATATTACTACATTTACTCTATTGACTGTGTTTGGATGGACTGAAAGTTAGTTAGATTACAACTACTGTATCTTAATATGGTTATTGTTTCTCATTTGAAAATGCATGAGTTGGACTGAATGGCAGAGAAACGCAGTCGACGTCCGTGTTCAACGTACACTCCAGTCTAGTGTAAATATTATGACATTGTCTTGAGGAAATGTTCACTGTACTTTGAAACAAAACTAAAAAAAAACTTTGAAACAAAACTGATATTGTACAAAAGTCCCGGATGCCCTTAAATGTCCTGGGTGATTCTGACCAATCACAGCGCACAATGT
The DNA here is from genome assembly GCA_038021265.1 of Cyprinella venusta. Taxonomy (NCBI): domain Eukaryota; kingdom Metazoa; phylum Chordata; class Actinopteri; order Cypriniformes; family Leuciscidae; genus Cyprinella; species Cyprinella venusta. The sequence continues at coordinate 57,285,678 of CM075863.1, read as the reverse complement.
TACCATAGCGACACCTAGACTGCTAATCAGAGAGAAGATGCATAGTTCATCTATAGTTGTTCATTACTATTCAGTTACAATATATTGAGTTTCTGCGTACATGTCAAGTATGTTTGATACCAAGAAGAAACTAATAGTGTATATTCATCAGTCTGAGCATTAGCCGATTAGCTGCCTTTATTTCTCTTCATATTTAGTGGTTTGTTTTGCAGTTTTCTGCATGTTACTTTGATATTAGATGTGTTGTGTATGTATTGGACATTATGTTATTATTGGATGCACGCGCTAATTCGGATATTATTATTATCACACGGTGACGGTGATGGCTCTTATCACGTGCACATCGCATGCCCAGTTGAGCGACATTTGTGCGCTACTAGCGCCATCTTGTGGCGATGTTCAGAATAATTATTTAACATCGTGGGATTGTACACAGCCTGAATACTGTCATTTAGATGTTTGTTTTATAATACATGCATGTATACTAATGTTTATTTCTCTTGTATAACTTGTCATAGAACAACACATGTAAACTTAACCAGCTCTTCAGTAAACAAGGGAAACTTAAACCCTGCTTGGTGTGTCTATTTAACCAAGAGTTACCTCGTACAGTTCTGACCGACTGCCTGCTGCTTCGCATCTAAATTAATCAACACTCAACACTCAAACCTCTTCATTTCAGATATTTGATGCAGCAAAAATGTTTCCTTTATTTAGATAAATTGTGTTTATACTTTAAATAGCTCTATAAAGCTGCTTTCAAACTCTCTGTATTTTTAAAAGCACTACATAAATTGACTAGAGTGCTGAATGTGACCCATTATGTTTTTTATAAACTTTCCATGTTTTGAAATTTTCAACAGAGCCCTTAAATGCCTAATAAATATACTATTTCCAACCACACATCTAATGAGATTGCGGCCCGGGAAATTGTGAGATATGCAGTCAGCCAGAAACTGTAAAACATGTACTGTTTGAGTGTACTAAATACTCAAATCAAAGACTAATCAGAATACGGGTTAGTGGTTGGTTTGAATGGTATTTGTCTGTCGGAGCGAATCCAGTTAGATAAAGATCTAACGTTAGAAAAAGCCACTGATATATGCGGCCCGGCTGCAGAAACCTGTTTACGGTCTCTTACCTCATCTGTTGATGTCTCCAAGAATAACATGTCTAATGTCTTCATTTGTTTTCTCTTTGTTAAAAGAGGAGATGTGGTGGGATATTATGCAGTGACTCTACACGCCAATGTTTACATGGTTTGAACCCTCAGTGCTGTTTCTGCCCATGAGGGGGCGCTGTTGGGCTGGGGAATAAAGACAACACCAGCTACAGCCACAATACACCAGAAAATACGACATACTCAGATAAATCTACTTTGTTCAACCTCCGATAATGATGAAGAAGAACACACACTGATCTACATGATGAGATGAGACAGTATATTAAAGAGTTTAAAGCTGCTTCTTCAAATAAAACACTAACTACTGCCACTAGCTAATTAATATTACTACGTGTGCATTCAATGCTACCACGTGCGTTTCACCCAAAGCTACACCTGTGAACTGCTTTTACTCTGTACATTAGCGTTTTATTTATTACCCGTAATGTATAGTCTTAGATACACAGTTACTTTACACATAAACAGTAATTACTCATAAATATCCTGAGCCGTTAGGAATATAAAAGGAAAAATTAGCGCGAGCATCGGCCGCCATTTCCTCATCTTCACTAGACTTTACCATTTACACACTTAACATACCTTTCGCTTGTCAAACACACATCACTGGGGATTCAAATTAGATTATAACCATTTGTAGTCGTATAAAAGTTGTAAAACTAACCTGGAAATATAGGCACGGGACAACGGTTGCTCTTTTTCCATTCAGCCAGAATATGAGCTTGTCTTCTTCCGCGCCTCGCTAAAGGGTCCCCGAGTGACGCGACTGAAAGGTACTGCCACCTAGTGTCTTTTATATGAAACAGCATGTCATTGTGCGCTTCTGTGTATTCTCTCAATATTATTTAACTTATAATAAAAGGAAAGAAAGCAAAAGATAAAAATCTAAATAAAACCTATTTTTGTGAGTGTCACATATATACAATTACATTACACAAAATCAATGTTTTAAAATGCTTATTGTGCTGTAATGTAGTATCATAACATGTAACGTTAGAGAGTATGACGTTTCTTGTTCAATAAAAGCTGTTTTATGTGTAAAATACCCTCCAAATTACGTTAGGTGGCGTTATAGAGAGCCTAAGTCCCGCCCCTTCGCTTCCGGCTCATGGGACCTTATTTCGGAAAAAATATGAATGGTGGTCAATGGCGAGAGACAACTTATCTTTTTATTCCGTCTGAACTGTGCCCTGAATTACACATATGATGTTTGTCAATTTAAAAGATAATTCTGAAAGTAAAAAACGTCGCAGTTTGTCATACAGCAGAAGAGTAACATTTAGTTTTATGTGTAAATCGCTCTATGAACTACATCTCCCGGGAAGAGAAACGAGATCCGCTGCTCGTGTGTGTGCAGTCTGGTACAAAACACTCAGGTAGGACGGCGTAACGTTACGATTATAACGTAAGACTGTAGAAACAATGACAGACAGCCTCAGTAAAGTTAGCTTCAGTCATTGAGAGAAAATGTGCGCCTTTGGGGTTTGTAGTCTTTGTAATTACGTATTTTCACAGTCTTATACCTCAACGCTTTTACATCAAACTGCGACTTTCTTTACTTTAAAATGTATCTTTTAAATTGACAAACATCATATGTGTAATTCAGGGCACAATTCAAACCAGATCAAAATATTTGTTGTCTCTTGCCATTGACTACCATTCAATATTTTTCGAAGTTAGGTCCCATGGTGGTCGACCGGAAGGGGAGGGACTTAGGCTCTCTATAGACGAATCCGGCGAAAAAACCGGAAGTAAGCTGGCGCCATTACTGAGATGTTACTGGGTAGCGTTGCTCCATTGCCTTCTATTGTTTTATTTGCAACTTGCGTCCACAGGAATAAACAGCCCGCGATTTACGACTGTCACTAACGTTACAACGTTAGCCCTTGTATAGTGTCGAGTGGGTAAACAGTTTCCGTTATAAATTGTTTCAATTGTGGCAGTAAAATTTCAATTTTGAAGAGAAAACATTGTGAATACCCCGGGTCGACTGCCCCCGTCAGGTGCCGTACGGTTTACACAGATTTCCTGGGCAGTACAAGACGCGGACATTCGCGTATAATAATTATTTAATGACATAAGTAAAAAAATATATAATAAATGTGTGATATAGTGATCAGCAAAATCTCCTCTCTTGCTATTTTTTCTATTTAATTAACATGCTATGGTCATTAAATGGCTTTCCTGAGCTAAATGTAACGTTATGTGAAATAATTGTTCTCCTGCTGTTATATTGACCTCTTTCCATGGTTTAAAAACACTAGTTGGTCGATATTGTGTATACTTTCTAGCTGTAACGTTACCTTACTCATGCCCGTTGCAATGTAAAAATGAGATAAATAATGAACACAAATGAAAAACATGAATTTGTTTATTTGATTTCATTTATTTATTTATTGTTGCCAAATGGACAGATCTTTTTTTAGTTTATTCGGTAGCAAACGTTAGCCTAGCTAGCTTGCCAAGCTATTTTCATAAATAATCTGTAAGATCGTTTGTACCTTCATCTGTGACTGGAGGCTAATGTCCAACATCATCAACCCAACAAGTCTGGCTGGCTGTAGCTGTCATCGAGGGTGCGTTATAACCTTATCTCCGAGGTTTGTTTACATACCGGTGCATATGTCTATGCCGGTGTGACAGCTCAGTAATGGCGTCGCCACAAGATGGCAGCCTACACAAGAACGCTCGTCGGATTTAGTCTCAGCCTCAGACGTCACGCCCACGGAACGTTGGCTAAACCATAGACATCATATAGGTAGACGCCCTATCGACCGCTACTGCCTATTGGCACGAACGAGAATTGGAGCCGCCATCTTAAACCGGTCATCCGCTCCGCTCAGTGTAATCTGAATGGCAGGTGAAATGAGCTGTCAGCGCATTAAATTAATCATATCTCACTGAATACTGATCTCTATATGATATCTATGGGCTAAACGTCTGATGCATATGGTGCACTTAACTGGAAACACTTCAGGAATGTCGAAGTCGTTATCTGATTGGTTGAATTTTTCGGATTTCCGGGGGGCGTCAGTGTCGCGTTTATTTTCGGTCCGCCGGGAAACAAAGCGCAGGCGTGTGATTGCGGAAGAAAAACTGTTGTGTTTATATGAGTGACAATGAGCATTTATCAAGATCAGCTAAACGTAGTTGTATGTCCCCTCCTATCTATTATGGAAGATCAAGTGAAGTACCTAACTAAGAAGGGGATATCAACCGCGTTTGTGGGCAAACATGAAACAAGACGCTGACATCGCAGCTGGCCGATTCAGTATTCATATATAGGGCATACTGACTGGGTTTGCGTTATGCATCCACTAGATGTGCTAAAGGCTACAGGGAATGTAGCGAGTGCACGGCGCCGGAGGTGAGGCGTTTATTTAGTAGGCGTGAGCGCGCTGGCCGCTGGGGCGGGGACGTAACTTACATTCGCAGCCTGACTCATATGAGTATTCAATGTGCGGCGGCTCAATGACAGCAACAGCAGGCTGTTTTGAATGAGACGACCCGGTTAATGGGGAGCGCTACATTCTGTGACGCGCGAGCAGCGCTGTGTGTCTGTTAAGAGTGAGCACTCGTGAGCGGGTACGTGATTTACACACATTTCCTGATTTATACGAGGTTGAACTGGCCGTGTGACAAAGCGGGCATAAGATGGACATGAGCGCGAGTTCGTGGGCGAAATTAATAACGCTAACCAATTGATCCATATACAGTATAAGGCGCTCCGGTGACTGCTGCTGACTTGTTGCACGCCGGCCTGTTGTTGTGGAGACATTTCCACGCCCCGAAACGTGACGCTGAACGAAACGAACTGTAATTGGTTGTTTGACATGTCGGTCAAACGGCCTTATGGGCGGGCCTTGGCCAAAGAAAGCTGCTATGGGTCTGGCTACGCGAGACTACGTCGGATTCGTCTATTAGGTTTCAAACCTAAGCTCCGCCCCTCACTTACGTTCCTGGCGCTGGTGTCGGTTAGAACGTAACTCCGCCCCTTACTTCCGGTTCTGGCGCTGGGGTTCTGAAACTGGTGTGCTGCAGAGAAGTGTCTGAGGCGATGACAGCAGTACACGGTATTATTCATCTTTACACACCCATCACACACTTTATACAGTTTTATTTAGCGACAGACTCATTTCTGTGTTGTTTTCATCGATCACAGCGATACTTGTGCGTCTTTTCTGGCGTCTTCCTCCTGAAATACACATTTAGTGCAGCAGCAGCGAGCCTGAGGAGAATATGTGGAGTTCATTCAGACCTGAGCGAGAGTGTGTGTGTGTGTGTGTGTGTGTGTGATAGTTTCGATGCTACTGAACGTCGAGAGTTAAAGTTTGAGATCTGAATTGATGTTGCTACCGTTTTATGTCAACAAATCAAGTGTTATATAGCCTACTGCAATAGATTGATACGCTAAAAACTTCACATTGAGTTTATAATGAGTTTTTTAGGATAATTGTCCATTTCAAAATAACATTAGTGCAATGAATCTAGTTACTACAAAATCAAAATATATTTTAGATAGTGACATTATGCTACTGTAGTTAGATGAGGTAGTTAATTAAGATGAATATCTTTAGTGTTTTTATTGTATTTCCTTGTCATGTTAGAAGCAACGGTATTTTTTAGCCACGCTTATTTTATCTTTAACAAATCCAATGTGTTTTTACTTCTTACTTACTTTTTACTTTAGATTTTGTAGTAACTACATTTATTGCATTAACATTATTAGATTTAAAAATAATTATTTAAGCACCCGTATTTTCTTTCAGTAGAGCAGTTTTACAGGCTTTTCTCATCTATCCTGACTCAAATAATGTTTCTAACAGCAAACACTCAGAATAAAGTGAGATGATCTGCTGATGATCCTGAATTATTAACAGATCTGCTGAAAACACTCTTTATTTCATGACAATAGTTCCTGTTTTCACCTCATTTATTATGCTGATGTCTTCACATCTCCTGTAAATTTGAGATTTTTGTGTCATTTATTTTTCTTTTTACTGTTTTTTTTCTTTTCCTGACCATTATAATAATTTTGGAAGACAATATTCTTTTTATTATTTCTAGATATCTGCCTAAATTGTAATGGAAAAAGCAGGATAGTGTTCTGGTTGGCCTTAAAATACGTTATACATTTGCATTAGTCACTTAAAATAGCGCCACAGTCCAGTTCAGAAATGGTTAATTTTTGTTCAGTTCAGTTCTTGTATAATATTAAATCAAATGTCTAAGCCTAAACCTCTACCTTGATGCGAATGTACTTTGCGTTGTACAGTATGTTGATACGGAGGCGTCAGAAGTGCAATTGTGTCGTTGATCAAATACAATTGTAGTTTTCACTACAGAAACAAGGGATATGTGCCTATAATGTTCAATAACTAGAAGATTTGCCAAAAATGACTTTTTTTTCCCTTTCATTTCAGAGCTGATGAAAGTGAAGGAGGAGATTGAAGAACTGAGAGAAGTGAAGATGGAGAGAGAAGAACTGAGAGAAGTGAAGATGGAGAGAGAACAACTGAGAGAAATAAAGGAGGAAAGAGAAGAACTGAGTGAAATAAAGGAGGAGAGAGAAGAACTGAGAGAAATAAAGGAGGAGAGAGAACAACTGAGAGAAATAAAGGAGGAAAGAGAAGAATTGAGAGAAATAAAGGAAGAGAGAGAAGAATTGAGAGAAGTGGAAAATGTTAAACCTGGGAAAAAAACGTGGAATCGCTCAAAGACTAAAAAGACGTCTTTAAGGAAAAGAGACACTAATTCTACATCCTGCACTCAGTGTGGAAAGAGTTTTGTATATAAACAAAGTCTTGTGACTCACATGAGGATCCACACCGGAGAGAAGCCGTTCTCATGTGATCAGTGCGGGGAGAGCTTTGCGTACAAACAAAGTCTTCAGTTTCACACGAGTGTCCATACCGGAGAGAAGCCGTACGCGTGCCATCGATGTGAGAAGAGTTTCCTGCGATCATCTCACCTTAAAAAACACATGAGAGTTCACACCGGAGAGAAGCCGTTCGCTTGTGATCAGTGCGGGAAACGGTTTCCGTACAGAGAAAGTCTTATCGTTCACATGAGAGTTCACACTGGAGAGAAGCCGTTCCCGTGTAGTTGCTGTAAAAAGAGATTCTCAAGCAAACAACAACTAGAGGTTCACTTTAGAGTCCACACTGGAGAGAAACCGTTCACATGCCCTCAGTGCGGGAAGAGTTTCTCACACAGAGATTATCTTAAAGTTCACATGAGGATCCACACTGGAGAAAGACCGTTCACGTGTGATCAGTGCGGGAAGAGTTTCGCACAATTTGGACAACTTAAAGCGCACAAGAATATCCACACCGGAGAGAGGCCTTACACATGTGATCAGTGTGGGAAAACGGTTCAGTTGGCGTTAGCGAAGGAGAAACCGGATTCATGTTCTGAGTGTGGAAAGAGTATTTCACTGAATGAGAAAACTCATTCTCGTGTGAGAGATTATGTCTGCCATGAGTGTGGGAAGGCTTTTAATTCATTGGCCTTTTTAAAACTGCATAAGAGGATCCACACTGGAGAAAAACCCTACAAGTGTTCACACTGCGACAAGAGATTCAGTGTGTCGTCATCTCTGAAAACACATGAGAGGATCCACACTGGAGAGAAGCCGTTCTCATGTGATCAATGCGGGAAGAGTTTCTCTGTCAAAGTTCGACTACAGCGACACATGAGGAGCCACACTGGAGAAAAACCTTACGAGTGTTCACACTGCGACAAGAGATTCAGACAATCATCATCTCTGAAAACACATGAGAGGATCCACACTGGAGAAAAACCTTACGAGTGTTCACACTGCGACAAGAGATTCAGTCTGTCACAACATCTGAAAACACACGAGAGAATCCACACTGGAGAAAAACCTTATAAATGTTCACACTGTGACAAGAGATTCAGTCAGTCACAACATCTGAAAACACACGAGCGGGTCCACACTGGAGAGAAGCCGTACACGTGTGACGAGTGCGGGTCGAGTTTCGCTATTAAACGCAATCTGGATCAACACATTAAGATCCACACTGGAGAAAAACCTTACAAGTGTTCACACTGCGACAAGAGATTTAATCTGTCATCAACTCTGAAAGCACATGAGATGATCCACACTGGAGAAAAACCCTACAAGTGTTCACACTGTGACAAGAGATTCAGTCGATCAACACATCTGAAAACACATGAGAAGATCCACACTGGAGAGAAGCCGCACACGTGTGATCAGTGCGGGTCGAGTTTCGTTATTAAAAGTCACCTGAAGCGACACATGAAGATCCATACAGTGTAGAAGCCACTTAAACACAGTCTGAGATCATGTTAAGTAGTTCATCTTCGTGTGCTGAGCAATAAAGTAGTTTCCTTACAGCCACTGTGAGCGCCGGGTCGTTTTCTTGTTTTGATTGGTGTCTGCTTGGAAAGATTTTCATCAGTATAAAGGCCTGTTCACACTGGGACAAATTTCACACGCGTTATTCGCCGGCGTTTACCGCCTCGTGACTAAACAAAGGGCGCCAATGTGAGTGTGCACACTGTCATTTTTTAACCCCTTAGCTGTCACCCCCCGTTTTGAGAATGGGGGTTAAATGCACTATTCAAACTTAAATGGTTGTAATTTAAGAATGCTTTGGAATATACCCAAGTTTGGTCTTGTTTTAAAGGAAACACTCAGCGGATTATTACTAAAGCGAAAACACTTCAAAAAATGAAAGTATGAAAAAGTTATGGAAGTTTAAATTGACAGTAAATCAAATATACTGTACTATATATTTTTTATTTTATGTAAAATACATATTTTACAAAATATTTTTTACTCTAAAATTTCTATAAAATCAAAGCCATAAATCTTATCAAGTTATGTTCCAAATTTGAAGTTGATGTCACAAATATTGAAGTTCCCATGAGATTTTGTTTAGGCGTAGTACCAAAAATAGCCACCGGGTGCCATTGAATTCCACTGAATTTAGTTGTATACATTCTGCCTTAGCAAATTAATACATTTCTGTCCAAATATCAATTCTGTCACAAAATTTGGAACCTTGAGACTCTAACCTTTCTGGCAATATCTGTTTTGTCAAGATTAGAAAAGGTTTTGATTATAAATTATGAAATATAATGACACCCGTAAGGGGAGGAGCCTGATAAAATAAGAACAGTTTCTATGGTAACGCAACATTCAATTATAAAAAAGTTTTCACAGGATGAATTCTGAGTTTATAAGCTTTCAAATGATACCTAATTTATGATAACTACTAAAATATGTGATATAATGAAAACGGCGATAATAAATAATATTATAATTTAGAGGATAATAAATATAAATTATATAATTTTTAGAGGATAATTATACTATATTTTTTATTTTTCTATCAAAAAATACTAGATTATATGTTTTATTATGAACTTTTAGCATAAAAACAGAAGTTTCGATGATTAAAAGTGGGTGCATCGACTTTTTGTGACAAAGGTCAAAACTCCTGTTATGATGCAGATTTTTTGAGGTGCACTCCTGTCATAAAAAAGTCTTAGACCTTTCCTATGATATTTAATTTGTCATAATAGGATTTAATAGAAATATAGTGAAGTAAAGTTAAGTGTCCCGGTACCGGGACGGTGACAGTTAAGGGGTTAAAAAACCGCCACGGGTTCATTTTGTTTAGTTTGACGCGCCGTGTCAAAAACTATCTGAGCAATGAGATTGGCACTTTTGCTCACGTGTTTGGAGCTTCTGAAGTTACAGTAAAACACAACTTGGGGGCGCTCAAACACAAAACGGTCTTGCATAGCACACATACGTAACGGAGAAGAAGATCTACGCCAAGTAGCGTCTTCACTGAAGACGAGGAAGATGCAAGGCCAGATGAACGTAGAGCTGCTGTCTCGCTGGCGTCGGAACATAAAGAACGATTATATCGATTATATGTTATTATATGTTGATCAAAATAGCCAAGCCAAAGAGGCAGCATATAACAAGTGTATATGTATAAGGATATATGAATGACTAATTGTTATGATGTGAACAAGGTTGAAGAGTACCACCAAAGGAAATCTATTATTTCAATAATAGAACACAAATTTATATAGACTGATCACCTAACTCTAGAGGACACGACTAAAGGATAGGCTCTTAACGGTATTAATCGTGAGATTCCATCACATGGGGGCTCGTCCGGGATCATCTTTGGATAAAGTAAAGTACAGATACTCAAAAAGTGTAGTACCTGTGGGATAATAATGTAGTGAATCTACATACCAATGTTTACCTGGTTTGAACCCTCAGTACTGCATCTGCCCATGAGGGGGCGCTGTTGGGCTGGGGAATAAAGACGACACTAGATACGAGTCCACAGGTATAATACCAATACCAATACAGCGCGTGGTGGCGTCACTGTTTACGACACTGATGACATCATCGCTCACCTGTTGCCGGAGGGTCACTGGCACTCTGAAGAGCTGTAACATGAACATGTTCTGCAGTGTGTTTGAACAGAAACACTAGACCACTGAGAGAATATACAGGTTTAATTACACCGCCTACACACACACACTTCAGCTCTACTGTTACCATCTGTATATGAATTACATTATCAAAAGGAATTTACAGAATTACACACACACACACACACACACACACACACAGTCATCCGGATTAGAAAATGAGCAGAAATACAGGTGTTAATTTCACTCTCGCTGGTTAAATATTAAAGTCAGAGTGTGTATCTATGAAAACTGAATCAGATGAAAACTGTCGGAAACCAGTCGCTGTGATCCAGTCCGTGATCCGGTTCACATGTTCTTCTTGTCTGGATTCTCAGGAGGATAATATGGAGGAGGCTGATCCTGATCAACAACACGAGGAATCATTCGAATCGACTCACTGAATCACCAGTAGAAGTGTGTGTGTGTGTGTGTGTGTGTGTGTCTCACCATGGGCATGTAGACGCTGTGAGGGTTGCTGGGATTGTAAAATGCACTACTGGCTGCTTCTGCTGCTTTGGCATTTCCTGGAGCAACTATGAACGACAGACAGAGATCAGATCATGTGACTAAAGACCCAGTATACTGTGTGTGTGTGTGTGTGTGTGTGTGTGTGTGTGTGTGTGTACCTGGAGGAGGACACCAGTCCTGTGGGGGTCCGGGATACGGAGGAGGCGGAGCCATGTACATGGGAGCGCTGGGATACACACCTGTTCAAAAACACAGTTCATCAGCACTGAAGCGCTCATCAGCTGAGTGTGTGTGTGTGTGTGTGTGTGTGTGAGGTACCTGCAGCAGTGGGGGGATATGGGTAGGGGCTGTACGCGGCCTGAGGCATGCTGGGATACGGGTACGGCTGAGGCATGGCTGGACTGGCGTATCCGTTCATCCCTGCGGCCGATCCATTCTGAGTCGGAGGAGCTCGAGACGCTGACCAACACACACACACACACACACACACTCATTAACATATTGACATACGTGTGTATTTGTAAAACACAAGCGCTACACACTCTTTTGACAAACATTCACGTGAATAAGAGCGGGATCATAAAAAATAACATGACAGAATTTATTTATTTAAAAATCGCAGTATTTTGCGTCATAATCGTACAGGCTTGATATCGCGATTGTGATTTGATTAATGGCGTTTAAGCATCAATAAATCATCAAACGTACCGTTGGTGGCGAGTTTGAAGAGCTGCTGTCCGAGCTCGATGGCGCCTCCGCTGGGGAAACACATCTTAAAGTTGGCCTGGCCTTCCCAGCCGCCTGAAACACACACACACACACACACGTGAACACAGCGCTATGAGAACACACACACTCAGTGCAGGTGCATGCTGGGTAACTCTACCTCCCGCCTCGGCTTTGATCAGGCCCTGGATGTAGTTAGCGGCGAACACCGGCTGCTCGATGCTGCAGTTCTTCATCAGGTAATACGGGAACATGAAGGAGCAGAACTTGTCTTTCATCACACTGCTCACAAACACCATCTGAACACACACACACACACACACACACACACACACACAAACACACACACGCACACGCACACACACACCAGTGTTGTCACCATACCAATATTATTGTTTCGATACCAAGTCAAGAATTGTGATTTACTTACTTTTGTGATTACTTTAAACTCTATTGGGTCAGTTATGGGTTAGTTAGTATGTGTTTGGGTGGGTTATGGGTTACTTTAAACTCTACTGGGTCAGTTATGGGTTAGTTAGTATGTGTTTGGGTGGGTTATGGGTTACTTTAAACTCTACTGGGTCCGTTAAGGGTAAGTTAGCATGTGTTTGGGTGGGTTATAGATTACTTTAAACTCTATTGGGTCAGTTATGGGTTAGTTAGTATGTGTTTGGGTGGGTTATGGGTTACTTTAAACTCTACTGGGTCAGTTATGGGTTAGTTAGTATGTGTTTGGGTGGGTTATGGGTCACTTTAAACTCTATTGGGTCAGTTATGGGTTAGTTAGCATGTGTTTGGGTGGGTTATAGATTACTTTAAACTCTATTGGGTCAGTTATGGGTTAGTTAGTATGTGTTTGGGTGGGTTATGGGTTACTTTAAACTCTACTGGGTCCGTTAAGGGTAAGTTAGCATGTGTTTGGGTGGGTTATAGTTTACTTTAAACTATTGGGTCAGTTATGGGTTAGTTAGCATGTGTTTGGGTGGGTTATAGATTACTTTAAACTCTATCAGGTCAGTTATGGGTTAGTTAGCATGTGTTTCGGTGGGTTATAGATAGGGTTGGGTATCGAGAATCGAGTATCGATTGGAACCGGGACTAACTTTTAGTTTTTCCCGGAATCGTTCAAAAGTGAAAATTTCGATTCCTAGTTTCAATATTCACAGTCCGCCGACCGGAAAAAGAAACCGCTGAACAACACCAATGAAGAAGCGTCTACCGGAAGTGTTGGCATAACCACGCGAGTCGAACATGAGTAGCTTACGTCGGCGGTCCAAAGTGTGGCTTCACTTTTATAAAAATTTCCTTCAGAAAGACCAATGGTTAGCAAGGTTAGCTAAACTTTTTTGACCCTGCCTCTTTAAAGAATCGGAATCGAGAATCGTTGGGAACCGGAATCGAAACAAGGAATCGGAATCAGAATCGTTCAAATTCAAACGATACACAACCCTAGTTATAGATTACTTTAAACTCTATTTGGTCAGTTATGGGTTAGTTAGCATGTGTTTGGGTGGGTTATGGGTTACTTTAAACTCTATTGGGTCAGTTATGGGTTAGTTAGTATGTGTTTGGGTGAGTTATAGATTACATTAAACTCTATTGGGTCAGTTATGGGTTAGTTAGCATGTGTTTGGGTGGGTTATAAATTAATTTAAAGTCTATCGGGTCAGTTATGGGTTAGTTAGCATGTGTTTGGGTGAGTTATAGATTACATTAAACTCTATAGGGTCAGTTATTGGTTAGTTAGCATGTGTTTGGGTGGGTTATGGGTTACTTTAAACTCTATTGTATCAGTTATGGGTTAGTTAGCATGTGTTTGGGTGGGTTATAGATTACTTTAAACTCTATTGGGTCAGTTATGGGTTAGTTAGCATGTGTTTGGGTGGGTTATAGATTAATTTAAACTCTATTGGGTCAGTTATGGGTTAGTTAGCATATGTTTGGGTGGGTTATAAATTAATTTAAAGTCTATCGGGTCAGTTATGGGTTAGTTAGCATGTGTTTGGGTGAGTTATAGATTACATTAAACTCTATAGGGTCAGTTATTGGTTAGTTAGCATGTGTTTGGGTGGGTTATGGGTTACTTTAAACTCTATTGTGTCAGTTATGGGTTAGTTAGCATGTGTTTGGGTGGGTTATAGATTGCTTTAAACTCTATTGGGTCAGTTATGGGTTAGTTAGTATGTGTTTGGGTGGGTTATAGATTAATTTAAACTAATGGGTCAGTTTTGGGTTAGTTGGCATGTGTTTGGGTGGGTTATAGATTAATTTAAAGTCTATCGGGTCAGTTATGGGTTAGTTAGCATGTGTTTGGGTGAGTTATAGATTACAGTAAACTCTATTGGGTCAGTTATGGGTTAGTTAACATGTGTTTGGGTGGGTTATAGATTACTTTAAACTCTATTGGGTCAGTTATGGATTAGTTAGCATGTGTTTGGGTGGGTTATAGATTACTTTAAAATCTATTGGGTCAGTTAGCATGTGTTTGGGTAGGTTATAGATTACTATAAACTATCAGGTCAGTTATGGGTTAGTTAGCATGTGTTTGGGTGGGTTATAGATTGATTTAAACTATTGGGTCATTTATGGGTTAGTTAGCAGGTGTTTGGGAGGGTTATGGGTCACTTTAAATTATTGGGTCAGTTATGGGTTAGTTAGCATGTGTTTGGGTGGGTTATAGATTACTTTAAACTCTACTGGATCAGTTATGGGTTAGTTAGTATGTGTTTGGGAGGGTTATGGATTACTTTAAACTCTATCGGGTCAGTTATGGGTTAGTTAGCATGTGTTTGGGTGGGTTATAGATTGATTTAAACTATTGGGTCATTTATGGGTTAGTTAGCAGGTGTTTGGGAGGGTTATGGGTCACTTTAAATTATTGGGTCAGTTATGGGTTAGTTAGCATGTGTTTGGGTGGGTTATAGATTACTTTAAACTCTACTGGATCAGTTATGGGTTAGTTAGTATGTGTTTGGGAGGGTTATGGATTACTTTAAACTCTATCGGGTCAGTTATGGGTTAGTTAGCATGTGTTTGGGTGGGTTATAGATTATTTTAAACTCTATAGGGTCAGTTATGGGTTAGTTAGCATGTGTTTGGATGGGTTATAGATTACTTTAAATTCTATTGGGTCAGTTAGCATGTGTTTGGGTGAGTAATGGATTACTTTAAACTCTATTGGCTCAGTTATGGGTTAGTTAGCATGTGTTTGGGTGGGTTATAGATTACTTTAAACTCTGTTGGGTCAGTAATGGGTTAGTTAGGGTGTGTTTGGGAGGGTTATGGGTCACTTTAAAATCTATTGGGTCAGTTATGGGTTAGTTAGCATGTGTTTGGGAGGGTTATGGGTCACTTTAAACTCTATTGGGTCAGTTATGGGTTAGTTAGCATGTGTTTGGGTGGGTTATAGATTACTTTAAACTCTACTGGATCAGTTATGGGTTAGTTAGTATGTGTTTGGGAGGGTTATGGGTTACTTTAAACTCTATCGGGTCAGTTATGGGTTAGTTAGCATGTGTTTGGGTGGGTTATAGATTATTTTAAACTCTATAGGGTCAGTTATGGGTTAGTTAGCATGTTTTGGGTGGGTTATAGATTACTTTAAACTCTATTGGGTCAGTTATGGGTTAGTTAGCATGTGTTTGGATGGGTTATAGATTACTTTAAATTCTATTGGGTCAGTTAGCATGTGTTTGGGTGAGTAATGGATTACTTTAAACTCTATTGGCTCAGTTATGGGTTAGTTAGCATGTGTTTGGGTGGGTTATAGATTACTTTAAACTCTGTTGGGTCAGTTATGGGTTAGTTAGGGTGTGTTTGGGAGGGTTATGGGTCACTTTAAAATCTATTGGGTCAGTTATGGGTTAGTTAGCATGTGTTTGGGTGGGTTATGGGTTACTTTAAACTCTATTGTGTCAGTTATGGGTTAGTTAGCATGTGTTTGGGAGGGTTATGGGTCACTTTAAACTCTATTGGGTCAGTTATGGGTTAGTTAGCATGTGTTTGGGTGGGTTATAGATTACTTTAAACTCTACTGGATCAGTTATGGGTTAGTTAGTATGTGTTTGGGAGGGTTATGGGTTACTTTAAACTCTATCGGGTCAGTTATGGGTTAGTTAGCATGTGTTTGGGTGGGTTATAGATTATTTAAACTCTATAGGGTCAGTTATGGGTTAGTTAGCATGTTTTGGGTGGGTTATAGATTACTTTAAACTCTATTGGGTCAGTTATGGGTTAGTTAGCATGTGTTTGGGTGGGTTATGGGTTACTTTAAACTCTATCGGGTCAGTTATGGGTTAGTTAGCATGTGTTTGCGTGGGTTATAGATCACTTTAAACTCTATTGGGTCAGTTAGGGGTTAGTTAGCATGTGTTTGGATGGGTTATAGATTACTTTAAATTCTATTGGGTCAGTTAGCATGTGTTTGGGTGAGTAATGGATTACTTTAAACTCTATTGGCTCAGTTATGGGTTAGTTAGCATGTGTTTGGGTGGGTTATAGTTACCCTGTACTGTGTGAGGAAGACGGAGCCCTTCTTGGTCCCCTTGAACAGGTCGTTCTTGGGTGTGATGTCACTGAAGGACAGTTCGACGTTCTTACATTCTCGTAAGATGCTGAAAGACCAGGATGAAAACAGGAAGTGAGGTCACAATGGGAACTCAAACGCACAGAACAGCCGCAGTTTCTCAACAGATGTGAACAAACACTGTTACTACAGTTCCTGTGGAAATCACCATACGGACTCTAATGATGATGATGATGATCTTAAATCCTACTTCTACTGACAACCTTAACTGGGACATTTGATGGCTCATTATCAGCGTAGTTGACGTAAACCACAGGCTAACTATATTATACGATATGCAGGCTAGGGCTGGGTATCGATTCACATTTCAATTTCGATTCGATTTCGATTCGCAAGCTCTCAGTTCGATTCGATTTCGATTCTCGATTCGATTTTCGATTCTCGATTCCTGATTTGATTCTCGATTCGACTATAAGGAAGATGTAATACAAATCCTATATTTATAATTTATAAAAAAAGAACAGTGGACATAAGTTTACTAGTGGTTAATTCATACAAGGAAATTAAGAGCCATAAACCTATATATAAAACACGTTTTATTTTAGGTACACTAAATGCATACAAAGACTAGACAGGATTTTGATGCAATTTGCAAAAAAAGTCAGAACAGTCGCACAGCTTGATCAAACAGTATCATGTTATTTTATGTTTAAGATAGATAAATAAATATATAAACATTTAGACATTGTTGTCATTGTTTATGTATGGATGCTTGATTTCAATCTTTGAATTAAATTGAAAAAAGTAGCACAAATAAATACAATAGAATAAAGACACAAATTAAGAGACATTTTGGGGTAGTTTTTTGGGTATGTCAGAAATACTACAGAACTGAATAAAGTAATCCAATGTAAAATAACACTGGGTAGTCTTTTTAGTCAAGACTGAATTAAATAGAAAACTATTAATTCTGATTGCTTACAATTAATACTATATTCGGTTGTTATGACAACAGAATTGATGACTGACACAAATGGCTGCGTTCACTTTAAGAACTAGTGTGCGAATCCATTACTGTTTCATTAACTTTCTGTCACACGCGTTTAATGCTAATTTAAGACATTACCGACTGTCTTTACGAGGTTACTCACCAAGACCAGAGTTTTGACATAATGTTCCGTGTTTTAACGCGATATAATCCAGGGATAAAACTTTTGTTTCTGGCGAGCTGTTTGTGAGGCGGATTTAGGCTGAGCACGCAGTGAAAGACATTTCTGAGAGTGCGCGAGCTCGGGGTGGTTTAACATTACTTGAGCAGATAAATGATAAATGTTAGTTACGATCATAGCAGGTTACGATGCAATGCTGGCCCGATTGTGCAAGTGAATATCCCGTCATGTCCCTAACGCGCGTGTGTATCGACAGCTGCAGTGCTTAGCGCTTGCCTAGTGCAGAGAGACGAGAAGATGCAGCACTGCGTCCTCGAGCCCTTTATATGGAAAAAATCGATTCGTGGCCGTTGAGAATCGATTTTGAATCGACCACATTTTAAAAAACGATTAATCGAAAAATCGATTTTTTTGCCCAGCCCTAATGCAGGCTTAATACAGAATATACGTCATTATAAGTTATTGTAAGAGGTTAGCGACCCCTGGTGGAGAAAAATCCGGCATATTGTACCTTTAAATACCAGATTATTATGATTCATCACATTATAGATTCAACATGTGGTTATTTGTCAAACTAATATAGATTATGATTTCATAAGTGTGTTTCATAAGGATCAGCAGATCTGTAACATGATGACACCGAGTCAATCAGATTCGGTCAAAATAAAAACAACACAATAAATTACATAAACAACATACAAGATGGATCCTCCGCGCGGGTGTTATATCAGCGAGTATGATGTGTGTGTGTATATGTGTTATATCAGCGAGTATGATGTGTGTGTATTACTGGGATTATGTGTTGTTGTGTGTGTGTTTGGTACCTCTCTCCGGCCTGGATCAGCACTCCTCCGTTCGGGTGATGGTTCTGGTTCAGCGTCATGTTCTCCCGCCGATCAGGACTCGACTAAAGCGGATGTTAACTTCAGTTCGATGGTGTTTAATAAAAGAGTGTGTTATAATGTCCGATCACTCACTGACGGTCCTCTCGGTAAACAGTTGCGCACTTTATTTCCGGCACCACGTGACTCCTCTCCTCTGATCACGTGACCTGTGCTGTGACGTGTCAGATCTGGAGAATAAACTCATTTCGCAACTTCACAACACGATTTTATCGTTTTTGATGGTAAACCTGTTTTTGTTGCTGTTAAAGGACTCCAAATTTTGACGAGCTGTGATATTTTTAAATATGTAAATAATATGAATATAATTTAATTTAAAATAAGAACATACACGGATAAATAAATATATATATATATATATATATATATATATATATATATATATATATATATATATATATATATATACCAACACTAATAATTCAGCTCAAAAGATAATCACGTTTAAGTGTTCAATTAAAAACACTGTCGATTTTTGCTTCCTTGTCGAAAAATGCTACCGTAGCGCGAATTGATGACAGAATGCCGATTAAAGTCGTATGAAATACAATTATAATACAATTCTAAGTTATGAGAAGCTACTGTATTCTGTAGACAACTATTTTTTACTTTTAAAACGGTGTGAAAAATCATAAAATATTAATCGTTGACTTGTCAAAGTACACCTTTCCTCATAGTAACTGAAAATTTCAGTTATTCCTCTTCAGCTGGCTGACCGTACAAATATATAGTAGTAAGCATTTTTAAAGGGAAATTATATCCTATTATAACGGGAAAATGTACCAAATTTCAGTTATTCCTTTTCAGCTGGCTGACCGTACAAATATTCACATGGTAGTAAGCATTTTTTAAGGGAAATTATATATTATAACGGGAAAATGTACCTTTTGTAAAAAAAGAAAAATATCTGCACATGCACATAACCGGAAAGTAGCAAATCTCGATGGGTAGCATGAATTGTCAGAACAGGGGTGACCGACATTTGACAGACACACGCTTATTTTTATATCATAAACACTAATCATAATAAGACACAGTTACATTAAAATGTAATACGCACAACCGGCGCTGCGTCATCATAGAATGTTCACGCCCACTTTTGGGGGAAAGAAACTAGACTCGCCACACGCCTTATTCACGGCAGCGCCATCTTTGATTTTTAATGAGAATGAAAGCGAGGCTGTGAGGGATAGACTTGCATCTCTTCAATGGGCTGTACTGTTATTTAATGTGTTTTCAGATTGTTCTGTTTATGAAACACTGGAAAAATATCTTCCAAAGAAATTTCCGTTGACAAAAAACACCCGACAATGTAAGCTGTGAAAAAATCGTCAGTAATTTGAGCTTTAATCAGCTTTTTAGAGCGGATGCCATTGGAAACACGGTAAGTCTATCCCTCACAGCCTCACTTTCATACCTGTCATGGCGCTGCTCTGAATAAGGTCTATAGACTTCAATACAAAATAACGGCAAAACTAACGTCCATACACAGCCGAAAGGCGTTAATAACTTAAGAAATCACTTATACACCATGTCAAGTAATTATATGTCCATCCTGCCTGCCATAGAGCGTGAAAGATACATTTTTTATGCCCGTTATCAACTAGCCCAGGCTACCTGCCATCATAATCATTAATTCATGAGATACACATTAAGGTTTTTTACTTTAAAAACCAAAATAAAATCATTCACTCGCTTACCTCATGACTCGACGAGGTAAAAGTAAATGTCCGGGTAAGACACCTCTGGCCACTGGGTGGGGTTGTTACTCCAATTTGACGCTGGGAGAATAAAGGGACATGTTTTTAAATTGGCCAAATTAAGTTTGTGTATGTGTTTTTCACGCACTATGGCAGGCAGAGTGGACATATAATTACTTGACATGTTTTATATAAATGATTTCTTAACTTATTTACGTCTGTAAGCTGTGTACGGACGTTAGTTTTTGCTGTTATTTTGTATTGAAGTCTATGGGGAGTCTAGTTTTTGGGAATGGGGGGGGGGGGGGGGTGTTGCACAGTACCAGAAAAGTACCAGAAAAAAAACATTTCTGGACTTGATAAGATAAAAACATAAAGTTAATAGAATTAATCTGGCACCATAGGGTTATCATGTCCACCAATCCATGTTTTTACAGCCTTCAAAAATCTGTATGGTTTTAAACCCAATAGATATTCATATTTCAGATAATATTCATATTCCCATTCATAAAATCAACGTTTGGGGGTTTGCGTATTAACTGTTGGCAAACTAAGCTTGTTTGTAGAACTAGTCAAATTCTTATTTTTACCTGCGCTTTCCCATACTGTTTCCTTGTGTAAGCAGCTGGAACATTTATTAAACATGTAGAATACTTTCCAGAGCATTAGATATAGTATTATAAATTTAGACGTTTGTGATATATAAAAAAACGAAACATAAGATTATCTTTTTTAAATTAGACTGAACACAGAGCAGTTTTTCCTGTGAGTGAGACTGTAAAACCCGTAGTGGATTAGAGCGGAGTGATAACAGAACGCTTAGAGTGCAGAGAGGAACGGGCTTTTGCTCCAGTCCTGAGTTTGCGTCCGCGCCATTAGGAGCTCAACTCGAGATTAGTGTATTTTTTTAACTAATTTGCGGTAAAACTAGTCGTTCACGAGTGGCTCATCAGATAGTTTATACATAAACTCATCTTTCAGGGACTTGACCGGCCGGGTTCACACACTTCAGCATGAGAAATCGGGGGTATGGCGTGAGAGTGTGAGAATTGGCTCAATTTTGCGTGAAACTCACGAGAGTTGAGAGTTGGCAACCCTGCAATCATGTGTTTGACTAACGTTAGAGATTTTATGGCATTAGACGCTATGCTGCTGCGTATAAGACACATTCACTCCCTCCTGTACTCAGACAACTTTATTTCAAATGAGGATGTATGTAAACAAACAGTACAGCTGAAGGGGATTATGGGTAGTGGAGTCATCAGAAGGCAGAAGGGGATTGTGGGTAATCAGAAGGGCCTGAACTTCCTCTGCGCTCTCAGGACGGCGATCCTCTGCTTGTCCTCCTCAAACTTCTTCCTCAGCTCAGCGATATCTGAAACAGAGAGACACGCTCGGCATCATGGGAAGGCACCCTGAGACGTGACCACACACACACACACACACACTCACGCTCTCTCTGTGTGTTCCTGTGCTGCCACGAGTAGAAGTTGAGCAGCTCCTTGCGCTTCCTCTTCCTGTCCTCTCTCTGGAGCGTCCTCTGATTGGCCGTCTCGCTGTGGGGGCGTGTCTTCGCTCCTCGACTGCCCTTGGCCACCTTCACCCACCCCTCCTCATCCTCCTGCTGTTGCTCCGCCTCCTGCTTCTGAAGCTCCGCCTCCTGACGGAACATCATCAATAATTAATGAGCTACAGTACAGATGTTTTGTAGTGATGTAGTGTGTGTGTGTGTGTGTGTGTGTCACCTCTTCCTTCCGTTTGTCGAACTCGTTCATGAACTGGTCGATGTCCTGCTGCAGAGACGAAGCTTTGACCAGAGACTTTGAGTACTGCTGGATCCACTCTACACACACACACACACATCAGAACACACACACACACCGTGATCATCATGAGAGTGTGTGTGTGTGAGACTCACTGTGGACGCCGGTGTGCACGGGTCTCTCTGCGCTGGAGACGATCAGCGGGAGTGTGTGTGGGTGCCGTTTGGCTGATCTGACCCCCGACGCACTACTGAACACGATATAGGCCACTCGGAAACACTACACACACACACACACACATCAGAGAGAGAGAGAGAGAGAGAGACTCAGTGAGTGTGTGTGTGTGTGTGTGTGTGAGTCTGTAGTGTGTATGTGTGTACTGTGTGTGTGTCACCTGTGTCTGCGCGGGTCTGAAGTATCCGCTCGCGTCGCTGGATTCTGACGCTCCTGGTTTCTCACACACTTCCACCGACTCGATCGCACCGAAGCGGCTGAAGACGTGTCTGAGAACATCCTGCACACACACACACACACACACACACACACACACACACACCTGTGTTTAACAACAACACACATCTGTGTGCAACAACAAGAATACACATCTGTGTATCTGTGTGTGCGTGTGTGTGTGTGTACCTGTGTGCAGTAGGGCGGCACGTTGAGCACGAACAGTGTTCGCTCCAGTGGTCTGTGTGTGTTGGACTCGGATCGGACGCGATGCTCTTTCACACACAGCTGATGAAGAGCAGCATGAGCGTCATCCTCACTGAATCTCAGCGACAGCACTGTCTCACACACACACACACACACACACACACACACACACACACACACACACACACACACACACACACACACACACACACACACACACACAATTAATTACTAAACTCCAATCGCTGAGACATTAGAATGAATCACTCAAGCGCGAGTCGAGTCTAGTGAGTCGACTCGCGAGTTCATCGTGCAAACTAGATTGATATCATCATCACAAGTGAATTTACTTATGTTCTTTAATTAATAAACGTTAATGAATTCATTCTTACCAGTAAAACCTCCAGGAATGACCCACGCTTGTTGATCTCCGGACGGCGCCATCTTCGTTTACACGAGTCACCGAAAACAGAGGCGCAATGGCTGCTGGGAACTGTAGTTGCACTGAGGAATTGCGCTGAATGGGAAAATGTCGTCATCAGAAGAATATGAGTGCATTAGGAAAATATTGTGCTCTAAAATTACAAAAATACCGTAAAGGTTGTTAATTCGACTCAGGTCTTCTAAAGATTTGTTTGTTTATTAATGTTCCTGAGGTAAAGTTAATGTCACGTGACATTCTCTAGCTGTGCATTGACGTTTTCCACTGTCGAAAAACACTGATTATCGATATTATGAGGGATATACATTTCGGTTATGTGTGCTGTTTCTCTCAACACACACATATTGTTCATTCGTGTTGGTTTACCATAACTAGTAAAGAGTAAGAGATGATTAGTATGAGGCGTTATACAGCGATCTGTCAGTCACATTTACAAGCGCCAAACCCGCATTTATTGTTTGAATTTCGTGATTCTCAGCCTCGGCAGCCCTGCATTGAGTAACATTAATGTCCATAACACACCACTGAGGACTTTAATCTGGATGATATTTGCATTGACCAGCAGGTGTAGCTGTGTGCATTCAAAACAATGAGAAATCAACCAGTAATAAACACACATCAGGCTGGGAAGAAGCTTCATCTCACCATCACTACCTTCAGCTTCACTTAGCTCAACAGTTATACGATATATTAGCAAAATTATTATTTTCATCCTTCATTCCGACCCTGTCTGAAATGACTGGTTTTAGTGGCGTGTCTGTTAAAGGGATAGTTCACCCCCCAAAAAATAAAAATGATGCCAGTAGGCTAATTACTCTCCCTCGTGTTGTTCAACCCATAAGACTTTCGTTCATCTTTGGAACACAAATTAAGATGTTTTTTTTTTTTTTTTATTAAATCTGAGAGCTGGATCACTCCTCTGTCGGCTTCTAAGGGATTGAAACTTGCCAGCCCTGAAAAGTTATTAAAGACATCGTTTAAATAGTCCAAGTGACTACAGTGGCTCAATCTTGTGTTTATCAAGCGATGAAAAATGCTTTTTGTTCGCAAAACCCCCTTAAAATAACAACTTTACTTCTCTGTGGGCCTCGAGTTTGTTCACGTATAACAGCGCAGCATATAGACCTTGTAACGGATTTAAACACTGAGTTCATCATATCAGAGGAAGTCAATAACCACAGGAGGAGCTGATGATGATTAAAGGAGGAGCTGTATCTATATATAATGAAGAGGAAGACGGACAGAAGCAGAAATGTCTGATCAGTGTGATCTGTGTCTGCTGGGACTGATCATTCTCTCTTCACTTCACACAGGTAAAGAAATCTGTATTTTCTCTGAACACATTTAGTGGAATTAGTCTGGAAAGAGTTGATTTGAACATGCTCAGTTTATTCTTGCACACATTCACGCTGTGATCTCAGAGTTGTGTATTGATACACACAGATCATACTGTATTATTCCTGATACTGGACATAGTGTCACTCAAACATCTGATGAAGAATGATCTTCATATTAAGAGTGTGTCAGTGATTTGAACAGCTCTCTGATAAACACTTATAGTTTATTCTGGAGAGTGTGTTGATTGATTTAAGTGAAGAAAAAAGACTATGATTTGAATCTTCTGCTTGTTATGCTGGTATGGTTTATGGTTTGATTTATTAATAAATATAATAATGATCACTGAGATATACTGTGTTTCAGGAACCAGTGGAGTGGATCGTGTGTTCATCAGTTCTGGTGTAGATGTCTCTCTGTCCTGTAATAAAGATCTTTCTGACTGCAAATCAACATCATGGACCTACGAGAACAGCTTCAGAGATTCACGGAGAGTTAAACTGATTACTGGAGGGATGAAGAATAAAGACACAGAGAGACATGAGAGACTGAGTCTGGAGTCTGACTGCTCTCTGAACATCAAGAACGCCACAGGAGAAGATTATGGATATTACAGATGCAGACAATATGTGAACGGAGAACAACAAGGAACTGATGCTCATGTTTATCTGCATGTTCTTCATGGTAAGTTTATGATTATGTGTTCAATATAAAAAGAGCAGATTCTCCCTTTAAACTCAGATGATGATTGAAGAGTCTGTGATTTGTGTCTTGTGTTCAGTTTCAGTGTCTCCATCATCATCATCATCATCATCATCACAGACTGAGATCAGTCCAGGCCGCTCTGTGACTCTCTCCTGTCAGTTGTATTCATATTATATATTCTCCTGTAATGATTGGGTCAGTTCTGAGGGAGTTGAGCTGTTGTGGGTGAATCAGGCTGGTGTTGATCTGAAGACAGACTCCAGATATCAGATATCATCATCATCATCATCATCATCTCCAGATCCCTGTATCATCACTCTGACTACAACACTCCTGGATGAAGATAACAACAGAGAGTGGAGATGTCAGCTTACTCGGGGAAATCAAGTCCAGACGTCAGTCAGATACACTGTCCAGTATTCAGGTGAGGAAACAGTGTTAGAAGAGCCTCATGATGTCAGGAACACTGAGGTCTATCAGTATCACTGAACCAGAACAAACTGAGGGAACAAAAGCTGCTTTGACTCTCACAGAAGAGGAACTCAAAGCATTGCTTCAAACTAATGAACTGCAGTGAAGTCACAGTCCAACTGTTCACTCTTTATGTAATGTGATGATCACAGTTCAAATATGATGCTCATATTGTACAGTATGAATCATCTGAACTAACATTGATCTTCACAGCTCAAGCTGATTCAACGACAGCAGTGAATCCAGTCCACATCACACACTCTCAGGATCCCTCAACTATACACACACACGTTTCTAAAGGTACATCATCACTGTCTTTCTCACATCAGTGCTTTTCATATGTGGTATTGTGTGTTGATGATGTTGTGTGTTGACCTGAACTAACACACGTGATCTCCACAGCTGATCCGGCATCAGGAACTGCTGGATTATTATACAGAGGTACGACACGTTGATTTAGACGGACAGCTTTCTAACATTCCACTATCAGTCCATCGTCTGTAAATGCTTCATCAATAACTGTTGATAGATGAAGACCCTTGACTTCAGTCATGTCCAGTTTCTCTTCTTCCTCTCATGTTTCCTGCAGTGATTGTGAGTATTGTTGAGATGGCAGTGTTTGCTGCTCCTACTGTGATTCTTCTTCAGATCATCTGTGCAAGAAGAGCTGGTGAGTTTGAGCCGCACACACTCTGAAGATTCACACTCGTCTGATCTGAACATCTGCAATCATGATAAACACACACCAGAGGACAGGCAATGCTTTTATTTTGCAGGGAGGAAGGACTCCAAGCCCCCGGAGGAGATAGAGATGCCCACAATATTACAGTAAAACACTGATGAGTTCACAATCTGCAGCAATATTTACAATAGCAAACACTTTTTATCTCAATAATACTTTTATTAGGATTTATATTCATTTATATGGATTTTATGGATATTTGCCGCCAGTCATGTTCTTGAGCTTCATCTGTAAACTGCTGTAAATATAATATTAAATACAGTAATGGACAGACTCAGACTGTATAATGGAGATGATCTGAGGATTATTGTATTATTGATTGCTACTAATATTCTTAATAAAGCTCTGCAGTTGTGTTTAATATGTCTCCTTTCCTGAGATGTTCCCCTTCATGAGCTCGTAATGTATGGTAATATAGAAGAGGAAGTGTGAGTATTAAGGGCTCAAGTGTGTGTGTTTTGGCCTCGTCAGCTCAGGTTGAGTCGGGCAGCTCATTCCTGTAGCAGGAACAGTCCAGATGAAGGTCTGTGAAAGTGATTCTGTGTCTCTGTGAGATGATGCTCCACAAGACACCGTTCCCCTGCAGAACACGCTTCTGGACACACATCGCTTTCGAGGAGTGAGTTTAGGAGTAGACAGAGACTATTTATAGAAACATGTCACTTCCTCAATCCTTAATACAAATGTATAGGGAAAACCCGTAACACCAAAGATGGCGGTTGTATGCAAATGCCCCGCCCCTCCCGCTGGACAGCCAATCGTCTGCTTTTAACGGTCAAGCTGGGAAACATTTAAATACGTTACTGTTTGAAAAGGTGGTAGATTAGATATGCAGTGTATGTGTGCGTTGTGTAAATATCAGACATCCAAAGTCTCCCAGAAGTTCCGGGTGTCTCCCGCAGATTGATAGAGGCTCGTTGATGCCCGCAAATTAGTTAAAATCTCCCGGAATCTAGAGCGAGCGAGCGAGCAAGAGCGAGCGCACATACTGCGTTTCAAACTGTGCAGCGCACGCGTGACACAGAGCGGGAGAACCCTTGCGCATGCGCAGTAAAAGTATAAACTGTGGGAAAACAATAGGTTACTATCGTAACCCCGGTTCTTTCATCATCTCGTGTTCGAGATCCACCTATGGGAGAGACATGGACAGCTCCCCGACTGCCCAATACACTCACAGTGAGGTTCTGAAGCCGGTCACCTCGGGGAGGCGGTGCCTGACACGTCCATTAATCGGCGATTTACCTGCAACATGTTTATTTGTGATGCAACGGCGCCATCTCGTGGGCACACTAGAGGCGAAATGCGGGGGTTCGGAGGGGTTTCCTCTCTCTGCGGAGAGAGGTTTTCCCTCCGAAACGAATTCGTTAGATTCGTTTTTATTTGTGTTTTGTGTGTTTTGTGTTGGGCAAACACTGGGGCCGAGTGAGGGCATTGTGGTTTTGACACTGAACTTGACCTTCCTCTCACCAGAGCCCCCTGAACGTGGGGGGAAAACACACATTCCTTGAACACACGGGCTGGGCAGTCTCGACAGGCGGCTAGCTGACCCATCTGCGGGACTCCCGGGGTCTTTTGGACGGGGGTCCTAGAAGGAGAGAGGAGTCCAAGGGGCTGGCGGCCCGTGAACGTGGACTCGAAGTGAACGTGAACGTCCACGGGCTTAACCCAGTGTTTGTTAGAAGGCGCTGGGTTATGATGTCGTGAGGGTGGTTTGTTTCGGGACTTTTCCTTGCCCTGGAGAAACTGACGTCCCGTGACCGGTGGGTTAGGCGAACGCACAGGGGGATTCTGGCGTGGGACTGACTTTCTCGGAAGGCAAAGTTTGAAAGCCTCATCCTCCTTCTTCTTGTCGTCGCACCGTTGTTGCATCAGTGCGACGGCGGGGCCGAAGAGAGCCCGGGCCGGTCTCCACCGGCGCGCCGCTTCTCGCTGTCCGGGAGTCCCGACAGGTTCAGCCAGAGCGCGCACTCTCCCACCATGGAGCGCCCGCAAGCTTGGACATCCTGACGAGCGTTATGGAGGATGAGGTCGTTCACCGTGAGGATCTCCTTCCAAAGGATTTCGGAAGGATTTCCTTTTTCTTACTGCCCTAATTCTTCGAGGATCTCTGCCTGGTAGGCGGAGAGGAGCGAAGAAAGGTTAAGGGCCCTGACAGCCACAGACGAGGATTTATACACTGCCTGGTGAACAGGGGCAGCGAAACGGTCCATTTTGTTGGGCAGGACTGGCAGGACTGAGCGGGGTTAAGGTAGCCTCGTGAGACCATCCTGATCTCGCGAGCTTTCAAGGTTTCACTCGCAGATCAGTCTGGACACTCTCCGTTAAAGAAAATTTGTGAGCAGTTCACCAAACGAACGTCCAATCAGCGTTGGCTTTGAGGCGGGTTGAGGTGTGACGCAACGAGAAGCGCGACAGTTCAGTCTAAAGAACATGACGGCTTCAGAGGATGAAACTAGCATCAGCGTGGCTATCGAGCAAGTTTTATCGGAATTACAGAGTATTTCTTCACTGAAAGAAGAGCAAAACACTGCTCTGGAGGCTTTTCTCAGAGGAAAAGATGTTTTTGCTCTTCTCCCGACTGGTTTCGGCAAGAGTTACGGTACGTCATATGCTTCGTTGATTTGATTGGCTGATTTGGCCCGTCTATCACCAACATAGGCCAATCAGCCAACCAGTATTTTCGCCCCTTACCAAAATTACTTCAACGGAAGGTTTCCAGATGGATATGCGGAGCAAATCCATCTGGCGGAGTCAGGTTAGGGTTAAGGTGCCTGGCGATAGAAGGCTCGACGGTGGGGCGCCCATACCGTGAGCTGCCATGTCCTTAACTTCGAGTCCCGTGAGACCGTGTCTGAAGTCGAACGGATCGCTCCAATAGTTCCTCATGTGCTTAGCGTACACCGGGAGGATGGGGAAGAGTTGTTTCCTTGGGCCGAGAGGGGGTCCCAGCACTTTCCCATCATAAATATCCCTCTCCTGGTCGGTGGCGCTCTGAGGTGCCGGCCATTCGATGTTGAGACGAGCGGCCGCTCGTTCACACACCTCCAGGAGGATGGCTTGAGGAAGAGCCGCGTGAGCGGTAGTCTGGGGAACGACAAAGGGCGGGATGACCTCCTTGTCCTCTGAAATCCCAAGAATGGCCGCATCCTCCTCTTCGCCAGAACCGGCCGGTTCGTGGGCAAGAGCGAGGTTATCCCCGAAGATGTCCTGCTTGGGGAAGGCGGGATTGGGCTGGTCAGCCCAGACGAGCGATGAAGCGTCCCGAGAGGCCCCACGCTTCAAACCTGGTTCTTCTATGAAGAACCAGTGGTTGTTCAGCAGGAAAACATCAGACCTTGAATCTGATACGAGCGAAACCAGTGCAAGTTTATAAGGAGAAGATTGACACATTGATAAATACCATGTTTCTGAGTGACAGACACTAGAGATGTCATGTAGATGGAGAACATCATTGAGACAGTAGTCAGGAGTTCAGAGAGCCAGAAGTTAAAGCAGTGGTGCTTGAGAAATACATCCCAGATCTATCTTCCAGAACATTTGTAGTGTTGATAAAGGAGGCTGGATCAGATCTGTTTTCCTCAGAGTAAACACACAATATAATCCACGTGTGCTAATAATGACTTTTAAATACTATAAAAATTGTTTTATAATTCAGGAGTCATGGATAGTGAATAACTTTTAAGTAGCAAAAACAATTTTATCACCAATAATTTCCTGATTTTATTTCTAGAATTGAACGGCATGCAGGAAACTGCTAAAATAAGGAAGTGAAACTATCAGTAATGCTCTCGTGTGCAAAAGAATATTCTTGTGTTCAGAGTAGATGTGCGTTGCAGTGCGGTTCACAATATGCACTGCTTATGATACTAGTGCCTCTCCCTTAGATTTAAGCGGGTTAGTTTATTGTTAGATCTCTCTAAGTAGACTCTAAATATTATTAACTTTACCTCAATAAACCCTTATCTCAGTATGGGTGTGCTTATGAACAGACTAAAATAACCAAAGTCTTGTAAGTGAAATAGAAACCTTAAGTTGTTAAGTGAAATAAAATAGTAAAATTCGAAATATCAATTGAAAATAAAATTAAAATCAAGACCACAGATATACAAACACTGTCAAGAGTTCAGGTGAGAAAACAGACAAATCTTTCAGAGATTAATTAGGACTCTGGCTTCATACTGTCTTTAAAAAATAATACTGATCTAAACCATTCAATTCCTAGAAGTGACTCCGACACGGGTCATAATAGGCTAAAACAGACTGTTGTTTGTGAAACACACGGTGCAGGCTAGAAAATGAGGACAGTTTTACTCTTTCAATCGTTTCATTAAATCATCTATTTTCTTAAGCAGTGAATTATCCGTCAGCTTCAGTGATTATTCAGAGACTGCAGTCAGTTTTACAGAAACAAATGAAGTAATGATTAGGGATGGGAACTGTAATAAAATACGTTGGGTTCCACGAACGACTATTTTAGTTTAGTTTAACTTTAAGAATATTTGGCCACATTCCATTGCCTCATGATGAGAATGTTAATAATAAATAGATTTCTTTGTACAGCGAGGTGTCTGTGGGCTGTGCTCTTTACTTGATTTCCGTAGTGTTTTTATAGCTGTGATCTCACTGTTGAGGTCTGGAAAACATGACTCACAGTTTGACCAGAATAGAGCCGTGATCATCTCTGAACACAGTTGATGAGTTTATAGACTGGTTCTGCTGGTCCTGGTACCGGTCTAGAGAGTTGGCGATCTGTCTTATCTGCTCTTTAGTGGACACATGGTTCCTCGAGTTTGGGCCTGATTGGACTGTTTGGTCTCATCCCTACGTGATCTCAGACTATCCAGACTAAGAGGTGAAGGTTCTGATAGGGAGTATGGCAGGGCGACGCAGCGTCTCGTTCCCTCTTAGGGAACCAAAGTTATAGTCATAACCTGAGACGTTCCCTTTCAAGGGAAATGAGCTGGGTCGAGACGCTGTGGGAACACTATACCCATAATAGCAAATGCCTGCTCTGTGTGGAGTCATTGCGCACACCAAGCGCCCTAGACCCCGGAGTGGAGCCTAGATCCAAGTCATAGCCTTTGAGGCAGCCGTACACCTAGTATCGCAAAGGAAACGTACTACAGGGTGTCTCCCCAAGGATACGTGGCCAGCAGCTAAGGCCGCCATGTACACCTTTAGTGTGGAGGGGGATGGACCTGCAGGAACTCCAACACTGCAACCACAGGGCAGATAACTGGGTCCAGCTGGAGCTCTCCGAACCAGTGAACAATCTCCACCTCAAGGTGTCGAGTTTCCTCGTGAGGAGCTCTGAACTTATGAGCCGGGCCCCCTCAGAGGACAAGCTCAAAGTTTCCTCAATTCTGGGCGGGAGGAAGGATCAACTGGAGTCAGTTCTTCGAGAACCAGCACATACAGACGTACGCCAGACATGGGCTTCAGCTCTCGCACTCCTCGTGTCCAGCCACTCTTGAACAAGACACAGCGTCAGAAGCGCCAGAAGGACTGGACTGCTGCCGAGTGGGCCAGAGTCATGTTCTCTGATGAAAGTAAATCCTCCTTACCTTTGGAAATCAAGGTAGGTCCGAGTCTGGAGGAAGAGGAGCGGCTCGAAATGCAGTGTAAAGTTTCCAGTCAGTGATGGTCTGGCCATGTCATCTGCTGGTGTTGGTCCACTGTGTTTTCTGAGGTCCAAGGTCAACGCAGCCATCTACCAGAAAATAAAAGAGTGTAAGCGGTGTCTCTGGTTGTAATCAGTCCTTCACTGACCAATTAGCAGAATGCTAGCGTGTTCTGGGCAATAACAACTCGACCTGTAAGAAATAGAAAGGACATAAGTACTCGTTCATTCAACTTTAGACCTATAACCCATGTTGAACTCGCAAAACCTACGATCAAATCTGAGATTTCTCAACGGCAATTGGTTAAAAGAGACACATTTAGCCGTCTAGCCCAAGCGTGCCGCACCAGCCCTCAAAAGTGAAGGCAAAACGTCTCGATCGCCCCCCTGTGGCCGGTCCTAGTATAGCTCATAACCCCCGCCTCCCCATGTTATTCAAAGGGACGCGAGACCAACTAAACAATTAAATTACACTTCACATATCCTTTTTCCAAAGATAGTTTCTGTCATTTACTGTAGTTTCTATCACGTTGATGTAATTTCAAGTGTTCGTTTTTAAAATAAGTTTCTTTTTGTGATAAAATAACGGTGCTCTGACATCATGATTGACAGGTAATCAGTCCTTCACTGACCAATCAGCGTCCATTAGCAGAATGCTAGCGTGTTATGAGCAATAACAACTCAACCTGTAAGAATTGGAAAGGACACAAATACTTATTAATTCAACTTTAGAACCCATGTTGAACTCGCAAAACCTACGATCAAATCTGAGATTCTCAACGGCAATCGGGTGAGAGAGACACATTTAGCCGTCTAGCCCCATAGAGTCCCATTCACAAATTCACAGTAATGCTGTAAATCTCGATTCCCTCCTGAACATTTGATCGTCTTTTACTTTAATCTGATGTTTTATCTCTTTATTCTCTTATATTGTAGAATACTCTTTAAGGCCCTGTTTACACGAGAACGCTCGCGGGTGAAAACTGTAAAGAAGTGAAACCACCCTCCAGAGTGGAAATCTTTAAAACGCTCCCCCGCCACGTTCCCGTTTAAACGGTAAACGCAGAGTCTGCTCGACAGTGAAGGTTGTACGCATGCGCGCGGGCTTGTGTTGTTATAGTATGCACTCCTAGCCGCCTGAAGCGCATACTACATTCAACTTCACACACTTTTGCGTCAACATTTGAACACAAAACGCTCGTTTTTTTCGGTTTTTTCACAAAACGCTCGTCTAAACGCAGAATAAGAAGTGATGACGCAACGCCACTTTTGCGTTTTCTCTTCAGAATCGTTTCCGTGTAAACACAGCCTAAATGTGTCCTGTAGATAAATTAGGATACTGAAGATACTGAAGTTTTGTTTCCGAGTCTCTTCTGTTCACCAGTGGCCAAGAACAGTGTAATATTACTCCAGTGTAAATCAGCTGTAAATACTATAAGTGAATACACAGTGTAATTTATTCCTGTGAGGATGTTCATCATCATTACTCCAGTCCTTCAGAAATCACTCTAACATGAGGATCAAGACACATTAATGATTATCGATGTTGAAAACTGTTATTTACATTTTATTTCTCAGATACTTTGATGAACAAGAACAGCATTTATTTGACAGAAACACGAAATGAACACAGCAGCGAGACAGCGGTTATAAACAAAGATCTTTACTGGAGAAAAGAAAGAGTTGACAGGTTAAAAGTAGCGAACAGAACGGGTCATCTCTGAGAGGATTCAGGGCTATATCTTGATGCGGAAGGCGGTGGCCTGCGCTCCAGCCCCAGTCTCTGCTCCTGCACTGGGGCCACTGGTGCTGCTGGGGCCACTGGAGGACTTGAACAGGGCCTTCAGGATGGTCTGCGGATCCACCTCGGCCCCCGCGGGTCTGGAGCCCGAGCGAGACGACGAGGACGAGTTCTTCTGGGCCGAGCCGACCGCACCGGGGGAGTCACTCAGCCTCCTGAAACACCATCATCAATATTAATATTATTATCATCATCACAGCACAACTAGACACATCATGCTTCACATATCCTAATTATGATGTATAAAGTCGAAAAAATGACATGTTGAAATTATGACGTAGACCTTGAAAAATTATAGTCGAAATTATGATATAGTTAGTCTCAATTACGCTAAAAAGTCAAAATTATGAGGTTTAAATGTCGAAATTGATATAGAAAGTTAAACTGATGACAAATTAAAATTATGATAAATTGAAATGACGACGTTGAAATGACAAATCGAAATTGGCAAAAATTTTACAAATTCACAAAATTGAAAAAATTAAAATTGTTGAAATTGACAATTGGCAAAAAAAAAAAAATCACAGAAAATGAAATTGACAAATTGAAATTAAACCAAATTGAAATAATAACCTGTTGAAATGACGTTGAAATTATGCCAAATTGAATATGACAACTTGAAGTTATGATGTTGAAATAATGACATGTTGAAATTATGACGAAGAAATTGAAAAAGTATAGGTTTAAATGTAGAAATTGACATACCAAGTCAAAATGATGACACATTGAAATAATGATAAAAATTGAAATTATGACAGTCTCAATTACGATAAAAAGTCAAAATGAGGATGTTGAAATGACAAATCGACAATGACAAATTATTTCCATTTGTCATTTCAACGTCCTCATCGACAAAATGATGACAAATTGAAATTCTAACAGACATTGACAAAAATAAAATTATATAAATTGAAAATAACAAATAATAACAAATAATATAATAAAATTATGACAGCAACTCAGAAATTTAAGTTACGACAAATTGAAATAATTACCTGTTGAAATTACGATGAAGAAACAAAAAATGTAATCATGACAGATTTAAATTATGATGTAGAAACTGACACATTTAAATGATGCCAACTTGAAGTTATGATGTTAAAATAAATGACATGTTGAAATTATGACGTAGAAATTGAACATTTTTATTATAACAAGTTGCAGTTATGACGTCGATATAGAGTAATTGAAAATATGCCTAATAGACATGATGACAAATTAAGATGAAAATCGAAGTGAACAAAAAAGTTTAAATTAGGAAACAGTGAAAATCGACAAAATTAAAATTACGACAAATTGAAAGACAAAATTAAGACGTTGAAGTTATGAAATGATGATAAATGATCACGCATGTGCGTTCCGGTGGCCGTGAGCTGCATTGCATGCTGGACCTTTTAGGATTAAAACCTTTTAGGAAATTATAACATAAAAAGCTGAAATTATGAAATAAGTAAAAAATTTAGACAAATTTAAATGATTAAATCAATTAAAATAAATATGACGTAATAATTATAAAAAATGTTAAAATGCTGAAACTGAAGTGAAGATGATGTAGTGTGTGTGTGTGTGTGTGATGGTAACTCACAGGAGGATGGGCTGCTCTGACGTGATCACACTGCCCTGCATGTGGAGGTTACACTTCATCGGCTGACCTGCACACACACACACACACATCATCATCAGCACATGTTCTTCTCTTACACAAATTATGACTGTAAATATGCCGTATTGTTCAGAATATAAGGCCCTTCTCAAGATGAACCGTTTGGGAAAGAAAAAGCTTTTATTTGACATTTATTTTCCTGATTTTCCACATTTATTGTTCTGTGTGTTAAATATTGACGACCATAAACATATAGAAATATAAGCAGTGCTCACGTGTGTGTAGCGCCACCTAGCGGTGTGTGTGTGTGTGTGTGTGTTTTTGACAGGACTGGACTATCAGATGAGCTCGTGTACACAGAAGAAACTCTCATATTCACATCAATACAGTATATAATACACAATATCATAAAACTATACTCAGTGGAGCTTTAGAAATGTGTAAAGTTTGAAGAATTAATTCTGTATTATTATTATGAACTCTTTCCCTGCGCTGGAGTGAACGTTGGCCTCATGTTTATGATCATCGTTCTGAATCTGGGACAAAAACACGATGATTTCTGAAACTTTGAGATATTGAGTGAGATACTGAAGCGCTGGCGGGGCTGATGATGATGATGATGATGATGATGAGCCTCACCGTCCAGGCACCGGTTGTTGTACTTCCTGTAGGCGCTGACCGCATCATCCTTACGCACGAACACCACCTCGGCCACGCCCACTTTCAGCAGCCGCGCACGCTTCAGCGCACCACACACACAGAACAGCTCCTGCACACACACACACACACACACACACGAGCATAACCTCATATTAATATAGTACTACAGTGAGTATAGAGTATAACAGTGTGTGTGTAACAGTACACACTCACCACTATGTCCTCCTCCGTCACTCGAGGATGAAGATTGTGGACCATGATCTTCGTTCCCTCCAGTGGACTGATCACCGGCTGACACACACACACACACACACACACACACAGGTTAACCGCACAATACTGAGGTAATCCATTCATCTGAACATTACTCTTTACATTTACACAATATTGACAAAAACATTTGTAATTAACACTTTAGAATTACAGGGTATCTGCACATTTTTTAACAGCAAATTTAATGACTTTTAAGACCTTTTTAAGTCCTCTAAAAGGCAAATTTAAGACTTTAACACGGCAAAAGAAAATATTCAGCACGACACGACTGTATTTATTTTGGCAGCCATTTTTGTTTTAGTCTTCAGATGAAAATGCTTATTGGTCTTAGTCACATTTTAGTAATTTTGTCTTTCATAGTTTTAGTCTGCTTTTAGTTGACAAAGTCATTGCATTTTTTGTCAACTTTAAGTCATTACTTTAAAATTTAAGGTCCGTACGTGGGATTTAAGACCTCCTTATCGTAAATTTCAGATTTTAAGACATTTTCAGACCTTAAAAAGTGAAAATTGTGAAATTGTTTCACTTAAAAAGTGAAATTATTTAAGACATTTAAGACTTTTTAAGGACCCGCGGGGACCCTGTGTCATGAGTGTTGGAGTTGTATAGTTTGTCCACCAGAGGGCGATGTTCTGTTGCAACAATAAAAGAAACAAGTTCCTTTTTAAAATGCATTTTCTTATTATTTTAGTTAAAACTTATACATAACTACAAATAACTAATGTTAGGAAAATCTGTTAATGTTTTGTTGCGCGTTTCTGAAAAAATAAAATAAAAAATAATCGGCCGATATATCGGAATATCGGATTTTAAAAGCAACAAATATTTGTATCGGTATCGGCCTTCAAAATCCTTTATCGGTCGAGCTCTAATCTGTATTATGATTTTTTAAGGCCAGACAAGTAATTTGATGAGCTAAATTAGTAAAGAAAGACTACATATATATATTCACACGCGCATACCTATAGACTAAACACGTGATACGCAGCGTTTCCACAGGTTGGCGTTCTTTAAGTTTACGCAGAAATAACGTTTTTCAATGCTTGGCTTGCGTTCTCAAACCATAAACACTGTTGTTGGGTTCAATCTAGTGAATCAATCTAAACTAACTTTATCTGGACAATAAAAGGGTTAGTTGACCCAAAAATGTAAATTCTGTCAGTATTTCCTCTCCCTCATGTTGTTCCAACCCCGTAAGACCTTCGTTCATCTTCAGAACACAAATGAAGATATTTAAGATATTAAGATCGCTCCTGCATACTAGTCCATAGGCTTCTTGAGGGAATGACTCTTGCTGGCCTCCAAAAGTCATTAAAGACATCGTTAAAATAGTCCAAGTGACTACAGGGGCTCAATCTTAACTTTATCAAACCACGAGAACACTTTTGTGTGCAAAAACAACAAAAATAACAACTTTATTTCAACTATTCACTTGTAGTCAGTTAGCGTAGCGTGATTGGGTAAAGCTACGTCACATGCAGGCTCACTATTGGCCGACGCTGGTCATGTGTGTGATGCGTGTGACGTACAATAACAGAAGCTTACGCTATTAAACTAGTAACCTGACTCGCGCAGAGGGAGAAATAAACCAATAGTTGAAATAAAGTCGTTATTTTTGTTTATTCTCGTGGTTTGATAAAGTTAAGATTGAGCTGCTGTAGTCACTTGGACTATTTTAACGATGTCTTTAATGACTTTTCGAGGCCAGCGAGAGTCATTCCCTCAAGAAGCCTATGGACTAGTATGCAGGAGCGATCTTAATATCTTAAATATCTTCATTTGTGTCCTGAAGATGAACGAAGGTCTTACGGGGTTGAACAACATGAGGGAGAGGAAATACTGACAGAATTTACATTTTTGGGTCAACTAACCCTTTAAACTTTAATTTAAAGGAATTCACACACACACACACACACACACACACACACCACTCTAAGCAGCTCTTCAATCTGTTCAGGAGAGTGAGTGAGTGTGAAAACCTGTGTGTGTGTGTGTGTGTGTGTGTGTGTGTGTGTGTGTGTGTGTGTGTGTGTGTGTGTGTGTTAGGGGTGTAACGGTACACAAAAATCACGGTTCGGTACGTACCTTGGTTTTAAAGTCACGGTTCGGTACATTTTCGATACAGCAAAAAGAAAGAAATGCCAGAGAAATGTCCTATTTGTTTAAAGAAAAAATGAAGAGTTCAGATGCAAAAGCCTCTAAGTGCCATTTGAAATTTTCTTCTAAAATGATCATTTTTTATCAAGCTTGTATATTTAAGTTCAGTAATTTCACTTAAAGACAACTAATAGGTAATCTTCATTGCCATTCAAGTGAAATTACTGAACTTAAATATACAAGCTTGATAAAAATTGTCATTTTAGAAGAAAATTTCAAATGGCACTTAGAGGCTTTTGCATCTGAACTCTTGAAATATTTTTAAATAAATGTGAGTTTTCCTTGATCTCGAAACTTTCAGGTTTATAAATGGGGCTCATCTTTGAAGGATGAACAAATAATGTTTTGGTCATCACATTAAAATAACATTTAAATATATATTTATTCATATAATATTTTAATTTTGAAGTGCTGGAAAAGATGTGTGAAGTACTTGAAAGCATTTCCACTCCAGCCAAACTGGTTCCAGTTAGTGTTCCTATATTAAATCCATGGTGAATCAGGGTTCCTACAGGTTTCTTTAAGTTAAATTCAAGTCTTTTTAAGACCATTTATATAAAAACTGAATATCAATTTCCCGTCCCTACCAGCAAAGAAAAACAAAATCCTTCAACTTGTGTTGATTTATTGTTCAGATGTGGAATGGGTTAAAGATGATAAGTCAAGCAGGTCAAATAAAAACATTTATTTTTTACCGGAAGCCTCAAACCGAAACGGTTCAATACGAATACATGTACCGTTACACCCCTAGTGTGTGTGTGTGTGTGTGTGTGTGTGTGTGTGAGAGAGAGTGTACCTGTGGGGGTGTGTGTGTTTGTCCGCTGGCCTCTCCACCCGCCTTTTGCGCGGCAACGGTTGCCCTGGAGACAGGCTGCAGGGTCTGTGTGGGGGGGCGAGCCGTCGCCGTGGAGACGGAAGGGGGTGTGTACGAGTCGTTCTTCACCACCTTAGTGATGGGGGTCGAGAGAGAGACAGGCACCGGCTGCAGAGAGAGAGAGAGAGAGAGAGAGAGTCAGACTGTGTGAGTGAGTGAGTGAGTGTGTGTGTGTGTGTGTGTGTGTGTGTGTGTGTGTGTGTGTGTGTGTGTGTCTCACTCGTGTCTGCAGGTTGTTGGCTGTGGTGAACTTCATCTGTTTGTTGGGCATGACTCCAGCGTCCTCATCTTCATCAGCAGCACACACACTCTACAGAGAGAGAGAGAGAGCACAGGTCCATGTTTAGGTTTGACTGTACGTGCAGATAACTGATAATTCAACCGACATTTTTTTAATGATACTGGATTAAAAACAATCAAACATAATCCTGACAATACAACACTGCTGAACTGAACTATATAAAGATATAAATGCTGTAATTCGACTGCAGCATTACTGCGAATCCCACAACTAACGTCAAAGAGGAGATCCCTCACAGATCTGACATCAGTCACTGATATCAATAACGAGCATGATCACACACGCAGTGTTAATTACATGAGCAGACTTTACTACACCACACCTGAACAGGAATGTTAGTACACCTGTTTTCCTGTATAATGGGTTTCTTTGTTCAACACACACACACACACATTCATCATAACATGATCATGTGACACTGACCGGAGCCGCTCGGCTGGGAACGTTGATGCGGATCCCGCTGGTCATTCCCACAGGCCTCTGCTGCACACACACACACAACATCAGTTAGCTGTCAATCACGAGTCAGAGCGCTCTGATTGGACAGCTACAGTAACAGCTGACAGGAAGTGACAGATCGGAGCTCCTTAAAAAAACTACTGGAAATCATTTCCATACATCAAGCTGAACTGAATCAGGTTTTATTTCAACAATTCATCTTTGGTTCTGGTTTTATGAGCACCGTTCGGGTCTTTTTGGACTCCAAATAAAAAAAAATACTCTAATAAAAGTTTGGGGTCCCAGGCAACTAAATGGAATTTTGTATAAAAAAATAAAATAATTTTTTTTTTTTTTTTTAAATAATAATTTATTATATATATATATATATATATATATATATAGGATTTATTATATATTTTTTATTTTATAAAAAATAAATTATTATTATTATTTTTTATAAAATATATAATAAATCCTC
This sequence comes from Cyprinella venusta, assembly GCA_038021265.1. Lineage (NCBI taxonomy): Eukaryota > Metazoa > Chordata > Actinopteri > Cypriniformes > Leuciscidae > Cyprinella > Cyprinella venusta. Next base: position 57,245,193 of record CM075863.1, on the reverse strand, counting down.
CAAAAACAGCACAGATGTGGAGCAAAAACAATAAACTGGGTAAAATGACAAAAAAAAAAAAAAATAGGGATGCACCAATACGAAAGTTTTGGCCGATCCCGAACCCGATAATTCGTCATATTTGAAAGCCGATAACCGATATATCGGCCGATAAATGCAAATCCAGATTCCACTTTTAAGAGCCTGATTACAAAATCAAAAGTTTCACCATTAAAATCCATATATCCCAAACACACATTATAATCTAGTCATATTTCAAGATAGTGTTGTCACGGTAACATATCTTTATACAGCGCCACTACCAGTGAAAATGCACAGTTCTCAAGACCAAAGCTCAATTTAGATTAAATTTACATATATTCACGAAACTGTAGCATCATAAACACTTTACAATGAGATTACATAGTTATATACTGTAGAAACTAGTATTATTATTAGGGCCCACTCACATATTGGGCTTTTTGTGCGCGTTTTAACATTTAAAATGAACCGAACCGTTACCGAAATGGTGACTGATATATTGTGCATCTCTAATATATATGTATATATATATATATATATATATATATATATATATATAAGGGCTGTCAAAATGATTAATCGCGATTAATCGCATCTAAAATAAAAGTTTCTGTTTACATAATATATGTGGGGGCACTGTGTATAATTATTATGTATATATATATAAAAACACACATGCATTTATATTTAAGAAAAAAAAAACATTTATATATAAATATATTTATGTATAATATAAATTACATATAAATCTATATACAGAATATACATGAAAATATTTCTTAAATATATACAAGCATGTGTGTGCATTTGTATATCAAACATAATTATACACAGTGCACCCACATATATTATGTAAACACAAACTTTTATTTTGGATGCGATTAATCGCGATTAATCGTTTTGACAGCCCTAATATATATATATATATATATATATATATGTATTTATTTATTTATTTTTATTACAAAATCCCCTTTTGTTGGCTGGGGTCTCTGGAGCGCAAACGAGCAGCGCACAAGAGCTAACAATTAGCCTGTCGGGTCACATGATGTTAATCAGGCCTGTCATTGGCTCACCTGGATGGTTTTGGTGATCTTCAGAGCTGCTGCCAGCTGATTGGACGTCGGCGGGACGCTCCTCTTCAAGCTCAGCCTATCGCGTGCGTCGACGACTCTGGTGATCCCGCCCCCGGGCTGCAAGGCCACGCCCCCTCTGGGTCCAGTGTTGTGGATGTGTATGTGTGGGACGACGGGTTTGGCGGGTGACGGCGGGACCGAGGCGATCGCGGGCGTCAGCTGGTGTTTGCGTGAGTTGATGGTCTGTCGCGCGTCCTGAACCACTGCGCCTGCGCTGCCCCCTCTGGCCCGGATGCGGAACCGCGCGTCCTTCTGCGCTAGTTTCTCTCGCGCGTCCTTCTGTGCTAGCTTCTCCCGCGCGTCCTTCACCTGAAACGCTGGACGACAGACAGAAACTACAGAGTGAATTTGACTGGACTAATACGTTTAAGTTTGTCCTACTCAAACCAATTGATTATTTTGAGCGTTAGCGTTTACAGTGAGGGAATAACAGCTGTCAATCTCAGGGCGTTTACCTCCTGTGGCTCCGCCCACTCCCAGCCGCTGTCTGACATCACCACTGCCGATCTTCTGACGCGCGTCGAAGGCCCTGCCCACCGACCCCGCCCCTCTGCCATATACGGGCCTGTGGGTGGAACTCATTTCAGTCAGAAAGTTGACTCTATTTCCCAGTGTTAGTTCATATTATATCAGTAAGAATCAAAGTTGGCTTTAGTATACAGTGTGTTAAGTTCATATTTTATCAGTCAGAATTAAAATTAGCTCTAATTTCCAGTGTTAGTTCATATTATGTCAGTCACAATCAAAGTTAGCTTTATTATACAGTGTATTAGTTCATTCTGTATCAGTCAGAATCAAAATTGGTTGATTTCATAGCGTGTTTATTTTAATTTTTGACTGATACAGGAGTTAGAAATGCTGTTTGTTTATGAACACACACATCATGAGTGCTTTATTCTACACACGATCCGGATTATAGTTCGTTATTTTGAGTCACTGTTTGATTGTACACACTTCTGTGTCGATCGACGAATATCAGCCGATAGATCAATCAACGGCTGGATTAGGCGTGTTTCTGTGACACTCGCGCTCAGCGATATACAGTAACGCTTGCAGAGATAATGTGAATGAAAAATAGAGCTTAAATTAATGGAATGCACGGGGTTTGTTTGTAAAAACAGCCACATAAACCCGATGGACGCCATGAGCCACGCGCGTCAGCCAATCACAACACGAGAGCGGCCATTTTAGCCAATCAGCTGCAGGGGAAGGCGGGACATCTCGCGGGCTAAGAGCCTTACACGACTGCGTTTATAAAAACATAATAACGCTAAAACGCCGCAGCGGTTCATAATATCGCTGTTCAAATGGATGGGGAAGGTTTACCTCTTACTGACTCCTCGAGCGTTAAAACTGCGGCGACGAATCACTTCATCCAGAGAGAGATCCGCCATATCTACCGTTGTGGATTCTGTGTAGACACGAGTGCGCATGCGCATGACGCACATATGGGCGGGACTAAAGAATGCGTGACGGGCAGCAGATAGGCTCAAAATACACGCATGAAATGCGAAAACGCAAGAATATTCAATCACAGTTCATTTAGTATTTTACATTTACATCCACAACTACAAGCCTTTCATGAATCAAGAGGTAAAATATTACATATAAACAATATCAACTCTTATTTGTACAGTTTTCAAATTACTTGCAACGTAATAAAACTATCTTTTTACACTACCAGTTAAAAGTTTCGGATCGGTTAGATTTTTTTATGTTTTAAAAAGAAGTCTCTTCTGCTCACGAAGGCTGCATGTATTTAATTTAAAACTATTTTTTAAAAGCATTAAAAAATCTACAGATCCAAAACGACTTGTATATACAAATTAATAAAAATAACGAAACAATAGCTTGCTATTTTACAAAATCTTAAATGTATTAAATAAAAGCCCAGTTTTAACGGCTTGTTTGTGTTTACTCCAACACTAACAGCGTGATTTTAGCACCACAAAAAAAGTGGATTGTTGAATATACAGCGATGATATAGCCCATTAAAGGCGAATTAATAATAAATCTCGTTTCCAAATATTACATGTTAATGTAGTAAAAGATTAATACGAGAATGTTTTTTTTACAAAAAATAAGTCTGAAAATGCGAAACCAACCAATCAGAGCAGCGAAGCGCCGTGACGTCACTCACGATCCCACAATGCACCGTCTGAAGACCTTGTTTACAAAATAAAGTGAGCTTTTTTGCCATCTAACGCTTATAAGTGACTTGTATATGATAACATTGTAAAGTGAAGTGTAATAATGAACATCTCCAGGCTGAGTGAAACACTGAATCCGCGCGCGCTCTCCTCACCGTCACTGTGTACAGCGGTGCGCGTGAATAGTATTGAGAGCGCGCCCTCTATCGGGTTATGCCTTAAACTGATGAGTAAGGAAAATAACGACGCGGGGTGACGCCCGTGTCCTCGCCAATACTCGCGAGAGAAATTTTTGAACGGGTACAGGTCCGTCTGCTGAGGTGACTCACCTACTTCGTGAGATGCCTCGCGGAACCAGGATCTGCCCCGAAACACCCCTATAATTTGTCATTAAAGAAAGACACAATAATATAATATCCCAAACCTGATCTTAACACAGCAGTAGACACTCAACTACTGGAACTGCAGTTACTCAGCGCACCACAAGGGAGCGCTATCGGACCGTGGAAAACCCGAGAGAGGAAAAATAACGTAATTAAAATAAAGTCAATTTATACATTAGATTAAAATACAGTTTTGATTATTATCTAATTAAAAAAACTTAAAAACAATGTTTAAAGTAAATAAATAATTAAAATAATTAAATAACAATTGATTACATTTTTTGTGCCCAGAATATTCTCATGCTTGATGAACTTAAGGTTGAGCCTCTGTCGTCACTATTTTAACGATGTCTTTACTAAGTTTTCTGGGTCGACAGATATTGATTACCTAGAATCCTATGGAGGAGTGATCCAGCTCTCAGATTTAATCAGAAATATCTTAATTTGTGTCTCGAAGATGAAGGAAAGTCTGCAGGGGTTGAAGGGAGAGAGTAATTACTGACATTTTGGGGAGAAACGATAACGATAACCGTAATAATACCTCTATTGATAATAACTAATGTTAACTAACAATAACTATAATGACAAATGTGACGTAATTTTAATTTAATACTAATAATTGAATAGTATATAATAACAATTTCCTGTGAAGATTAATAATGACTGAGTGAAACACTAAACTCGCGCGCGCCCTCCTCACCGTCACTGTGCACAGCGGCGCGCGTGACCCGTATTGAGAGCGCGCGACTGTGGAGTTATGCCTTAAACTGATGAGTAAGGAAAATAACGACGCGGGGTGACGCCTGTGTCCTCGCTAATTCTCGCGAGAGGAATTTTTGAACGAGTACAGGTCCGACTGCTGAGGTGACTCACCTACTTCGTGAGATGCCTCGCGGAACTAGGATCTGCCCCGAAACACCCACATATACTGTAAATTAAGAGCAAGTTAATTATGTTTTATTCAGGGACTCGCAATTTGAAGTTTTGAAGCTGCGATTCCTCAGAATGCCACAAGGGAGCGCTAGAGGACTGAGAGAAAAAAGCTAATTAAATAAATAACGTGATTGAAATACAATAATAAATACATTCATTTAGAATAAAGTTGGCTTTATTAAACAGAAATATGAAATAAAAAGAGTTTAAAATAAATGAATGGTTCAAATGAAATTCGATTGATGATTCGAAGAAATGTAAATTACTCCAACTTTTTATTTTTATGATTGATACTAAAAAATCTTATCTCGTTAGAATTGTGAAGCTTTTGTTGTCTATCTTCAAGTAAAAAATAAATAAATAAATAATAATATAATATTCAGAGTTCAAAATTTATTCAAATTATTCAAAATTTGTAAATATGGATTTATATGGTTCTTCGTCTCAACTCCTCAAATATTTAAATAACATTTGAACTAAATAAATACATAAGTTAAATAGTATATAAATAAATAATAATGTAAATAAGATTTTACTAGATTTAAATCAATACATAAAACTTGATTTAGATCAATACAAATAAGAAAAGCAGTGTATATATATATATATATATATATATATATATATATATATATATATATATAAATAATCGGTGGTTTCCTCATTTGAATATGCAAACGCTAAGCAAATGAACAGAAGTAGTTTAACTGAACGAAAGTGGGAAGCCTGATTTATTTAGTCGTTTCATGGAGAATTATTACAGTAAAAATGTTTAATAGTTTGTTTTAGAGAGCAAATTCATTCTACAACCATCTTAAGGATAGTATTGATTCTCATTTGTTTTAAAATTAAATATACACGTAGCATTATAATAAACACACATTTTGCAAACCTGGGAAAATTATATTCACTCGGCAAGATAAATGTTTGGTTGGTTGCTATTCTGTTTCATGTTTCCGGTTTCGGAGAAGACTCCATTTCCCGTGATGCATCTCTTCAGCGCGGCATCTGCAGCGGCACACGCGTCGCGTCGCTGATAACATCTCGCGCAATGGCTGCAGCTCTGTCTCGAGCTCTCAAATTACCGGGTAAGTTTAATATTAATCTCCAATAAACGGTCGAATGAATGGCAGTAATAAGCAGCCGTTCAGGTGCGGCGCGCGCGCTCGCGCTGCGTGTGCGCTTTGTTCGGTGACGTCAGTGATGTGATTATCGGACGCATCTTCACTCCGTTATTCTGTATTCAAATGCGACATGCAGCTATGGACGTTATCGGGCATTCACACAGATTTACCTGCGCTGAGAACGACGTCAGAACCAGCGCGATTATATAATATTACATTAGTAAATTCGCTGCAGATCGACACACATAAAAAAGACTAACACGAACCACCATATATGTGAATACCGTTACACGAATAACGGTACCATGGTGAATGCTTACGTCACGCGATCTGAGGCGATTGTAATGAAACATCATTTGCTATTTTCTCAAATAAATACAGTGCATCTTCTTATATTTTATTAGTTTTTAATTTCACTTTAAAACAAACCTGGATTATAAACAACTCAATTTGAGTTGTTTTAAATATAGGGCTGAACACATGTTGGATTAATTTTACACAGCAAATTCATTTGTTGATTTAACCTAGTTAGTATAGTTGATTCATTTTTACTATAATACCAGCTTTTTTTCTTTTTTAACTTTCAATATGAATGTCTACAGTGTACAGATTAACTAAAAATCCTGAAGAGCCCACAAAAGCCTGTGATAAATAACACAACCTCTGGGTTGTTACGTCTGACCCAGGACCTGGGTAACACAAAAACTACCCAAACTAGAAAAGAACCCAGAAAAATGACTCTGGGCAGAAAAAAGACCCCAGGATTTTTTAGAGTGTATATAATAATGATTTAAACGCTGACAGGTTTGTTCTGGTGACATCATCAGAGTTTTAAACTGGTTAAATCCCTGATCCTGCAGGGAAGAAGGGCTCGGACCTGGGCGAGTACGACCCCCTGACGCAGGCGGACAGCGAAGATGAGACGGAGGACGACGATCTGGTGCTGAACTACCCTCGTAACGGCCTGAGCCCGGCGGCGGCCGACCTGCGGGATGAGGAGGAGGAGTTGGAGGAGGAGGGGGAGTGGCCGCAGAGAGAGGGGGCGGGGCCTGTGGTGGAAGTGGGCGGGGCCAGTGAAGGGAAAGCGGGGCGTGTGCGCGGGGCGGTTCGGACCACAGCGTTCCTGCTGCCTCTGGGCTGTGCGGCGCTGCTAGTGCTGATGTGTGCGTTTCTCCTGCCCTGCCCACAGAGGGCGCCGCACCTCACGCACTGGCAGCGAGCGCTTGGAGACGCCAGCGGTGAGTGATCGCGCTACACCTCGTCAACACCTCGCCTTGTTAACCTGCAGACTCAACATGTGCTCTTCCTCTCAGGCGTGACCTCGCCTCCGCTGGCGCTGTGGGACGTGGACGGAGACGGGCTGGAGGACCTTCTGATCGGCGTCACCAGCTTCTCTAACGACAGTCAGCCAATCAACGCCCAGAGCAAAGGTGAGCGCATCGAATGATGGAAAAACTCCCCGTTACGGTAGAACAGAGCGCAACAGTCGGTTACGGAAGATCAATCTTTAAAAACTAGAGTGATAACGGTAACAATTACCATACGATAACTGTAACGATAAGCAATGATAACTGTTACGATAACTGTAACAATGATAACTGTTACGATAACTGTAACGATAAGCAATGATAACTGTTACGATAACTGTCACGATAACTGTTACGATAACTGTAACGATAAGCAATGATAACTGTAACGATAAGCAATGATAACTGTTACGATAACTAACAATAAGCAATGATAACTGTTACGATAACTAACGATAAGCAATGATAACTGTTACGATAACTGTAACGATAAGCAATGATAACTGTTACGATAACTGTAATGATAAGCAATGATAACTGTTCCGATAACTGTCACGATAAGCAATGATAACTGTTACGATAACTGTAACGATAAGTAATGATAACTGTTACGATAACTGTTACGATAAGCAATGATAACTGTTACGATAACTGTAACATAAGCAATGATAACTGTTACGATAACTGTAACGATAAGCAATGATAACTGTTACGATAACTGTAACATAAGCAATGATAACTGTTACGATAATTGTAACGATAAGCAATGATAACTGTTACGATAACTGTAACGATAAGCAATGATAACGGTTACGATAAGCAATGATAACTGTTACGATAACTGTAACGGTAAGCAATGATAACTGTTACGATAACTGTAACGATAAGCAATGATAACTGTTACGATAACTGTAACGATAAGCAATGATACCTGTTATGATAATTGTAACGATAAGCAATCATAACTGTTACGATAACTGTAACGATAAGCAATGATAACTGTTACGATAACTGTAACAATAAGCAATGATAACTGTTACGATAACTGTAACGATAAGCAATGATAACTGTTACGATAACTGTAACATAAGCAATGATAACTGTTACGATAACTGTAACGATAAGCAATGATAACTGTTACGATAACTGTAACATAAGCAATGATAACTGTTACGATAATTGTAACGATAAGCAATGATAACGGTTACGATAACTGTTACGATAAGCAATGATAACTGTTACGATAACTGTAACGATAAGCAATGATAACTGTTACGATAACTGTAACGATAAGCAATGATAACTGTTACGATAATTGTAACGATAAGCAATGATAACTGTTACGATAACTGTAACGATAAGCAATGATAACTGTTACGATAACTGTAACATAAGCAATGATAACTGTTACGATAACTGTAACGATAAGCAATGATAACTGTTACGATAACTGTAACATAAGCAATGATAACTGTTACGATAATTGTAACGATAAGCAATGATAACTGTTACGATAACTGTAACGATAAGCAATGATAACGGTTACGATAACTGTTACGATAAGCAATGATAACTGTTACGATAACTGTAACGATAAGCAATGATAACTGTTACGATAACTGTAACGATAAGCAATGATAACTGTTACGATAACTGTAACAATAAGCAATGATAACTGTTACGATAACTAACGATAAGCAATGATAACTGTTACGATAACTGTAACGATAAGCAATGATAACTGTTACGATAACTGTAACGATAAGCAATGATAACTGTTACGATAACTGTAACGATAAGCAATGATAACTGTTACGATAACTGTTACGATAAGCAATGATAACTGTTACGATAACTGTAACGATAAGCAATGATAACTGTTACGATAACTGTAACGATAAGCAATGATAACTGTTACGATAACTGTAACGATAAGCAATGATAACTGTTACGATAACTGTAACGATAAGCAATGATAACTGTTACGATAACTGTAACATAAGCAATGATAACTGTTACGATAATTGTAACGATAAGCAATGATAACTGTTACGATAACTGTAACGATAAGCAATGATAACGGTTACGATAACTGTAACGATAAGCAATGATAACTGTTACGATAACTGTAACAATAAGCAATGATAACTGTTACGATAATTGTAACGATAAGCAATGATAACTGTTACGATAACTGTAACGATAAGCAATGATAACTGTTACGATAACTGTAACGATAAGCAATGATAACTGTTACGATAACTGTAACGATAAGCAATGATAACTGTTACGATAACTAACAATATGTAATGATAACTGTTACGATAACTGTTAAGATAACTGTTACGATAACTGTAACGATAAGCAATGATAACTGTTACGATAACTGTTACGATAACTGTTACGATAACTGTAACGATAAGTAATGTTAACTAGTCTGTTACGATGTCTATAACGATAACTTAAACGATAACTAGAATGAATATTGTAACAATAACTTAAATAATAACTGTTAAATATACGATAAGCTAACTGTAGTGAAATCTGTAACAATAACCATGATGGTAACTATAACGAAAACATAAATTACGGTAACCGCTACTGTAACGATGATGAGCAGGAGAACGCTAGCGTAACTAGCGCAGCGGTCGGAGTGGGCGTGAACTAATGTGCTCTCTTCCAGGGGAGTGGTTAATGCGGCAGTGGCTGGTCCAATCAGAGTGCTCCGTGTGTGTGTGTGTGTAGAGTTCAGCGTGTGCGCGGTCAGCGGGGTCAGTGGGCAGCTGCTGTGGACGAGACCCCTCAGGGAGCCGCTGTTCTCCGTACAGTGTGGACTGCAGACAGGAAGTGCCGATCCGCAGACAGGAAGTGCCGATCCGAAGACAGGAAGTGCTTGCGTCCTGATCAGCTCGGGTCACATCATCGCTGTTAACGCCTCCACAGGTCTCTCTCACACACACCCGCTCATGACAGCTGAACACGTGTGTGTGTGTGTGTTGATTATCAGTGTGTGTTTCAGGCCGGACGTGGTGGACGGCAGCCGTCAGTGACGTGGAGTCTCACGCGGTTCTGCTGCCGGATCTGGACGGAGATGCCTTTCCTGACCTACTGATCGCAACACTGCCGGCAGACCAGGTGACCTCTCACACACACACACACACACACACACACACACACACACAAACACACTCTTCATCATGTGACCTGTCCTCAGGTGTCGGATCTGGCTCTGGTCTTGCTGTCCGGCCGGTCTGGAGTTCTGATTGGCCGGCCGGTGAACTTTAACCTCACGGCTCAGGGGAAGCTGATTGGTCCGCTGCTGCACGAGACGCAGGCGAGAGCCTATTACGTGCTGTTTGGACTGGGTGAGTCTCATTCGCCGGCGGATCTCATGAACTCTGGCCTTCTGGGAAACATGAAGTCCCAATTATCAGACTGAAAAACTACAAAAACTACAAAGACCATCCACAACACGACTTAGAACGTCATAATTATTATTATTAACTCTTATTAATGTTAAAACTGCATGATGTGTGTGTGTGTGTGTGTGTTCAGGCACGGTGGAGGGCGTCTCTCTCAGTCTGGTTTACCATCAGGCCACAGGCAGGACAGCCGCGTCTCGGGTCCTTCAGAAGGAGTCCAGCTGGGAGCGTCTGAGGAAGAGCAACTCGTCACAGCTCATTCACATCAGCAGGTGGAGCTCACACACACACACACACACACACACACACTCACTGACCCCTGACCTCTGTGTGTGTGTGTGTCAGTGAGCAGGTGGAGTTCCTGCTCCCTCTAGTGGCGGGTCTCAGCACAGTAATCTGGACACACACACACACACACACTCACTCACTGACCCCTGACCTCTGTGTGTGTGTGTGTGTCAGTGAGCAGGTGGAGTTCCTGCTCCCTCTAGTGGCGGGTCTCAGCGCTCAGCACAGTAATCTGGACACACACACACACACACACACATACACTCACTGACCCCTGACCTCATGTGTGTGTGTGTGTGTGTCAGTGAGCAGGTGGAGTTCACACACACACTCACTCACTGACCCCTGACCTCTGTGTGTGTGTGTCAGTGAGCAGGTGGAGTTCACACACACACACACACACACACACACTCACTGACCCCTGACCTCTGTGTGTGTGTGTGTCAGTGAGCAGGTGGAGTTCACACACACACACACACACACACTCACTGACCCCTGACCTCTGTGTGTGTGTGTCAGTGAGCAGGTGGAGTTCACACACACACACACACACTCACTGACCCCTGACCTCTGTGTGTGTGTGTGTGTGTCAGTGAGCAGGTGGAGTTCCTGCTCCCTCTAGTGGCGGGTCTCAGCGCTCAGCACAGTAATCTGGACAGTGTGTCGGTGTTGAACGCGAGCCGCAGCGAGAGGATGCTGGTGTGTGGAGCCGACGGCCGTCTGTCGGTGCTGAGAGACAGCGACACACACACCGTCTGGAGCCTCGGCCCCGCCGCCATACACACGTCTGTACACGCATTAACGCTTCAGTTTTAAGAGTAAAGTTGTTTGTTTTTGCTGTGAATAAAGTCTGGCTGAAATAAACATGTTTTAATGTGTGTGTGTGTGTGTGTGTGTGTGTGTGTGTGTGCAGTCGTCCGGCGTTGGGTCAGTTCAGTGACGACGATGTTCCTGATCTACTCATTCATCAGTCGGCCAATGGCGTCAGGAAGGTGCGCATCTCATTAGCATCTCATTAGCACACACACACACCGTGAGCTGACTCTGTGCTCCGCAGGTGACGATCCTCGACGGCGCTCGGGGGCGGAGCTTGTGGGAGGCGGGGTTTGTGTGTCCTCGTCTGGCGGTGGAGGACTCGTCGGTTCGCACCTCCTCCGGCCAATCCGTGTTCCTCTTCTGGGCGGGAGACCCGCTGACGCCGGCGCTGAACGTCACCAAGACAACCGGCCAGACGGCCGAGCCGGTCTTCCGCAAGCTCTTCCTGCTCCACCCGTCCTATCCCACAATCCTCCTGCAGCTGAGCAGCACCACGGACACCGTCCTCTCCGCCACAGGTGCGGCTGTAATATAACCTCATGTCGTTCAGTATTTTCAAGTGTCGCCGTCGGCTGATTCATTTGGACTTTTATTTTGACACAGGTGCACTGGAGCCATAGTGTCAAAATAAAAGTCCCGGTGTTTTCAGTGTGACAGTGTGACGTCACGTGGCTGTGTGTGTCTCCGCAGTGAGCTACCAGCCGCAGCAGAAGGACGCGTCCTACATCAGCGTGTCGTCTCGGCCCACGTCCGGCCAGCGTCCGGCTGCGCAGCGGCTGAAGAGCCTCAGTCTGAGAGCAGCCATCGCAGACGCTCAGATCCTGCAGCTGCCCGACGCCAGCAGAGACGCCGCAGCCGACACCGCCTTCCACGTCAGCACGTTCTTCAGACGCCTGTCCTTCAAACAGGTCAGGGGTCACTGCAGGGGTCAGGGGTCACTGCACGGGTCAGGGGTCACTGCACAGGTCAGGGGTTACTCGACGGGTCAGGGGTCACTGGTCACTGCACGGGTCAGAGGTTACTCAACAGGGGGTCACTGCATGGGTCAGGGGTCACTCGACAGGTCAGGGGTCACTACACGGGTCAGGGGTCACTCGACAGGTTAGAGATCTTAGAACAAGTCAGGGGTCATTCAACGGGTCAGGGGTTACTTGACAGGTCAGGGGTCACTACATGGGTCAGAGATCTTAGAACAAGTCAGAGGTCACTGCATGGGTCAGGGGTCACAGGACACTGAAGACTGCAGTAATGATGCTTTGATCACAGGAATGAATATTCACACAGAGAACAGCAGATTTACACTGGAGTGATATCACTCTGCTGTTTCCTCAGGATATGAACATGTGAAGTGATTGGTGATGATGAAGATGAAGACGACGTGTGTGAACACTGGAACTGGTCACGTAACACAGCTGCTGTTCTTTCCTCCTCTATAATAATAATAATGATGATGATGATGATGATGAAGCCTCTGGTGTTGTATTTGTCCGGTTCCTCCTCGCTCTGGAGGGCAGTGGGTGTTCATGGCTTTGCACGTTGAGTTGTAGATATTTCTGACTGTACAGTATTTATAGCAGCGAGACGGACTGATATGATGATGATGATGTAAATAATGCTGGAATAATAAAGACGTTCATTCTGCTGGAGCTCAGACCTCTTTAATATCTCATTACTGAAATATTAAGGTCAAATCTACAGCACATATTTGAGCTGAAGCACTGATGAAGAGTGCAAACTGCTGGACAGTGGAAGGCAATGGGGTCCAACATTCAACATACACTTTCTGTTCCAGTGAAGGAGGAAAGTCACACCGGTTGGAGTGAGTGAACTAACCTGTACACTAGAGTTAACTTACCCATACACTAGAGTTAACTAACCCGTACACTAGAGTTAACTAACCCATACACTAGAGTTAACTTACCCGTACAATAGAGTTAACTAAACTACACTAGAGTTAACTTACCCGTACAATAGAGTTAACTAAACTGTACACTAGAGTTAACTTACCTGTACACTAGTTAACAAACCTGTACACTAGAGTTAATTTACCTGTACACTAGAGCTAACTTACCCGTACACTAGAGTTAACTAACCCATACACTACAATTAACTAACCTGTACACTAGAGTTAACTTACCTGTACACTAGAGTGAACTAACCCGTACACTAGAGTTAACTAACCTGTACATTAGAGTGAACTAACCTGTACACTAGAGTGAACTAACCCATACACTAGAGTTAACTAACATGTACACTAGAGTGAGCTAACCCATACACTAGAGTTAACTAACCTGTACACTAGAGTTAACCAACCCGTACACTAGAGTGAACTAACCCGTACACTAGAGTGAACTAACCTGTACACTAGAGTTAACTAACCTGTACACTAGAGTGAACTAACCCGTACACTAGAGTTAACTAACCTGTACACTAGAGTGAACTTACCCGTACACTAGAGTTAACTAACCTGTACACTAGAGTGAACTAACCTGTACACTAGAGTGAACTAACCCGTACACTAGAGTTAACTAACTTGTACACTAGAGTGAACTTACCTGTACACTAGAGTGAACTAACCTATACACTAGAGTGAACTAACCTGTACGCTAGAGTTAACCAACCCATACACTAGAGTTAACCAACCTGTACACTAGAGTGAACTAACCTGTACACTAGAGTGAACTAACCTGTACACTAGAGTTAACTAACCTGTACACTACAGTAAACTTACCCGCACACTACAGTAAACTGACCCGTACACTAGAGTAAACTAACCCATACACTAGAGTGAACGAACCTGTACACTAGAGTGAACTTACCTGTACACTAGAGTTAACCAACCTGTACACTACAGTTAACAAACCTGTACACTAGAGTTAACTAACCTGTACACTAGAGTGAACTAACCCGTACACTAGAGTGAACTAACCTGTACACTAGAGTGAACTAACCCGTACACTAGAGTTAACTTACCTGTACACTAGAGTGAACTAACCTGTACACAAGAGTGAACTAACCCGTACACTAGAGTTAACTAACCTGTACACTACAGTAAACTTACCCGCACACTACAGTAAACTGACCCGTACACTAGAGTAAACTAACCCATACACTAGAGTGAACGAACCTGTACACTAGAGTGAACTTACCTGTACACTAGAGTTAACCAACCTGTACACTACAGTTAACAAACCTGTACACTAGAGTTAACTAACCTGTACACTAGAGTGAACTAACCTGTACACAAGAGTGAACTAACCCGTACACTAGAGTTAACTAACCCGTACACTAGTGTGAACTAACCTGTACACTAGAGTTAACTAACCTGTACACTAGAGTGAACTAACCCGTACACTAGAGTTAACTTACCTGTACACTAGAGTTAACTAACTTGTACACTAGAGTGAACTAACCCGTACGCTAGAGTTAACTAACCCGTACACTAGCGTGAACTAACCCGTACACTAGAGTTAACTTACCTGTACACTAGAGTGAACTAACATGTACACTAGAGTTAACTTACCCGTACACTAGAGTTAACTAACCCGTACACTAGAGTTAACTTACCTGTACACTAGAGTTAACTAACCTGTACACTAGAGTTAACTAACCTGTACACTAGAGTGAACTAACCCGTACGTTAGAGTTAACTTACCCGTACACTAGAGTTAACTAACCCGTATACTAGAGTGCACTAACCCGTACACACACACACACACACACACACACGATTACTGATTAAAGCAGGGAAACCCGCGGTCAGATCAGATCTACACATCGGAGTGAATATCTTCCGTAAACACGAACGAGACTCAAATAGAGGGCGCGCACACACGTGTGTGTGTGTGTGTGTGTGTGTGTACACACTGCATCTGTCAGTCAGTGCGCGCCTTTCATTAGTTGCAACCATACGCTGAACTGAGAACAGTCGAGTGCGTAGAAAACTTTTATACTTTGTTTCTTCTGTAAATTTAATTTATACCCAGACTACATTTTTTTCCGGGAAATGTTCTCAAAACATGTAGCCTATTTGTGGTTTGCTTTCGGTTAGCCAAGACGGATGAGTGCACTTTTAGCGTTGCGAAGTTGAATAGAAACACGTGTTCAAGAGTCACACAGTCTCATAGGTTTAAATAATGTGTGTTTAAGGTCTGCAAGAGGACAAACTTACATTTCCAGAGAAATTATTCATATTTTACATATTTTCTGTCCCGCAATGAAATGTCATTTCCACCACATCTCATTTACAGCCGTTATTTAAACATAGAAAAACTTATGACACTCAAGAATTGTCTAAGATCTTTTTTGTTATAGTTTAACCAGTTTTAACCAGTTTAGGGCCAATCCTGACCCGTACACACACACACACACACACACACACACACACACACACACACACACGCCGCACTCTGAAACGGAAGATTGGAGTAGGCTAAGAGCTTATTTGAAAATAGGCTAACTTGAATTTATATTAAGTATCTCAACCAAATGTTTTTTTTTATTATATGAAATTTATTCACAGATATTAATTAATTATAACGTGATACAGGTTAACAATACATTAATTTCTCACCACTGACGCGCTTCTAGTTTGGTCAGTAAACACAAACTGCTCGGTTACTTCGTGATTTCCAGACGATTGTCTATTCTCTCCGAAATCACACAGACTTTCGTATTTATACGAGAGTAAGTATATATAGATAAATTATAAATTACATGAAAAATTTCAATAAAGAAGTCGACAATGTTTGTCAGTCAGAAAAACAAAATAAAAGTTCGCGCTTTCTGTGGATTGTAGGCGCGTGCAGGAGAAGCGCGTGCAGATCGGCGGCGCGCAGTAAATAAAGTATTTATAATCCGTATGCTTCCCATGCTACGCTTAATTTTAGCTATAAAATTGGATTTACCTATCCCTGGCTGGTCAGTATGTCAGGACACAGATCAGCAAGAGCTCCGTCGCTCTGCTGGAGGAAAACGATGACGACGATTGAGCACAGGCCTGACGTCATGGGTGTGTGTGTGTGTGTGTCTTCACCTGATGAATGCTGGAGATGATTACACACTCTCATCCTGGAGGAACTATCACTCTATAGTATCTGGAACTTTCATGAACGGTTAACATTTGAAACGTGGCGATGCTGAATTATTGAACAACAAGGATCTATTTAAATTAGGACTGTCAAAACGATTAATCGCATTCAAAATAAAAGTTTGTGTTTACATAATATATGTGGGGGCACTGTGTTTAATTATTTTGATGTATCTGTGTATAATTATTTTGATGTATAAAAACGTGTGTTTTTATATTTATTTATATAAAAACACACATGCATGTATATTTAAAGAAAAAAAATATTTATATATAAAATATTTATATATAATATAAATTATATATAAATCCATATACAGAATATACATGAAAATATTTCTTAAATATATACAAGCATGTGTGTGTGTATTTATATATATATAATAATTATACACAGTGCACCTACATATGTTATGTAAACACAAACTTTTATTTTGGATGCGATTAATCGTTTTGACAGCCCTAATATATATATACACACACGTAAACATTTCCGAATCGGATCAGTCGAGTGAACGACTCCATGTTTCCAATCTGAACGAGGATCTGCTGATGTTTCAGAAATTCTGCGTCAAAATAAATGATGTTGTTTTGAAATTTCTATTCATCAACCCATCCTGAAAATAAAATGCATCAGTTTCCACACACACACACACACACACACACATGTTTACACTCAGGTCCTGTAGGGTAGATGTCAGCATAATCAACTGACGGACGTCATCCGATATAACACACACACACACACACACACACACACACACAGACAGCTGGAGTGTATTAGCATGAGTGTATTTACAGTACAGAAGCAAAAATGACAGCACACGTTAGGGGTCAAAGGTCAAGGGTCATGTCCGTGGTAGAACTTGGAGAGGAAGTCTGTGGGACGCGGCACTTCGGTCTCGTGGAAGTAGCGCATGATGTGAGTCTTCTGTTTCCACACGTTGATGGTTTCCTCCAGCTCCATCTTGCCCTGAAACACACACACAGGTCATCACACACACACACACACAGAGTGAACAACAGGCGTGCCCCTCACCTTGATGACCAGCATGTCGATGACCCGAGGGTCCGTCACGTGACTGTTCCTGTCGAACATCTCTCGCACCTTATCTCGGCCCTGACGCGCAGTGATGTCCAGCTGGAACGTGTGGACTGACACACACACACACACACACACACACACACACACACACGTTAACGAGCAATTCCTTCTGACTCAATGATTCATTTCAGTGACTGACTGACTGAAAGAGGATCCGTAAAATTACTAATATCAAACAACATTTACTGAAACTCGCTTTTATTTAAGGTTTTGTTGTTTGGAAAAGCTTATTAATAAATCAACGTATGAGAAAAAACTGTAATGGGACAAACTAAATTAAATTGGGATAACTATCATATAAATGACCGACTCGGTTCAGTGACAGATATGACTCACTGAACGAATGTTTTTGTGAACAGCTGTGAGAGGTCTAATAGTGGTGATCAGCTCATTTAAACACACAGAGGATGAACATCACGGAGAAAGTGAATGTTTAACAGCCGAACCGAGTGTTTCTGCAGATGTGTGTGTAGTTTGTAGTGTACTATGAACATTATTCCTCTGTATATTCGTGTGTTTGTGACCTTGACGCGCGTCCGCGTGTGTGTTTCGCGGTGTGAGCGCGACCAGTACCTGCGTTGGGCACCTCCCGGTACCAGGCCCGGTACAGCTCCCGAACCCTGCGCTTGGCCTCGTCCAGGTCCCGGCTGAAGATCGGCCTCACGACTTTAGAAGCCGCGGAGCCGGTGCGGGTCGCTGCGCTCGCCGCCATCTTGCGCCTCTGTTGCTCTGCTCTGCGCATGCGCCGCGGCCGCCAATCAAACACCCGCCGTGCTGCGGTCCTGCCATAGATATATACACTAGACCTCACCTTGGCTACGGCAGTTCATTGGAACGAATGCGTCAATAGAGCCGCCATCTTGAAACAGGGGAGCCCCTCCACTTTAATTCATCACCGTCAATGTAGTAGACAGGTCTAACGGAAATAAAATCACCATAAATCATCATGAATGCGATTTTTCTTGTTTGTTTGGTTTGATCCAACGGTCAGACATGTATTTATCATTGATTCCAGAAAGATTTTTATTATTATATATATATTTTTTAAACATTCTTCCGATTTCAGTTCAGATTTCATCCGTGAACATCATACGCTGCACAAAAGTCCGCAACCATCAATAAATTCTAAGTAAAAGGCAGAGATATCAGCGTTACCTAGCTACTTCCTATGACAAGACCCCTGTTCCAAGATGGCGGCGGTTTTGGCGCATGCTTAGAATCTACAAAGTGAGATCTAGCGTATAGATCTATGCGGTCCTGCGCACACCGCACATCAAAAGCACATCTCTGTGCGCACGTTGAAATCTTTACTTCAGTCATAATTTTTATTACCCCGCGTTCCTAATTTCACTTTACCAATTCTTGTCATGAATTCGAGATATGCTTTAAATCGACTTTTTACGTCATAATGTCGATTTTTCTCCTCACAAAAATGACTGTAATAATTTAGATTTTGTCATTAGGGCCTCAAGACGACTTAAAATGAACTAAAGATACATTTTTAAATAAGCAAAACTAGATTTTAAGTCACCCACCTCAGCAAATGTCCTGGAAAACCTGCACAGACTACATGAGGAACTTTATTTAAAATATATATTTTAGAAATTTTGAGTAAAAACATTTGATCACTTTTAATTGGCAAACCCATTAACTGAGCTGATCTAGACTCACTGACGGTATTATTACTGTATAAACATGTAGGGCTGGGTATTGACACAAATTTCACAATTCGATTTGATTTCGATTCACAAGCTTGCAATTCGATTCTGATTCGATATCGGTTATTTTGGATATCAGTTACAATAAATGTCAAATTTTCTCAAGGGAACCAATCTCTGAACTAATGCTGTAAACTATGGGAGTCTAGTTGTAGCCTATAGACTTCATTAGCCTAATATGAAGCTAATAATGAACAGTTTTGTAGCTATACAAACACTTAAATTACACTTTTATTTATTTTTATAATAAGATTATATGAAAATTGAAATATAAACATGCCAGATTTATTCAAATCTGCATTAAATATTGAAGAACATTAAGATTATAATGCATATGTAATATGGTGTATATATTTATCAAAATGCTCCTCTCTAGAGTTATTTTTTCTAGCTGACTAACGAGTTTATGTGGGTTTTCTGAGGTAAATATGACGATACATTGATTCCAAGCTGTTTAACTGACGTCTTTCCACGGTTGAAACGCTGATTGAGTGAATCAATGTGTCATGATCCGGATTTGGATCAGTTGTCCTCTATCTTTAACACACTTTCAGATGCTCATTCATGTTTATTTGGCGCTGTGACTGGTATTATTAAGCCGGAAGAGAGATCAGCGCTGCTGCTTCTCCAGAGCAATCTCACGCCACAGCCACAAAACGCTATTTATGATTCTGAATTTATAAAGAAAATGGACGGAATTTGAAAATTGAGACTTTGTTTCATATCAATAGTAACAAAGGACAAAGATTATTGCGATTTTTTTGATGCGCGCAGCCGCGATACAATGATCCATTCATTCAAATGAAACAGGATGACTAATCGATTCTTGAGATTTAAGAATGGATATCGGTTTGTAAAAATGAGAATCGATTAGCATCGAGAAATCGATATTTATTACCCACCTCTGTAAACATGCATGAACAGACTCATCTCTGCTGGCTAGTAAACACTCGGTTGTGAGTTTTCACATTATTTCAGCGCTGTGAAGGCAATGAATAAACAACAATCATTACAATAAGACTGAAATAACAAGCACTCAAGAGTCCAGAAACCAAATAACCCATATATTTATTAGCTATAGTTTGATATGTTAACATATGCGTTAAACTCTAAACTTAAATATGACAACAAGAAACACAAACATCTTTAAAAAAACATTGGCTCATTAAAGCAAAGCTCTGTTGTTGTGGCACGAAGACAGTTGAACACTATGGAAGCTTGCGTCTGCCACAGAACAACACTAGCGTATCTCACGTTAGCACTTTCGTCTTGCTAATGC
Organism: Cyprinella venusta; assembly: GCA_038021265.1. Classification (NCBI taxonomy): domain Eukaryota; kingdom Metazoa; phylum Chordata; class Actinopteri; order Cypriniformes; family Leuciscidae; genus Cyprinella; species Cyprinella venusta. The sequence continues at coordinate 57,224,422 of CM075863.1, read as the reverse complement.
GAGTGTATAAACTACAATCAAAACTGCCAGAGAAAAAGCCAGAGTTTGTGAGACGTAAACTTTAATTTTAGACTTTCTTCTCAGAATTGCGAGATATTTCTTAATTCCGTGGTGGAAACGAGCTTCCATTGAACACACACACACACACGCATGATATTCGATTGGCAAATATGATATGAGTTTGTTGATTGTTCACATGTGTGTGTTCAGTTCTTCCACAGTTCCAGTTTGGTCCCATAAACACACATGAGAAAGTGCAGAAGCGTTGTTCCAGTGTCCGGCAGCTGATTGGCTGAGCGGAGGGTCATGTGACGCGGCGGTCAGTGCTGCAGGCTGTTGTCGTTCTCGTGCAGAGCGCTCAGTGCCAGTCTCAGGTGTTCTCGGAGAGCCTCGGCCTCTCGCTCGCTGCGGCTCTTCATCACACTCAGCTCCTCACACACCTCCCGGTAGCGCTCGCACACGCTGCTCTTCTCCTGACACACACACACACAGAGAGACACACGTTACACACACATGCTCACACACTGTCACACACAGGCGCAGGAGTGTTACCGTTGTGAGGAAGTGTATCTGATTGCGGAGGCTGTTCAGCTCTTGGTGGAGATACTGCAGTTCGTTCTCTCTCACCCGCAGCAGCACCTGCGACACACACACACACACACAGTCAAAGACAGCGCAGCTAAAAAACATCTAATTTGATTAACCCTCTGATGGTCTTCGGGGTCTACTGGACCCCAAATGACTTTTGCTTGAATTAAAAATGTTCTTTTTCCAAATGTTATGAAACTTCCTACGGCTCTCCACACTGTCTAGATCTACAAAAAAATTAAAATGGAATTTTATCTGTTTTTATGTAGGCGTGACAAAAATAGTCACACTCGTGGTCTTCGGGGTCAACAAATAAAACATAATTTTGCAACAGAACAATAGGTTTTTTTTTCCAAATATAATTTTAGTCTGTTTATTAATGTTTTCACTCAACATTTGTGCAGTTTTTGGAGGATTTATGATATCTTTTAAATATATATAAATTAATAAATAAATATTTATTTATCTTATGACTCAAAATAGACAAAATTCATCATCAAAATCAGAAATAACGCAGAACACAGACAGAAATGACAGAAATCAAGTGGCACACTTCCAACAATGCAAAAAACTTCCACAATCCAAAATTATCATGCTCACACACACACACATATAGAGGAATACAATATACAGGAACACACACAGACTATAAAAACTGTTCTCTTATCATTTCTAAAATAAAATACTCTAAAATGCAGAACCAACGCAAAAATAAATTGGTAACACTAAGACACATTGGAAATGTGCACACACACACACACACACACACACACACACACACACACAGGAATATATTTTTAAGGCTATAAAAAAGATAGAAGAGATGAGACCAACTATTGTTCTATTGTTCCTAGTTGTTCGATTTTCTTCCCAATTTACTCTTTTTTTACATAAACAAATGCTAAACTTTGACAAAAAGTATTTTATTTTTGTTATAATTGTAACTTTATAATATTTAGATATGAATCCAACTGAATCCAACTTTAGAAACTAAATCTTTCAGTAAATCAAATATGATATAGGCCTAGTGGAGCTCTATGGCCATCTAGTGACTAGTTAAAGTGACTTATTACAAATTTTAACCTGTATTTTCAAAAAATGGGCAAAAATCTTACATTCAACCTTGTAAGATTATCCATGGTATCCCCAGGAATGAAAGTTAGAAATCTGGGTCTGTTATAAAGTCTATTTAACATAAAATGCTGTTTTTTGTAAAGATCCTATTTAAATAAATATTTATTTATTTATAGAAATAAATAAAAAAAATCACAAATCCTCCAAAAACTACACAAATGTTGATTAAAAAATTAATAAACAGATTAAAATTATATTTGTTAAAAAAAAAAATATTATTCTGTTACAAAATTAGATCTTATTGTCTGGGGTCTGATAGATATGGAAGCTTGTTTCCGCCACTGAATAAAAAAATAAAATAAATAATTGTGACTTTTTATCTCACAATTCTGACTTTTTTTCTCAGAATTGCGAGTTATAAAGTCAGAATTGCGAGATATAAAGTCAGAATTGCGAGATATAAAGTCAGAATTGCGAGATATAAAGTCAGAATTGCAAGATATAAAGTCAGAATTGCGAGTTATTAAGTCAGAATTGTGAGATATAAAGTCAGAATTGCGAGTTATTAAGTCAGAATTATGAGATATAAAGTCAGAATTGTGAGATATAAAGTCAGAATTTCTTGATATAAAGTCAGAATTGCGTGATATAAAGTCAGAATTGCGTGATATAAAGTCAGAATTGCGAGATATAAAGTCAGAATTATGAGATATAAAGTCAGAATTGTGAGATATAAAGTCAGAATTGTGAGATATAAAGTCAGAATTTCTTGAAATAAAGTCAGAATTGGGTGATATAAAGTCAGAATTGCGTGATATAAAGTCAGAATTGCGTGATATAAAGTCAGAATTGGGTGATATAAAGTCGCAATTCTGAGAAAAAAAGACAAGTGCGACTTTTTATCTCACAATTCTGACTTTTTTTCTCACAATTGTGAGTTTACATCTCGCAATTCTGACTTTCTAACACATAATTGCGAGTTTATATGTCGAAATTCTGACATCTTTTCTCAGAATTGTGAGATATAAACTCGCAATTGCGACTTATCAGGCCAATTCTAAGGGGAAAAATACTAGTTTAAATCTCACAATTCTGACTTTATATCTCGCAATTGTGAGAAAAAAAGTCAGAATTGTGAGATAAAAAGTCGCAATTATTTATTTTATGTTTTTATTCAGTGGCGGAAACAAGCTTCCATAGATAGACACCGAAGACCACAAGTGTGAGTTTTCTTTGACGATCATCAGAGGGTTGAGCAGAGTTTCAAATATCCATAAAAACACTGATTATTTAGTTTGAATATGAGCAAACGCTCACCTGCATCTCACACCACGACCTCTCGCCGCCATCTGCGTCTGACCCTTGACCTGTGACGAGCGAGCGAACCGCCTTCACTTCCTGTGACAGGCGGGCCTGCAAGTCCTGCACACACACACACACACACACACACACACGTCATGTTCTGCACAATGAAACTTAACTGAAGGTTGTGCCAGCGTACGGAGTGTGTGTGTGTGTGTGTGTGACCTGGTTGTCTCTCTTCAGCTGCTCCAGCTGTCGGTCTCTCAGACTCATCTGTGTGTGTGTGTGTTCGTGCTGCTGCTGCGCTCGCTTCAGATCCAGACACTTCTGAGAGAACCGCTCCGACAGAGCCTGCAGCTCACGCCGCAGAGACGCCACCTCTGCCCTAAACACACACACACACACACACACACTCGCTCAGACCAGATAACTGACTGTGTGTGTATCTGTTTCCTGTGGAAGCACCTTTCTGCTACATAACTGTCACTGTTGAGTGTGTGTGCGAGTACTCACTGTTGTTTGTTGAGTGTGTGTGTGTGTGTGTACTCACTGTTGTTGTTTGTTAAGTGTGTGTGTGTCCACCCCACGTGTCTCTGAGAGTTGTGTGGTTTTCTCCAGCTCTTCTCTGTGTGCTTTCTGTAACGCCTCCATCACTGTCAACACACACACACACACACACACACGTGAACATCATTCACAGCACTGCCAATGATGTCATCAAACAGAAAACAATGGAGAAATATAGAACGATTATTCCTTTAAAACATGTCTATAAAAACAACACTGCAAAATATCCATATATTTACAAATATTTAAGCATTTTGGGAGGTAAGGAGACTGAAGTTATTCACAATGCGTCATGTTAGTGGGAGTGTTTGAGTTGCAGAGCCGCGGTTGGTCTCTATAGGGTCACATGTTAGTGGGCGTGGCCAGTACCTTTGGCAGTGGCGTCCATCTCCTCCTTCAGCAGTGAGTCTCTCTCTTTCTCCAGAGCGCTGATCTGCAGTGTGTGCTGTCGCTCCATCTGCTCCAGAGCCTCCCTGTGCACACGCTCCATCTGCTGCAGGCTTTCCCCACAGCGAGACTCCGCCCCACAGCACACCGGCCCCACCCGCCCCGCCCCAAGCCCCGCCCCCAGCCCCGCCAGCTGCAGCCTCAGTGACGCCACCTGCAGGACAGAGAGAGACACGCGGAGGTAAAGCCTTCAGCAGGGGCGGAGCTGTACTGGACAGGTAACACACACACACACAGAGAGAAGAACAAATGACTGCCAATAAAGCTTCATTAAGTCTTTATGAAGCTCTTTTGTTCATTTGATCACTAAATGAACCCTCATAACGCATAAATAAAACATGCAGATTTTTTACGGGCCCGGTGGAACCATTTTTACTTACTTGCCAATTCTTTGACATTTCGAATAATACTTGAACTATAGCAAAAACTAAATAAATAAATAACAATAACAAGAAATTTAATTTGAATATAACATTCTATTAGATTCAGTATAAGATGAGAATTAATCTAGAAGAATTCATCCACTGAAATCAATGGAATTTTAATGTATTGAACCTATATATAAAAATATATCAAAACAACGTTAAATGTTTTTCCCTAGAATTTTATTCATAATAATATATAAATATGGAATAAATATACTTATTATACTTTAATAATTATTAATTTTCATAATGAAAAAGGTGATCAATATCACACAATAGGTGTGAATAATAATGGTTTAGTCAATTAAAATTTTGTAAGGCTGTCAAACGATTAATCGTGATTAATCGCATCCAAAATAAAAGTTTGTGTTTACATAATATTTGTGTGTGCAGTGTATAATTATTTTAGATATATAAACACACAGACATGCTTGTGTGCATTTAAGACATATTTTCATGTATATTCTGTATATAGATTTTTATATAATTTATAAATATAAATATTTAATATATAAATAATATATTTTACTTAAATATATAAATGCATGTGTCTGTATTTATATATAAACAAAATAATTATACACAGTGCCCCCACATATATTATGTAAACACAAACTTTTATTTTGGATGCGATTAATCGCGATTAATCGTTTGACAGCCTTAAAATTTAGTACCAAAAGTGTGATATATGGGAAAGAAACTGTATTTTTGAGAAAATCTAACTCACTAAAATAAATAAATAAATCACCCAGTATATTGGCGTAATATCGTGTATATCTGGGTCAAAATCGAATTGAAAATAGAAAACCTATTAGATATTTTTATACAGTTAAATCTCTTAAAAAACTCCTGATAAATGATATGTTCTTTTGTTGTTGTTTTATTTGGCCCAAATACTAAACAATGTATTTTTAATTTTATTTTCCAGAAATCAAAATCTGAATGCGTTATGAGGGCTCCGGGTCTCTCTGTGTTCTATTCAGTTCTCATAAAGTCATTCATGAGAGCAGATAGACAGTATCCACGCACTACCTCCCTCTCCAGAGCCTGATTGGCTGACGAGCCCATCGGTGGGAGTGACCTCATCTCCTTGAGTGGCAGCCGCTCAAACTCCGCCCACTTCTTCTCGATCTCCTCCTCTATTCGCCTCTGTTCCGACAGGCCCGCCCCCTTCCTCGACAGCACCGCCTCCCACTGGTTGTGGCTGTCGTCACGCCGACGCTCCTCCTGCCATTGGCTGTGCTCCTTCACCTGCCCCTCCCCAGACTCTCTCTGATTGGCGGAGGCAGGAGTTGGAGGCGTGGCTACAGGTGATAGCTCCACATAGTCAAACTTGCTGTGGGCGGGGTTTGCGGTGGTGGAGGCGGCCTCTGATTGGCTGCGCAGTCGGTGACGGGCGTTCTCTTTATCATTGCTGAGGATCGGCAGCCTGAGGGAGTGTGTGTGAGAGAATGAGTGAGTGAGTGAGTGAGTGATTTTGTGTGTGTGTGTGTGTGTGTGTATCACTGACTGTGTGAGGTCTGGAGAGCTGCTGGGTTGAACGTTCTTCTTCAGAACCTCGATCCAGTTCCTCCGTATCCCAGCAGTCATAGCGGAGAGTGTGAAGGCGGCGTCTCTGGTCTGAGCAACAGCAGAGAGAGTCACAGATCATGAGGATCAGAGGAACAGGAATGCAGCAGGTCCCGACAGGATCTCACACACACACACACACACACACACCTGGATCTGGAAGCCGTAGTTCTTCTCCACGTCGAACTCCGACACCTTCACGCAGGACTTCAGGTCGATCTCTCCATCCACCTCGTCTCTCTGAGCAGACAGACAGCACACAGTCGTCAGGAAACGGCTACACTATCATCACAAATCTGACATTCGTTAAAGCTGAAGACTCTGTTTCAAATTAGTCCTGTTCTCTTTCTGCTCCTCAAAGAATCCTGAAACATTACATGTAGGATAGTTCAAACACACAAGTGTGTGTCATGTTCATGTGTCGTGTTTATGCGTGTGTCATGTTCATGTGTGTTGTTTTAATACGTGTTCGCATTGTGTGGTGTTCATTTGTGTGTCATGTTCACACGTATTCGCGTGTTGTGTTCATACGTGTCTGCATGTGTCGTGTTCGCGTGTGTCGTGTTTATACGTGCTCGTGTTCATATGTGTTCGCATTGTGTTGTGTTCATGTGTGTCATGTTTATTTGTGTGTGTCGTGTTCATACGTGTTTGAGTGTCATGTTCATACATGTTCGTGTGTGTCGTGTTCATTCGTGATTGCGTTCATGCATGTATGCTTGTGTCGTGTTCATCCGTGTGTCATGTCCACGTGTCATGTTCATACGTGTCCACGTGTCGTGTTAATACGTGCTCGTGTTCATACGTGTTGATATGTGTCGTTTTTATTCGCGTGTGTCGTGTCTGCGTGTTAATTTCGTTTTCGCGTGTCGTGTTCACACGTGTCTGCGTGCCGTGTTTGCGTGTCATGTTCGCGTGTGTCGTGTTCACACGTGTCTGCGTGTCGTGTTTGCGTGTCATGTTCGCGTGTGTCGTGTTAATACGTGCTCGTGTTCATACGTGCTCGCATTGTGTTGTGTTCATGTGTGTCATGTTTATTTGTGTCGTGTCCACGTGTGTCGTGTTCATACGTGTTTGAGTGTCATGTTCATACATGTTCGTGTGTGTCGTGTTCATACGTGATTGCGTTCATGCATGTTTGCGTGTGCCATGTTAATACATGCTCGTGTTCATACGTGTTATGTGTCGTGTTCATTCGCGTGTGTCGTGTCCGCGTGTCATGTTCATACGTGTCCGCGTGTTAATTTCGTTTTCGCATGTCTTGTTCACACGTGTGTGCGTGTGTCTCGTTTGCGTGTCATGTTCGCGTGTGTCGTGTTCAGAAGTGTCCGTGTGTGTCGCGTTCACGTGTCGTGTTCATACGTGCTTGCATTGTGTTGTGTTCATGTGTGTCATGTTTATTTGTGTGTCGCGTCCACACTGTGTCATACATGTTAGTGTGTGTCGTGTTCATATGTGATTGCGTTCATGCATGTTTGCGTGTGTCGTGTTCATCCGTGTGTGTCATGTCCGTGTGTGTCATGTTCATACGTGTACGCGTGTGTCGTGTTCACGTGTGTCGTGTTAATACGTGCTCGTGTTCATACGTGTTGATATGTGTCGTGTTCATTCACGTGTGTCGTGTCTGCGTGTCATGTTCATATGTATCCACGTGTTAATTTCGTTTTCGCGTGTCATGTTCACACGTGTCTGCGTGTGTCGTGTTCGTGTGTCGTGTTCACGTGTCATGTTCGTGTGTGTCGTGTTCGCGTGTCATGTTCACGTGTGTCGTGTTAATACGTGTTCATACATGTTGATATGTGTCGTGTTCATTCACGTATGTCGTGTCCGCGTATTAATTTCGTTTTCGCGTGTCGTGTTCACACGTGTCTGCGTGTCGTTTTCGTGTCGTGTTCACGTGTCATGTTCGCATGTGTCATGTTCACACGTGTCTGCGTGTGTCGTGTTCGTGTGTCGTGTTCACGTGTCATGTTTGTGTGTGTCGTGTTCATACGTGTCCGCGTGTGTCGTGTATCGTGTTCGCGTGTCATGTTCGCATGTGTCGTGTTCATACGTGTCCGCGTGTGTCGTGTTCGTGTGTCGTGTGTCATGTTCACGTGTGTCATGTTAATACGTGCTCGTGTTCATACGTGCTCGCACTGTGTTGTGTTCATGTGTGTCATGTTCATTTGTGTGTGTCGTGTCCGCGTGTGTCGTGTTCATACGTGTTCGTGTGTGTCGTGTTCATACGTGATTGCGTTCATACATGTTTGCGTGTGTTGTGTTCCCCGTGTGATTCTCACCTCCTCCGCCGCAGAGTCTCTGTAATACTTCAGTCCAGCGTCCGTCAGCACAAACCAGTGTTTCCTCCACTGAACACATACACACACACGGTCAGTCATGATGAACACACTTCACATCATGATAACAGACAGACACACATGTCTCACCTCTCCACTCTCATCCAGTTTAGACATCCATCCCTTCTTAAAGTTCAGCAGGTCAGGCTACAGACAGACAGGTTTATCAGAAGTGTCAACGCATCGTCCGTAGCCCTCACACACATGCACAAACACACTCACTCACTCATCTGCGTGCAAGTGTGTGAGGAACAAACACAACAGCCCAGGAAACAATAATCTTCAATTATCACTAAATAAAAAACAGTTTCCAAACAATAAATAAACAAAAAAGCCTACTGCAACAAGCAAAATCCATCACTTGTTTCCACCAAAATATGCATAGGTCAGGCTATATGTCACAAGCTCTTATTAGTTATTCTGTAGTTCAGTAATAATGACGAACAAACTTTAATAAACGCTCTTTCACTCAATGAATGTCTATGATTCATAAAATTAATCAATAACAAATGATTCATCATGATGATTCAGTAACTTCTAGAACAATTCATGAAAACTCTAAAAGAATCCAGTTATTATGATGGGATTTACTGTGCGACAAAAATATAATACAATTGGAAAGTACACTGTACCTTTCAAAGTAATAATATAATAATGACAAACGTCTTAAAACTTAATTGTTATTGTTTTACATTTAGTTGTAGTATTTTGTTAGCCAATAATAAAATGAATTGTTTGATTTTCATTTGATTACATTTTAAAATGTTTTATTTTACACACAAACACATAAATGAACATTAGAAAAACTAATCTGATCAAATATTCTAGAGGTTACACAATGATCACATGCCTTATAAAGCACACACACACACACACACACACACACACACTGGTGATGCTGACAGCTGAACTAAAACTCTGATCAGGATTATCAAAGCACTTATAATATCAAATTCGTGTTTATTTATATGAACTAGAAACCAGCAGAAACCAGCTTCAGTAATGCGCATGCGCTGTGTGCGCGGGTGTGTCGCGCGCGCACAAACACACGCATTTATTTAAAAAACAAGTTGTGTTTACTCACGAACCGTGCAAACACAACACACACTGCACGCCAACACACACTAACTGGAGTTTGAATGGACATGTACGACACAGAATTAAACATCCGTCGTGTTTACACTGAGAGCGACGGAAATTAAAGTGAATTAAAGTGAAACTCACCGTCATGATGTTCAAATCCAGCCGCAGCACAAACACAAACGCAGATTAAACACGCCGCATCTGAGAAGCTTTCACGCTGTCAAGTTTTACTACATCTGAAGATGATCATGTTTAAAAATACTTTTCCTTATTTAATCGAAAGATCGTAGCGTAAGTTTGACGGAACTCGCGCTGCTGTCGGTGTTGCCGGGGCGGATCCCGGTTACAGTTCAGCGGAAGCGAGCGGCCAATCAGAACCACCCAGCGAGGCACAACATCCAATCAGAACCGCCCGGCGCAAGTGAGCGACCAATCATAACCGCCCAGCGCAGTACAACAACCAATCAGCAGCGCGCAGACAATACTCTCACAGTAAACCTGCTATGATGGTTTAACACATTATGGGGAAAACTCAACAATATAGCCTGCACTCCAACATAACTAAAAATATACATAAAGTTAAAAAATAAGACAATTACATAAATATTGAAGTGAACAGTGAAGTACATCCAAAAATGACTAATCTCTTACTCGCCCTCATGTTGTTCCAAACCCGCATGTCACACAGTAGATGTTGATTTAATCAGTTCTGTTCAAAGATGCAATGAAAGTGAATGGTGACTGAGACTGTCATTCAGCCTAACATCTCCTTATGTGTTCCAGAGAATAAGTAAAAACGGATTTGGAACAACAATGGTGTGTAAATGCTGACAGGATTTTTATTTCTGTGTGAATGGTCCCTGTTATTAGTGTAGTGTGGTGGTACTGTAAGTGAGTGACGTGCCTGTTGTTGCATTGGTTCTTCATCGGTCTGATCCACACTGCAGGAGAAATACACTGAGGGTCTGTGTGCTTTCTGCAGAACAAACACACACTTGTGTAAGCCTTGAAGGACCACGAGTGTTTCTACAGAGATGTGACTGTACCTGCTTCTGTCCGGATGATCTGGACGGCTGCTCCTCGACCGGACTGCTCGCTCTCTGTCAAACACACACACACATAATACATGAGACACACGGGTTCATGATCATGGACCTGGGCGGACAAGTGTGCAAACAGTGTATGTTTGGTTTTTGATGTCTTTCAGGATAAGATGGGTTTAACTATTGGAAAGTACAAGGGTGAGTTGTGTGTGGTTTTCCCATACACTGCAGACAGTGTATGATGACATAATGATGACATTTACAATAACTATAATGATAACTATGACAATAACTGCAATGAGAACAAAAATACTAACTATAACAATAACGATAACTAACGATTTCTGTTCCAGAAACCATTACAATAATAAAGCGATTCCAATGAAATTGTTCCACTGTGATATTAACATTATAGTTGTGGTTTAGAGTTCACTGTTTTCATAATAGAACAATTATTAAAACTTTATGGTTATAGATATGATAGTTATCATCCATGGTGTGAATGGGGATTTAGAAACAGGTTTACAGGCCCGTGATACTTAGTATTTAGCTGTGTGTAAGAGGGTGTGTTTCACCTGTGTGTGCAGGGAGCTGGAGGAGTGAGCCCTTGATAGTGTACCACTGTCTCTTTCATCCTCTAGCTCGTCCCAATCCCAGTGAGGAGATTTGCTCTGGGAGTGACTGGAAACACACAAACACAGATTCAGCTAACCCGGGTAACTAGCTCATCATTACCATGATTCTGAAGTTATGACTAAACCCTTGTGAAATCAGATTCCCAAGATTCTACACATACGCTAGCGTTTATACTAGTGTTCGACTAATATATCAGAAGATATTTTGCATTTTTTAAATATCAGCATCAGCCAGTTTTTCTGTTTGCCCAATGTGTTGGAAGCGGGACTATATTTTTGGCCTCTTTCATTTTTAAATGATTTATTTCTAATTTATTAAATATTAATTAATTATATACTGTATTTATGACATAAATTCAAAATATTACTTTATTATATATATACATATATATACATACTCTATATTTATTTGAATTAATATTTTAATAAATTCTTTAATTTATTAAATATTAAAATATACTGTATGTATATTTATTAGGGCTGTCAGAACGATTAATCGCGATTAATCGCTTCCAAAATAAAAGTTTGTGTTTACATAACCCTATAGACAGTAAAAGAAATGGACAGAGCGATCTCATTGGAACTCCATTGAGACGACTGAAGCCCGTTTTTGGCGATTTTTTAGCACTTCCGTCCCTGACGCGCAGACTCATACAGAGCTAGTCTACGTAGATGTGACGTGAGTGACCCGTTTGATTTCTAGTGCGGTGGCATAAGAAATCTGAATCATTCCCTTCCGAAACATGCGCAGAGGCGGAGAGTATGAATAGGAGCTGTCCACGGGCTAGGAGAAGGAGACAAGTTTGCTAGGTATTCTGATAAATTATTTTGTCATTTTGCCTCCACGTTTCCCGATTGCGCGCGAGCTTCTTCTCGTGTCCATACGGTAATCTCAAAAGGGTATGACGCAATCGTTAGCCTACTTTCACTAAAACTGCTTCTACGGGGCCATAGCATAAGCTACAAGGTAATGGAGCTATTTATACATTGTCGAGTTTCTTTAGAAATAAATAAAGGACAAATGGGGTCTTCAAACGCCTCAGATGTAAAGTTATTCACTGTCAAAGTTACGCCAAAATGAACGGGAGTCAATGGGAATGCTAACGCTAGTGAAGTTCTGCAGCAAGATGTCAGCTCCCACGAGGCTTCAACTTCCGCTCGATGGATTACCCCCTTGGGTGCACTGTGTATAATTATTTTGTATATATATAAAAACACACATGCATGTATATTTAAGAAAAAAAATCTTATTTATATATAAAATATTTATATTTATATATAATATAAAATATATATAAATCTATATACAGAATATACATGAAAATATTTCTTAAATATATACAAGCATGTGTGTGTGTTTATTTATCTAAAATAATTATATATAGTGCCCCCACATATATTATGTAAACACAAACTTTTATTTTGGATGCGATTAATCGCGATTAATCGTTTTGACAGCCCTAATAGTTACATATATACTGTATACTTTATTTACTTTATACATATATAAACATAAACAACATGAATTGTGAAAAGCGCCGCTATACAAATAAATTTGAATTGAAATTAATTGAATATATATATATTTTATATTTGCTTTATATTGGCGACCTCGCTTTCTAAGATATTAGCATCGCCCATCAAAAAAACTACATCGGTCAACCATTACCTTACTCATAAGTTTATTTCATATTCAGTCCAATTTGATGACATCCCTGAAGCTCTCACTGCTGCGTTATGAATTTGCAGTTTAATCCTGAATTTCTGATAACATTTCTAAACTTTGATACTCTTTTTTTACATTGTGTTACTTTGAGAAGAACATTTTCTGTGCACCTGGCCGGTTTGTAGCGGGAAAGTTCTCGTTTCTGACGGCTCTCGAACGCCCCCAGCTGGCTCGGCCCCGCCCTCTGGAAGACCGTTTTGACCGTGGGAATGTCCGCCATCATGGTATATTCTTCCCGGTTGAGACCCGATGACCCGGCGGATAGATGGCTTGACTCCGAGTCCATGGAGCTCTGGGAAGAGGTGTGTGTTTGGACCGGAGGGGAGGGGCTTCTGTGCCGGCTCGGTGTTCGTCGGTTGTTAGGGGTGGAGCTTTGCACCTCTTGGCTTTTCCTCATGCTGCTCTTCCGGCTTGTTTCTTGTGATGGTTCCCAGGCGACCGGGACAGATTTTGGAAAGGAGCTGATATGTTTCTTCTCAGAGCTGTGTCGTGATGGGGAGGAGTTACGCGAGACTGATTGGCTGTTGAGGGAGTGGGTGGAGCCTCTCCAGCGGCCTGATGAAGGGGTTGAATCATGCAGCGATTGGTTACTTGAGGAGTTTCTAACATGAGAGGTGGAGCCAGTTCTGTCACTCACTGTGTTCCTGAGAGGGATGTGGTCTGTGATGTCACGCCTCAGTGTGGACATCGCTGATTTACGGGGAAGAGATTGGCTAGGGGTGTCATTGGCCCGCCTTGAGGGGGAGGGACTGCGGCTCTTGGGGACACGGTTTGATGAGGACTGGCTCGTTTCAGACTTACGAGGCGGTGATGAGCCAAGGTTTCGGTGTGGACCTCTACTTGGCGAAGAGTGTCGGCTGTCTCGGTTGTAGCTGTGAAGGGAGCTATTTGCTTCTTGTTTCTTCATTGTGGTTTGTCTTTGCGTATCATAACTTTTCCTGGATGGGGAGGGGCTGTTTCTGTCATGACTCCGCCCATTAGACACAGCTCTTCTGTCTGATTCGCTAGGCGTTCCGTAGCCATTCCTGACCGGAGACGCACTGCGTCGACCCTCTCGAATCTGACTCGATGAGCCATTTGTCTCCGGCCTCCCCATCGGGGACTGGCTTCTTGAGTCATAGCGGCTCTTTGAGGAAGGGGAGGAACTCCGTCTGTCATGACCACGCTCGTACAAAGGGCTTTTCGTTTCAGTTTTCTTGACGGCAGGACTTTCATAACTCCGTCTGGAAGGGGACTGGCTTCTTGAATCAAAGCGGCCCACTGAGGGGGAAGAACTCTGTCTATTATTACTACGTTCATATGTAAGACTTTTTGTCTCAGTTTTCCTAAGAGCAGGACCTTCGTAACTCCGTCTGGAAGGGGACTGGCTTCTTGAATCAAATCGGTTCCCTGAAGGGGGGGAACTCTGTCTGTCATGACCACGTTCATATGTAGGGCTTTTTGTCTCAGTTTTCCTAAGAGCAGGACCTTCGTAACTCCGTCTGGAAGGGGACAAGCTTCCAAGGTTTTCTCTAGACCCAACGTAGGAGCTGTTGGTATTGGGTTTCTGTAAAGAGCCTTTGAGATCCACATAAGACTTATTGACAGTACTGACAGTGCCTACGGTGCTCGCAAATGATCGGAGGTTTTTCTGCGCACCTCCAGAATAACTATTCCGTGCCGGACTGACCGATGCCCGATTTTGTCCGAGTGAAATACCGCAAGGCCGAAAGCCGACCGTGTTGAGAGAGGAGCTGGACTCGGCCCGTCTGAATGGGGAGGTACTACGGGAGGAAAGTGAGAGGCCGGAACCTCCATGGGAAGAGTTGAGCGTTCCCGGCTGCCGCGAGGGAGAGGTGTGGGGATTTCGTCCACCTCTTCGGCCGGAGGAACCGATCGATTCGGCCTGTTTGAACGGGGTGGGACTCAGCGCTCGGGGACCGGCGAGGGCCTCGACCTCCACGCTGAGATCCAGCGGGTCTGGAGGATACTGCACAGGATAGTCATCCGCGAGCTGCTCGGGATTCTGAAACTCTGAGGTTCTCCTTTCCGAGGGGACGCCTAGATCCGGGTTACGAAAAGGAATGGCAGCTTTGGGTTCTGGACTTTTGTTGCTAGGCAAGGGATGCCCTCTCTCAGAATGCCGATAAGGAGCAGGGGGAGTCTGATCACGGAGAGCTCTGCTCCCCGCAGCCCTTCCCAGAGAGAAATATCCACTCTCCCGATCCCTTCCTTCCTTCACGCTGCCTGCAGACAGAGAGACAAGATCGTGACCTGTGTAAATATGTGAACTGATACCCTGCAATCATGCACCATGACGCAGCACTCAGGAAAAGCCTGTGCAACCCGAGTCCATCCGACACCTCAAACTGCCACTCTGACTATCCCAACAACACCACAAGCTGCTCGGATGGTAACTGGATATTGGTGTTTTCCTCACCGTGAGAAAAACCGATTTGGCCAAAGCCATCCCGGCGACTCGGAGAAACCTCTGTCCAGGAGCGGGGGCTCGTCCGGTACGGCGGATCCAAGCGGGTCATTCTACGGTCGGATGAAGAATGATGAAGGAGGCTGGAGTATTCCTCTGGACCGGCTGAGAGGCTGTACACGGAATCGTCACCCTGACTGGGATTAAAGTTGCATACGGAAAGATTGATGCCAGAACTCAACACACCCCAAAACACACTCTTGGAGCAAAGTATGCAATGCAAAGTTTTAAAAAAAACGTCTTATATTACAAGATAAATATAATAACAACAGCAAAGACTCAATTTCTAGCTCTTAAGCAGGCTTACCTGTCCGAGCTTTGGTCGTCGTCTCCGTCACACAGATACAGGTCACAGTCGGGACTCAAGATGCAGAGGGAGCTCTCCTCAAAGCCCCGCCCCCCTCTGCTGACATCACAGTAGCTGCTGACCACTGACAGCACATCTGAGTCCTCCTGATTGGTGGATGTAACACACACACAACCAATCAGAGAGCATTACGGATCTGTGTAACCCATTACGTTCTGAAGGAACTTTAAGGCATCAGAAGAGAATGATGCTGTGAATCCAGCTCGTTCTAAACCAAGGTTTCAGCATTAGGAATGTTAGTGGTAATAGACATGTTTTACTTCAAATGAAATAAGACTAGATCTAGGTCTTGTTAACTGGAGATTTCTGAGGAAATTAAGCAACTAAAATAGCACTTCACATGCAGTCTCATGCAAGCACACACACACACTGTACGGGTTTAGGGTTTCACGGCTGTAACTCTGTCTGGTTTGTGGCTTTTCTTCTCATCACTATTTCAGATGAGTGAATAATCAGCAGCTGAAATATCAGTATTCGTCTAATACGGATGAACACTTCTGAGATGATAAACATGATTACAGCTCTTTTCTGTCAGCCCTAGTGGAACTCTTGAATAACTCCAGACATGAATGGTTCCTCAAATCAGGTGTGTTGTTGAGGACAGTGATGTTACTTTACTGAGGGATCAGACAGACCATTTTACCCGCTGGACGGCAAAACAGGTTGAAATATTGAAGACGCACATTGAAGGAAGAAGACAAATCTACAGACAAGAGGAGGACATTATCATGTCATGCAGGAAGAAAACACCTATAACCACACTGAACACTGGTAAACATTGTGTGAAAAAATTAATTATACTAAATATATATGCACCATTTTTGAGTCACACTTTTTAAGTAAACCCAAATTCGAATAATTTTACTTAAAATTAACAAGATAACCTATGTGTACTTAAATATTTGAGTTTATTTAACATTCTTTACTTAAAAATACATGTAACGCGATAGAACCTACTACATAATTGCAAGTTGCGTTACCTTAACATTTCTTAGTCAATTATATTGCATTACATATATTTAAAGTAAAGAATGTTGAGTGAATTCAATTATAAAATATAGCTGCAAGCAGCCATTACCGGGGCCAAGCGCAAGAAGCGGCAACATATGCCAAAATGGCAAGGAGTGGCAGAACAACTGCAGCAAGGAGCAATTAAGGGCATTTTGAGAAAACTTTGGGCAAATGGCTAAAAAAATCACATAAACATTGACTTATAAGATGATTTAATGGCTTATCACTTTCGAACAATAGGTGGCGCAGTTACGAAATAGATGTGATGTGGTGAGAGTGAGGTGACAATGACACATGCAAAGTTTGGTGTCAAAATCTGAAGGCATTGCAGAGATAAATTCTAAATAGTCATTTTGGCTGCATGCCTCAACTTTGATGCTGTGGTATACAAAAACGGTTTTGTCTATCGTCACGCAATCCATAACTTTTAGTCGGCACGGTCTGGAGATGATACGATTCAATTTTCGTGATAATCGGACACACGGTCTAGGAGGAGTTCGAAAAAGAAGGTTTTTCAAAGAAATAAAGATGGCGGACAGGAAGTTTGGCTGATTATGGAAAACCTGATATCTATGTTTTCGGCATAACCCAAGGAATCTATTAAGATCAGTTTCATTGCAATAGGCAAATTTATTCAAAAGATATTAGCATTTTCAGAAATTAATTATAACATTTGACCAACAGGTGGCGCTGTCTCAAAATCTTTTGAGTACCTTCGGGGCATGCTGCTTATGGCACAAACTGAGTTTCGTAATATTACACCAATGCATTTGTTTAATATAGCATTTAAATCACAAAACTGTATTGAAGTCAATGGGAATTTTACGTTTTGTTCTATTATAGCGCCACCAAGAGGCTCAGTCTTACAATTTTTTTTATGTGTCCTCAGAGTGACCCCATACATATGTGTGTAAATTTTGGTGCAAATATCTCAATTCGCTTCCGAGTTATAAACATTTATTTGAAGAAACACGTAAAAAATGACTGACACATGACTTTGTTTGAATTTTACTACCCCTTACTATCAATATTTTCGCATTTGGGCATTAGCGTATAGTTAACAAGCTATGATTCCGTGTTTCTGGCGGTGGTTTCGTCTCGATCGGAACAGCGGTTTCGAAGATATCGCCAAGTGTTTTTTTCGCGCTAAATCGCTACGCTACACCAACTGTAAGACGAAACCTAACATATTTGGTATCGTTGGACTCGGCAACGATTCAGGACCTCAAAAAGATGAGTCCCGTGAAAATAAGTGTATCACACCCAAAGTTATAAGCGTTTGAAAAAAAAAGTTCACCACTAGGTGGCGCTGTTTCGAAACTTCTCAGGCTCCTTTAGGGCATCGTACTGATGAACCATACCGAGTTTCGTAACAATTCGTTCATGCGTTCAAAAAATACAGCATTTTAGCACATAATTCAAAATGGCCGACAGCCAAAATGGTCGATCTGGGAAAATTGGACATCAGTCGACTCGGCATGACGCCCTGAATCTAACGAGACCAAGTTTATGATTTTTGGACAAACCGTTCAGAAGTTACGAGCAAAAATAGCCATTTTTCATATCTCCGGACCACTAGGTGGCGCTGCGCCGAAACGCTGCATATAGCCTCAGGTCATGCTTGTGACGACACATAGCAAGTTTGGTCTGAATACGATGAAGCGTTGCGGAGATACAGCCTTACGTCTGTTTTTGCAAGCACTACGTAAAATTAGTTTGTGCGTTTATCGAAAACGGCTAAGCGAATCAACTTGAATTCCATAACTTTTTGTCAGCACTGCCTGGAGATGATCCGGTGCGATTTTGATGAAAATCGGACAAACGGCCTAGGACGAGTTCGCAAAAGTAGGTTTTTTGGACAATTCAAAATGGCGGCCATTTTTTATGACGCAAAATGACGTCATAGGGTGCGATCAAATCGGTATGAGCTCAGGAACAAGAGGAAAAAAGAATTTCGTTGATAGGCCTTACGGTTCAAACGTTATTAGCATAATAAAAGTGAAACTTTGGACAGTTGGTGGCGCTAGAGGGAATGAGTTAGAGACACCAAAATTGGTGTATTTAATGGTGGGACTGTCCTCTATCAGAATGTCAAACCAAAACAACTTTCCCGCAAAGCGGTCTATGGGCTGCCATAGACGCCCAGTCGGAAGAAGAATAATAATAAATATAGCTGCAAGCAGCCATTACCGGGGCCAAGCGCAAGAAGCGGCAACATATGCCAAAATGGCAAGGAGTGGCAGACCAACTGCAGCAAGGAGCAATTAAGGGCATTTTGAGAGAACTTTGGGCAAATGGCTAAGAAAATCACATAAACATTAACTTATAAGATGATTTAATGGGTTATCACTTTCGAACAATAGGTGCCGCAGTTACGAAATAGATGTGATGTGGTCAGAGTGAGGTGACAATGACACATGCAAAGTTTGGTGTCAAAATGTGAAGGCATTGCAGAGATAAAGCCTAAATAGTAATTTTGGCAGCATGCCTAAACTTTGATGCTGTGGTATACGAAAACGGTTTTGTCTATCATCATGCAATTCATAACTTTTAGTCGGCATGGTCTGGAGATGATACGATTCAATTTTCGTGAAAATCGGACAAACGGTCTAGGAGGAGTTCGAAAAAGAAGTTTTTTCAAAGAAATAAAGATGGTGGACAGGAAGTTTGGCTGATTATGGCAAACCTGATATCTATGTTTTCGGCATAACCCAAGGAATCTATTAAGATCAGTTTCATTGCAATATGCAAATTTGTTCAAAAGTTATTAGCGTTCTCAGAAATTAATTATAACTTTTGACCAACAGGTGGCGCTGTCTCAAAATCTTTTCAGTACCTTCAGGGCATGCTGATTATGGCACACACTTAGTTTCGTAATGTTAGACCAAAGCATTTGTTTAGTATAGCATTGTATTTCACAAAACTGTATTGAAGTCAATGGGAATTTCACGTTTTGTTCTATTATAGCGCCACCAAGAGGCTCAGTCTTACAATTTTTTTTATGTGTCCTCAGAGTGACCCCATACATATGTGTGTCAATTTTGGTGCAAATATCTCAATTCGCTTCCGAGTTATAAACATTTATTTGAAGAAACACGTAAAAAATGACTGACACATGACTTTGTTTGAATTTTACTACCCCTTACTATCAATATTTTCTCATTTGGGCATTAGTGTATAGTTAACAAGCTATGATTCCGTGTTTCTGGCGGTGGTTTCGTCTCGATCGGAACAGCGGTTTCGAAGATATCGCCAAGTGTTTTTTTCGCGCTAAATCGCTACGCTACACCAACCGTAAGACGAAACCCAACATATTTGGTATCGTTGAACTCGGCAACGATTCAGGACCTCAAAAAGATGACTCCCGTGAAAATAAGTGTACCACACCCAAAGTTATAAGCGTTTGAAAAAAAAAGTTCACCACTAGGTGGCGCTGTTTCGAAACTTCTCAGGCTCTTTTAGGGCATCGTACTGATGAACCATACCGAGTTTCGTAACAATTCGTTCATGCATTCAAAAAATACAGCATTTTAGCACATAATTCAAAATGGCCGACAGTCAAAATGACCGATCTGGATAAATTTGATATCAGTCGACTCGGCATGATGCCCTGAATCTAACGAGACCAAGTTTATGATTTTTGGACAAACCGTTCAGAAGCTACGAGCAAAAATAGCCATTTTTCATATCTCCGGACCACTAGGTGGCGCTGCGCCGATACGCTGCATGTAGCCTTAGGTCATGCTTGTGACGACACATACCAAGTTTGGTCTGAATACGATGAAGCGTTGCGGAGATACAGCCTTACGTCTGTTTTCGCAAGCGCTACGTAAAATTAGTTTGTGCGTTTATCGAAAACGGCTAATCGAATCAACTTGAATTCCATAACTTTTTGTCAACACTGCCTGGAGATGATCCGGTGCAATTTTGGTGAAAATCGGACAAACGGCCTAGGACGAGTTCGCAAAAGTAGGTTTTTTGGACAATTCAAAATGGCGGCCATTTTTAATGACGCAAAATGACGTCATAGGGTGCAATCAAATCGGCATGAGCTCAGGAACAAGAGGAAAAAAGAATTTCGTTGATAGGCCTTACGGTTCAAAAGTTATTAGCATAATAAAAATGAAACTTTGGACAGTTGGTGGCGCTAGAGGGAATGAGTTAGAGACACCAAAATTGGTGTATTTAATGGTGGGACTGTCCTCTATCAGAATGTCAAACCAAAACAACTTTCCCGCAAAGCGGTCTATGGGCTGCCATAGACGCCCAGTCGGAAGAAGAATAATAATAATAATAATAATAATAATAAATATAGCTGCAAGCAGCCATTACCGGGGCCAAGCGCAAGAAGCGGCAACATATGCCAAAATGGCAAGGAGTGGCAGACCAACTGCAGCAAGGAGCAATTAAGGGCATTTTGAGAGAACTTTGGGCAAATGGCTAAGAAAATCACATAAACATTAACTTATAAGATGATTTAATGGGTTATCACTTTCGAACAATAGGTGCCGCAGTTACGAAATAGATGTGATGTGGTCAGAGTGAGGTGACAATGACACATGCAAAGTTTGGTGTCAAAATGTGAAGGCATTGCAGAGATAAAGCCTAAATAGTAATTTTGGCAGCATGCCTAAACTTTGATGCTGTGGTATACGAAAACGGTTTTGTCTATCATCATGCAATTCATAACTTTTAGTCGGCACGGTCTGGAGATGATACGATTCAATTTTCGTGAAAATCGGACAAACGGTCTAGGAGGAGTTCGAAAAAGAAGGTTTTTCAAAGAAATAAAGACGGCGGACAGGAAGTTTGGCTGATTATGGAAAACCTGATATCTATGTTTTCGGCATAACCCAAGGAATCTATTAAGATCAGTTTCATTGCAATAGGCAAATTTGTTCAAAAGTTATTAGCGTTCTCAGAAATTAATTATAACTTTTGACCAACAGGTGGCGCTGTCTCAAAATCTTTTCAGTACCTTCAGGGCATGCTGCTTATGGCACACACTTAGTTTCGTAATGTTAGACCAAAGCATTTGTTTAGTATAGCATTGTATTTCACAAAACTGTATTGAAGTCAATGGGAATTTTACGTTTTGTTCTATTATAGCGCCATCAAGAGGCTCAGTCTTACAATTTTTTTTATGTGTCCTCAGAGTGACCCCATACATATGTGTGTCAATTTTGGTGCAAATATCTCAATTCGCTTCCGAGTTATAAACATTTATTTGAAGAAACACGTAAAAAATGACTGACACATGACTTTGTTTGAATTTTACTACCCCTTACTATCAATATTTTCGCATTTGGGCATTAGCGTATAGTTAACAAGCTATGATTCCGTGTTTCTGGCGGTGGTTTCGTCTCGATCGGAACAGCGGTTTCGAAGATATCGCCAAGTGTTTTTTTCGCGCTAAATCGCTACGCTACACCAATCGTAAGACGAAACCTAACATATTTGGTATCGTTGGACTCGGCAACGATTCAGGACCTCAAAAAGATGACTCCCTTGAAAATAAGTGTACCACACCCAAAGTTTTAAGCGTTTGAAAAAAAAAATTCACCACTAGGTGGCGCTGTTTCGAAACTTCTCAGGCTCCTTTAGGGCATCGTACTGATGAACCATACCGAGTTTCGTAATAATTCGTTCATGCGTTCGAAAAATACAGCATTTTAGCACATAATTCAAAATGGCCGACAGCCAAAATGGCCGATCTGGATAAATTTGATATCAGTCGACTCGGCATGACGCCCTGAATCTAACGAGACCAAGTTTATGATTTTTGGACAAACCGTTCAGAAGTTACGAGTAAAAATAGCAATTTTTCATATCTCCGGACCACTAGGTGGCGCTGCGCCGAAACGCTGCATGTAGCCTCAAGTCATGCTTGTGACAACACATACCAAGTTTGGTCTGAATACGATGAAGCGTTGCGGAGATACAGCCTTACGTCTGTTTTCGCAAGCGCTACGTAAAATTAGTTTGTGCGTTTATCGAAAACGGCTAAGCGAATCAACTTGAATTCCATAACTTTTTGTCAGCACTGCCTGGAGATGATCCGGTGCAATTTTGGTGAAAATCGGACAAACGGCCTAGGACGAGTTCGCAAAAGTAGGTTTTTTGGACAATTCAAAATGGCGGCCATTTTTAATGACGCAAAATGACGTCATAGGGTGCGATCAAATCGGTATGAGCTCAGGAACAAGAGGAAAAAAGAATTTCGTTGATAGGCCTTACGGTTCAAACGTTATTAGCATAATAAAAGTGAAACTTTGGACAGTTGGTGGCGCTAGAGGGAATGAGTTAGAGACACCAAAATTGGTGTATTTAATGGTGGGACTGTCCTCTATCAGAATGTCAAACCAAAACAACTTTCCCGCAAAGCGGTCTATGGGCTGCCATAGACGCCCAGTCGGAAGAAGAATAATAATAATAATAATAATAATAATAATAATAATAAGAACCGGAACAGATACAATAGGTGCCTTTGCACCTTCGGTGCTTGGCCCCTAATAATAATAAGAACCGGAACAGATACAATAGGTGCCTCCGCACCTTCGGTGCTTGGCCCCTAATAATAAGAACCGGAACAGATACAATAGGTGCCTCCGCACCTTCGGTGCTTGGCCCCTAAAAAGTACAATTACTCAAATTTGAATTACTTTAATGTTGCGGGTCAATTTGACCCATTGTTGGAAATATTAGTTAACATTTGTTTTGTTTTTTTCTTGATGTTTTGTGACTTTTTCTCATTTATCATGATGAACATGCACTCTAAACAATGCTGGGTAGTTTGAACCCAAATTTGGGTAAAATATGGACAAAACACAAATGTTGGGTTAAAATTGCAATTAAAAAAATTACAGTTGAAAGTGAAAGTTGAAATTGGGTTAAAATTTTAAATGACATTTTTAACCCAACATTTATGTTTGTCCTTATTTTACCCAAATTTCAGTTCAAACAACCGAGTGTGCATGCAAAGTTTCAATATGGTGATGTGTATTGACATATACAAACAAAATTACTGTTACGTTCGTGATGTTCGCGGGTCAAAAGCTCTAAAGCAACTGTACCGACCCAAAACAATAACATTTCTTGGTTATATATATATATATATTTACAAACTTCTGAAGCTAAAAAAATGCTTTTCCACACTTATTTCAATGCAGAAAAATATTTTGTCAGCTACAGATGGTAAAAATGAGCTATCATTTATTTTTCCATGCTACCTGAAATATGATTAAACCTTTGTTTTTGTTTTTCTTGATGTTTTGTGACTTTTTTCATCAATCATCATGAAGATGCATGCAAAGTTTGAACATGCTGCTGTGCTTTAAACAAAATTAATAAAGTTTGACAGTAAAACAAGTAATTTCACAGGTTTGTGACTGCGATACTGACACAGATGAAGATGTTTCAGAGTTAGAGGATGCTTCAGAGATTGAGGAAAATGTTGTAGAAGATACAGAAAATGAATGAAACTATATAAGGAAACCAGGGAACTAGGTCTTAGGAAACTAGGGGAAGTCAACTAAGTATATATATCTAAATGTAATTGTTCAGTTAAGATGTTCAAAGCATAAAATGTAAAATAAATAAATAAAAACGAAAAATATATGCAGAAAAATCAGTATACAGTATAAATTATATTCCATGAGTCACATTTTCAGATATATTGCTTTGTAATGTTTGACAAATGTTGATGTTATAAGTTTACAGGGTTAAAAGTGTGATGCAAAAATGGTGCATAACCACCAGTAATGTATTTCTGTCAGTGTGTTACGCAGTGTTCAGCTGTCGAAGTCTCTCTGTGTGTGTGTGTATTGTGTTACTCTGATGCCGCGAAAGCGATCCGCCTTCATTCATTAATAATGAGGATGTGCGCGCGCACGTCATCCACTCTCCTGTATCACTTGAATGAATTACTCCAATCTACACACACTGCATCTGGCATTATTATAGACTCTAAAACACACTGCAGAGTTACGCTTTTGTGCAGTAAACTTGCTATAAATTCACTACTATTACTTACTGATGCAGTTTGTGTGTGTGTGTGTGTCGCTATCTCTGAGTGTGTGTCGCTATCAGTGCGTCTCACCTTGGCGCTGGTGTCTTTCTCGTCAGGAGCGCGTGTCCCGGGCGCGTGCTCGCCGCCGCCGCTGGTGTTGTGCAGGTGTTGCTGTCGGAGGCACTCGTGGCAGCGGGTGGAGTCGAAGATGTTGGGCTGGAACTTCGGGCACACGGGCTCATCCGCGGCAGCCAGGGGCATCATGGGTAATCTTCAATCGCCTTCACACACATGCAGGTTCGAACGCGCAGAAAACAAGCGCACGAAGAGACAGTGTGTGAGGGAACGTGTGTTACCTGAGCAGCAGATGAGGGTCGATTGAGTTTGAGATGAACACTTAACTCACTCTCTCTCTCTCACACACACACACACTCGTCCCATTGGCTCGCTCAACAATAGCAGACAGTGATGCTGCACGTGTGTCCATCTGTTGTGTGTATTAAATATCAGACGTGCAGCACCTGCTGCTCAACATCACACACACACACACACAACCCTACCCCTAAACTTTTTTATAAAGCATATTATTACTGTGAACTTAATTAATTTGTGAAGAGACCAAACTCTATTATTCTCAATCAAACATCTAAACCTCGGTTAACTCTCGACTGACAGAACGGTCTGAGGAGAACCCTGACAGAGAGAAGGATCATTTCTGTGTCTGTCCGTCTCAGCTCATCCTGTGGTTATCAACTTCCTCTCATCTGATAACAGAGTGTTGAAATTCTGCTATATAGAGACACTATACCTCAGTGAAGCGTTGCTTTACATGCGTATTGTGAATCGCACTGGCTAAACACACATCTTTCGCCTCCCTGAACTTCTGGACCACTTTACTAAAACACTGGAATGAGTCGTTTTCGACCAACCATCTACCTTTCTTACACAGAACAACTTCATGGACAATAACCAGTCTGCTTTCAGAAGCGTCACTAAACTGAGACTGGCCACAGCAGCTTCCAAATCCTCAGTTCTCATAGTGTTATCACTCTCCCGCTCTCAACGTTTTTCACACAGACAGTCCTATTAAAATAATAAAATCTAATAAAAAATTTTTTGTTGATTAGCCAGAGATGCCACCAAAGAATGATTGTCTACATGGACAACGAAAACGCCAGAGCTCCAGTAAATGAGGAGAAGATTCTCAGAAAGTGTGCATGTGGATGGGAGAAAGTGACCACGTTTAGAGGCTTACGGATCCATCAGGGGAAAGCGAAGTGTGGACAGAAAGGCCAACAGCAACCTTGCACTGCATCAGCAGGTGAGACAAGAAGGACCAAAAGCCAGGGAAAAAAACACAGAGCCGAAGGACCCAATGTTGCTGAAGGCATGAGAGTCACAGAGGAAGGTCCCCTGGTGGAGGCTAGGCCTCTACATGAGCATGAATGCCCAGTTCCCAACACATTAGACAGAACAGAGCCAAATGAAGATACCAAAGAACCAGCCAAAAGGAGCAAGCTGAAGTGGCCGAAGTCAAATGAAGCAGAAGCATGGCGCAAGGTGGACTTGGACCTGATCAAGACCCTAGAGGGATCTCTGCGAGGAGGGGGCGAGGCTAAGCTTAACCTGATTGGAGACATAATCTACCAGACAGGTTTGGCGAAATTGTCCCCAAACAGTGGACCGCCAGGAGAAAGAAGGGAAGGAGGGAAAGGGAAATCCTCCAACTTGTGCAAAGGCGTCGGCAACTCCGCAAGAATTGGAGGAAGGCAACCCACGCAGAGAGAGAGGGTCTAAAAGTCCTGTGGGAGGAAGGTCCGGGAAAGGCTAGCCGGGCTTCACAGAGCTGAACACATCCGCAAGCGCAGCAAATTTCTTCAAAGATCCCTTCAAGCATGCCAGACAACTACTGGGGGAAAAGAAGAGTGGCAGGCTAGAAACCACCAAGGAGAAACTGGAGCAGCATGTCAAAGAGCAGTACAGTGATCCACAAAGGAGCGTCCCTTTAGGAACTCCAGGATACGTGCCCCAGCCGGCAAAGCCAACAGTTGAGTTCAACATCATTCCCCCCAAGCTTAGCGAAGTCAGGCAAGTCGTGGAGAAGGCAAGGTTCTCTTCCGCACCTGGTCCCAATGAGGTCCCCTACAAGCTTTATAAGAACTACCCCAAGGCATTAGAGCTGCTATGGTATCTGACGAAAACTGCCTGGAAAAAGCAAACCATTCCATCTGAGTGGCAAAGAGCGGTAGCAGTCTTCATACCTAAGGAAAGAAACTCCAAAGACATTAGCCAATCCCGGAACATCGCACGACTGAACGTAGAAGGAAAGATCTTCATCTCAGTGCTAGCCAGGAGGATGACTAACTATCTGCTCGAGAATGGCTATGTTGACACCAACAGCCAGAAGGCAGGAGTTCCAGGTTTCCCAGGATGTGTAGAGCACTCCACTATGATCTGGGACCTGATCCAGAAGGACAAGCGGGAGAAGACCGACCTGCATGTCATCTGGCTTGACATTGCCAACGCGTAGGGATCAGTTCCGCATCAGCTGATGAACTATGCCATGGAATTTTTCCACATGCCCACCTGCGTCAAGAGCCTAGTAGCTCAGTACTTAAGCAACTTCCAGATGTGTTTTTCCCTCCAGGACTTCACCACCGGATGGCAGCGGCTCGAAGTAGGAATGGCGGTGGGGTGTTCTATTTCCCCAATACTCTTCGTAGCAGCCTTTGAGATAATCCTCATCGGGGCAAGGCAAATGGTTGGGGGGGGTCAAACTCCCAACTGGTAAGAGGCTTCCCCCACTGAGGAGTTACATGAATGATGTCACCAGCCTCCTTCAGACAGCAGCATGCACATCAAGACTGTTGAAGAGGATGGACGAATTGATGTCATGGGCAAGGATGAAGATCAACCCCTCCAAGTCTCGGAGCTTGTCCCTCAGGAGAGGAGTCAGAAACGACAATACCATCTTCGTCATTGGAGGGGAAAAAATCCCACTCCTAACAGAGCAACCGATCAAAAGCCTGGGGAGGCAGTATACTGCAGGCCTATCTGACAAACAGATGGGGAAAACCGTCATGAAGCAGCTTTCTGACGGACTGGCAAGGATCGACCAAAGCTAACTCCCTGGGAAGTTTAAGGTCTGGTGTTACCAGTTTATACTTTACAGGAGGGTGATGTGGCCCCTGAAAATGAGTGAGATTCCCTCATCAACCGTAAGTAAGATGGACGGAAAAGCAAACTCATTCATCCGAAAGTGGTTGGGGTTGCCACGGTGCATATCTGAAACCGGTCTATTTGGAAAAAAAACATACTGCAGCTGCCACTGCAGTCCATACAGTTGGGCTACATGCAAGAAAAGACCAGGGGGTGCGTTTCCTGAAAGCATCGTTAGCCAACTATGGTCGCAATTTCCATTGAACTCTATTGGTAACGACGGAACTTGCGACCATAGTTGGCTAACGATGCTTTCGGGAAACGCACCCCAGGTTGGTTCTCGAGCTGAGAGAGTCCACAGACGAGTCAGGCCAAGGCAAATGCCAAGGTTCCTACTGGCCGCAAGTGGAATGCCTAAACCGAGGTCGATCAAGCTGTCGGCCGGCTTCAACACCTGGAGATCATGGGCAGAGTTCAGGTAGGAAGAGCAGGTCTAGGATGGGGAGAGACGCTACGCTTCTGGTCCAAGGCCAATCGCAAGCAACGGAAGGAGATGGTGGTAGCAGAGGTGACGAGGATGGAGGAAGATCACTACAAAATCAAGGCCGTGGACAAGGAAGCTGGACAACCTGGGAGGGAATCATGAACCGGAACATCAGTTGGTCATATGTGAGGACGATCCCACAGGCAAGACTTAGTTTCCTTTTTCGGTCAACCTATGACACGCTTCCCTGCCCTCGGAACCTCAATCAGTGGTTTGGGAATGAAGAATCCTCCGTACTCTGCAATGCTCCCAACGTAAGTCTCCAGCACATCTTGGCAGGCTGTAAGGTCGCTCTCTCACAGGGATGCTACAGATGGCGCCACGATCAGGTCCTGAGAAAGCTAGCCGAAGAACTTCGAAGGAGTGCCGACAGGGTAGCAAACAACAACCATCAGCAGAGGACCCCACCATCTTTGTGTCGGATGGAGGGGTAAGGAGAAGCACCAGATCAAGAGACACAGCAAGGCCCTTCTCTCCCAACCAGGAGTGGGACATGAGGACTGACCTGGATAGGCAGCTCCGGTTCCCCACGGAGATAACCACCACATCTCTCCGCCCAGATATAGTGGTGTGGTCATCCAAGGCGAGATCGGACAACAGCTCACTGTACAACTGGAGGAGCGGATCGAGGATCGACATCGCTAGTGTCTGTCATTCAGAAATATGGTCTTTAGCTATAGAGACGCACGTCACTCCTCTCCTCATGAACTTGCACTGGTTTCACAGAGCACACACACACATATTTCATCAACACTTGAGCCTTTAATACTCACACTTCTTCTATATTACATACATTACGAGCTCATGAAGGGGAACATCTCAGGAAAGGAGACATATTAAACAGAACTGCAGAGGTTTATTAAGAATATTAGTAGCAATCAATAATACAATAATCCTCAGATCATCTCCATTATACAGTCTGAGTCTGTCCATTACTGTATTTAATATTATATTTACAGCAGTTTACAGATGAAGCTCAAGAACATGACTGGCGGCAAATATCCATAAAATCCATATAAATGAAAATAAATGCTAATAAAAGTATTATTGAGATAAAAAGTGTTTGCTATTGTAAATATTGCTGCAGATTGTGAACTCATCAGAGTTTTACTGTAATATTGTGGGCATCTCTATCTCCTCCGGGGGCTTGGAGTCCTTCCTCCCTGCAAAATAAAAGCATTGCCTGTCCTCTGGTGTGTGTTTATCATGATTGCAGATGTTCAGATCAGACGAGTGTGAATCTTCAGAGTGTGTGCGGCTCAAACTCACCAGCTCTTCTTGCACAGATGATCTGAAGAAGAATCACAGTAGGAGCAGCAAACACTGCCATCTCAACAATACTCACAATCACTGCAGGAAACATGAGAGGAAGAAGAGAAACTGGACATGACTGAAGTCAAGGGTCTTCATCTATCAACAGTTATTGATGAAGCATTTACAGACGATGGACTGATAGTGGAATGTTAGAAAGCTGTCCGTCTAAATCAACGTGTCGTACCTCTGTATAATAATCCAGCAGTTCCTGATGCCGGATCAGCTGTGGAGATCACGTGTGTTAGTTCAGGTCAACACACAACTACACAACATCATCAACACACAATACCACATATGAAAAGCACTGATGTGAGAAAGACAGTGATGATGTACCTTTAGAAACGTGTGTGTGTATAGTTGAGGGATCCTGAGAGTGTGTGATGTGGACTGGATTCACTGCTGTCGTTGAATCAGCTTGAGCTGTGAAGATCAATGTTAGTTCAGATGATTCATACTGTACAATATGAGCATCATATTTGAACTGTGATCATCACATTACATAAAGAGTGAACAGTTGGACTGTGACTTCACTGCAGTTCATTAGTTTGAAGCAATGCTTTGAGTTCCTCTTCTGTGAGAGTCAAAGCAGCTTTTGTTCCCTCAGTTTGTTCTGGTTCAGTGATACTGATAGACCTCAGTGTTCCTGACATCATGAGGCTCTTCTAACACTGTTTCCTCACCTGAATACTGGACAGTGTATCTGACTGACGTCTGGACTTGATTTCCCCGAGTAAGCTGACATCTCCACTCTCTGTTGTTATCTTCATCCAGGAGTGTTGTAGTCAGAGTGATGATACAGTGATCTGGAGATGATGATGATGATGATGATGATGATGATATCTGATATCTGGAGTCTGTCTTCAGATCAACACCAGCCTGATTCACCCACAACAGCTCAACTCCCTCATAACTGACCCAATCATCACAGGAGAATATATAATATGAATACAACTGACAGGAGAGAGTCACAGAGCGGCCTGGACTGATCTCAGTCTGTGATGATGAAGATGATGATGATGATGATGATGGAGACACTGAAACTGAACACAAGACACAAATCACAGACTCTTCAATCATCATCTGAGTTTAATAACGAATCTGCCCTTTTTAAATTGACCATATAATCATAAACTCACCATGAAGAACATGCAGATAAACATCAGCATCAGTTCCTTGTTGTTCTCCGTTCACATATTGTCTGCAGGTGTATACTCCATAATCTTCTTCTGTGACGTTCTTGATGTTCAGAGAGCAGTCAGACTCCAGACTCAGTCTCTCATGTCTCTCTGTGTCTTTATTCTTCATCCCTCCAGTAATCAGTTCAACTATCCATGAATCTCTGAATATGTTCTCGTAGGTCCATGATGTTGATTTGCAGTCAGAAAGATCTTTATTACAGGACAGAGAGACATCTACACCAGAACTGATGAACACATCCTCCACTCCACTGGTTCCTGAAACACAGTATATCTCAGTGATCATTATGATATAAACAGAAGTATTAAATCATGATATTTTTCTTCATCCGAGAGTGTTAAAGCTCTGTTGTTACAGACGATGGACTGATAGTGGAATGTTAGAAAGCTGTCCGTCTAAATCAACGTGTCGTACCTCTGTATAATAATCCAGCAGTTCCTGATGCCGGATCATGGAAAAGGTTTGCTAAAAACACTTGTGATTCTTATATGTTCCAACAGAATATTGTAAGGGTATTATGCTGCAAAATCCACATATATAAATTGCATAATATTAATATATTTTTTAATCATATATGTCATATACTGCATGTCCTACACAAAAGCCATATAGATTTTCTTGATGTAAACACATAGGAAAATAATGCTAATTTAATATTCATGTCCAGCATCTTTCAAACTCACCCTGCTGTCATCCAAGATATCCATGTATCACTTAAATTTTTTATACAGAGAATGGACTTCAATGGCCACCAACTAAATCAGTAAATTCTAGTCTTAATCTAACCAAAATAGTTTCTTGTGTGACTAAAAAGTCTAAGATGATTGAACTTTTTCCACCATAAATTTGCTGTATTTATAAAACACAAATTGTATTAATTGTGATCGATCTGGTTTTGTGTTTTTGTTGTCTAGAGAACCAGCACTCCAGGATTTTTTGAGAAAGTTGGATCTGCACAGCCGTTCCTGCTCTATGAAACTCTACTGTTAGCAACTGGACACAACTGATCCACTCGTACCCTGCGACTGATCCTCTCGTACCCTTGAACTGTTATTCATCTGCTGAATGTTGTCGAGTCGAGCACTGCTGTACTGTTGCAGAGTCGAAGGTACTGAATCAACTTCACTGACACTGGACTTACATTCACTGTTTAGGATTTGAAGTATGACAGACCATTTGACAGAAATGCCTATATTGTGCATTCATTGTTTATTTTAAAGGTTAACCTATGATGTAAAGGGGCTTGTTTGTTAATAAAATAAATAGTTTGTTAAAACCACTGTTTGTATTTTGGCTTTTTTTTACTTTCAATGAACAGAATTCTGCACTGTACAATTTCTAAATTTGCAAACTTCATATAAGTGATGTTGGTCATCTAAACATGAAATCTGTATGACACTTTTTATAACGAGTATAGAAAAATGACACAACATGTGTATAAATCCTATATGACTTTAATTTGACTACCATATGATTCAATATAAGAACTTTAAATGATTTGTATATGAATTTAAGTTATTTTCTAATAAAACCATATACCATTGCATATGTTTGTCATGTAAGATTCATATAATTCAATATAAGAACTTTAAATGATTTGTATATGAATATTGTGTTTTTTCTACAAATACCATACACAATTGCATACTTTTGTCATGTACAATTCATTTAAGACTTTTACAGTATTCATATATGACACAAAAATCCCCTATAAGTTGTGTGTGTGTGCTATTTAGTATGAAAGGGGCCATAATCGGTCTGATTTTTTATAGGACATGTATTGGTCTTACATGAAACACGTAAGGTAATTTTGGCCAATTTAAGCAAGGAAGATATATGGTTGCTGTATATGAACCATGCAGTTTTTCACCTGTGGAGATCACATGTGTTAGTTCAGGTCAACACCAACTTCTACATGTTTACACACACCACACGAGTCCATGAGATGAAGCTAACACAACTCAATGTGCCAATTGTCCTGTAGAATACGACAGTCATATTTAGATGAGTGAACACTGAAGATAACTCCAGCATTACGCACTGAAAAGCACTATTTCCTCACCTGAATACTGGACAGTGTATCTGACTGACGTCTGGACTTGATTTCCCCGATTAAGCTGACATCTCCACTCTCTGTTGTTATCTTCATCCAGGAGTGTTGTAGTCAGAGTGATGATGATACAGGGATCTGGAGATGATGATGATGATGGAGGTGATGATGATATCTGATATCTGGAGTCTGTCTTCAGATCAACACCAGCCTGATTCACCCACAACAGCTCAAATCCCTCAGGAAGAACCCAATAACCACAGGATACTACATCATATGAATACAACTGACAGGAGAGAGTCACAGAGCGGCCTGGACTGATCTCAGTCTGTGATGATGAAGATGATGATGATGATGATGATGGAGACACTGAAACTGAACACAAGACACAAATCACAGACTCTTCAATCATCATCCGAGTTTAAAGGGAGAATCTGCTCTTTTTATATTGAACACATAATCATAAACTTACCATGAAGAACATGCAGAAGAACACGTGCATCAGGTCCATGTTTCTGTCCGTTCACATATTGACTGCAGATGTATAATCCATAATCTTCTCCTGTGACGTTCTTGATGTTCAGAGAGCAGTCAGACTCCAGACTCAGTCTCTCATGTCTCTCTGTGTCTTTATTCTTCATCCCTCCAGTAATCAGTTTAACTACTGGATCTCTGAATCTGTTATAGTAGATCCATGATGTTGATTTGCAGTCAGAAAGATCTTTATTACAGGACAGAGAGACATCTACACCAGAACTGATGAACACATCCTCCTCTGCTCCACTGGTTCCTGAAACACAGTATATCTCAGTGATCATTATGATATAAACAGAAGTATTAAATCATGATATTTGTCCTCATCTGAGAGTGTTAAAGCTCTGTTGTAAAGCTGCCCAGTTTCGATCGCTCTTTGAGTTGTAAGTTGATGCGAGCGCGGATACATCGAGTTACTGGAGCAGTTTTGCTTCTAGACGGCGAGGATGTGGACCATCAGTGTGCTTTTTCTCCAGTAAGTTTGATGAACATCAAGGGAATTACTCGACAGTTGAAAAGGAAACTTTGGCGTTGTTGTTTTTCTTGTGAAGTTTTCTTCGGCTCCTCCATCCGCCACACTGTTGTCTACAGGGGTCACAACTCCCTCGTTTTACTTTCCTGTATGTATAATGCTAATCAACGGCTGATGCGCTGGGCTTTATTTCTACATATATAAAAGGGAAGTGATGTCACGTGATGTACGTCGGTCGGACACACTTAGTTCTGATGTATTTAGTTTAGACACGCTAGGTTTAGGGGCATGAGCCGTTTGCTGTCATTGTTCTTTTGATCGAGTAGGGAAGTATAGGGAAGACTTTTCTTTCTATATTTTTCTTTAGTATTAGGCAGGTTTAGTTGAAACGGGTGAGAAAGATCCTTTCTGTTTTATTCTTTTCTTTGTGTTGGCTCTGTCCAGTTTTCCCTTTTTCCTCCCCGGATCGCTTCATTTTTCTTCTTCTCATCATTGCACATAATACATTAGTTCCCCTGTTCTCCGGCTGTTTCTCAGCGGTCTTATTCACTCTCTCAGTGTTTAATGGTAACAATGATCCTGTCTCCTTCTCTGTCTCCCTCTGCTGGACACACACACACACACACACACACACATCAGCTGTTTTCTCTTTTCATTCTGCTCATTCCTCTCCACCTGTTCCTCATCTCCTCTCATTATCTTGTCTTCTTCTAACCCTCTCTTTTTTATTACGTGGCAAATTAATCATAGTGGATCAATTTAATAATAAAATTAGCCTAGGCCTCCCCTAATAATGATAATACAATAATACTAATAATAATTGAATGCATAAATTGGAAATGCTAAATCATCTTGATACTGATAGCTGATGCTTGTTTTGACAATGTCTCTGGATACATTTAACGTTGGTTCATCGTCAACTCGTTTGTATGTGTCACTCATGAAACGACAATTCAGCTGCAGCCAAAATATAGTGATTACGTGACCCACCTCTTCCCAATCTGCGATCCACAAATGGGCAGGACCCACAGTTGGAAAACCCCTGGCTTAGACCAATAGTTGCAATCATTGCAATCATTGCGTCCTCTGTACCGTTCCTGGGCTCGGTCATCTCTGCAGTCTGGAGACCACTAAGGTCCAGACTGTTGCCGACTGGCCCGTCCATGATTCTTGTATCTTGTTAAAACGCTTTCTCATCTCTGCTAATTTTTATCATCATTTTATACGCAATTTTAGTCGAGTGGCCGCACTGTGTTAACCTCAGCTAAGTCCTGTTTTAGATGGTCAGAGTCAGCTCAAGAGGCGTTTGACCGTCTAAAAACTCTCTTTACCTCTGTGCCCATTCTTCTCTCTCCGGATGACAGTTTATGGTCGAGGTCGACTCTTCTGAGGTGGGGTTAGGTGCCGTTCTTTCTCAGCGGTCAGCCTCTGATGGTAAGATACACCCGTGCGCTTACTTTTCTCGTCGACTCTCTCCCGCAGAACGTAATTACGATCTCGGTAATCGTGAACTGCTTGCCATCCGCCTGGCTTTGGGGGAATGGCGACAGTAGTCAGAGGGCTCCACCGTCCCTTTTATTGTCTGGACTGACCATCGTAATTTGGAATATATCCGTTCCGCTAAGAGTTTGAATGCGCGTTGTTGTGAACTTTTACTTCTAAAGTGTTTGAAAACTCAGAAGCGAAAACCAGGAGACTCGGAAGTATCTTTTTAAGCCATTTTCTTTATTGCTGTTGCATTGCTGTGGTCTGCTTCGTCCAAAAATCTGACTAAAGGCAAAATACTTTGTGTTCATATACCTTACAAGGGGGAGGGGTTACATAGAGGTGTAGACACTCTGAAACAAAGCATGTAAACGAGGCACAGGATTCAGATCGTTACTGGAAATTCCCCAGCCCTGATCTCATCAGCATCACAGTGTCATGTAGAGATGGTAATCCAATCAGCCTCATTCTACACCCACACCTTCACATTATCATAGAGCTTAATGGAGAGGGGTTACATCGAGGGGGAGACACTCTGAGCATAACTATTCAGATTGAGTCTGGGGCTTCCAGAGCCATTAAAACAGTCCGTCTGTGAGTTGTACTCGAGAGCTTCTTAAAATATACTAGGCCGTATTTCTGATCGAGGAAGTTGTTGTTCAGTCCTGTTAGTATGCTGAATTGAAAGATTATTATTATTTATTTATTTATTTTTTAAAGAGGGAGTTTAAGATTTAGACACTAAATATTATACCTCTGTGCTGAATATTGTTTAAGATTTCGCATGACTGTTTACCTGGAATAAAATGAGACTCATATTATGAAGTTCCCGGAAGTGCGGTGGTTGTTGTTAGAGCACGAACGAGGTGGTGTAACGTTTGATGTTGACGAATAAACGGATGATCGATTCTCAAGTGTATCTTTTTTTCTTTATAACGTGTGTGTGTTTCAACACACATTTCTGAGATCCCAACGTGAATGTGTGCAAGAATAAACTGAGCATGTTCAAATCAACTCTTTCCAGACTAATTCCACTAAATGTGTTTAGAGAAAATACAGATTTCTTTACCTGTGAGAAGTGAAGAGAGAATGATCAGTCCCAGCAGACACAGATCACACTGATCAGACATTTCTGCTTCTGTGCGTCTTCCTCTTCAATAGTTACAGCTCTTCCTCTTCGTTAGATATAGTTACAGCTCCTCCTTTAATCATCATCAGCTCCTCCTGTGGTTATCGACTTCCTCTCATCTGATAAAATTTTTACATCCGTTGCTATAGTGACACTGACAGTCCATGAAAGTGATGTGTTACTCTGTGTGTGCGTCTGTGTGTGTGTATGTCTTGTGAGAAGTGCATATGCTGTTAACGTCATTGGCTCAACACACATCTGATCTGAACAGTTTATTGGCTACTTTTGCACACAAGAGAATTACTGTTACTCTCACTTCTTTCTTTTAGCAGTTTATCACATTACGCCAAAATCTAGAAAAAAATATTACATTATTAGTGATACAATTGTTACTAGAAAAGTTTCCAATATCCACGACTAACTTGTATAAAATAAATTCTAAAACAGTTTTTAAGGTATTTTGAAGATTAACATCAGCTCAGTTTGGTGGAACAGGAAGTCTCTGCACACACTTCACGAGTGTCTGTACAGCAGATATTAAATGTGTTCATGAAGACTTTCTACACTTGGATTATAATGTTCTGCTTATTGTTAGCTACACCCATAAAATGGCATGATCTGCCTGCCTCTATGGGACTTTATCATAGGGGTGTCCTGACTGATTCAGTGTGATTTCCAGATGATGGAGGTTTTGCAGGATGCATCTGAACACATTCAGAGAATAGCTCTTCTCAGAACAGGTTAAAACACTGATGAAGCTGATAAAGTGTCTAGAGACTGTGAAACATGGTGTCGAAATGTTCAGCGTTTTCTTATAGCCCAGAGTGTGGTTGTCGACTGTTTTTTTCAGCGTGCCACACTATTGGCGCTTTTCCACTGCATGGTACGGTTCGCTTCGGGTCGCTTTAAATGGTACCTGGTCTGTTGAGGTTCCAAGCGTACCGTACCGGTACTAAAATGTGACGTGAAACACTGTAGATCACTGATTGGTCAGACAGAATAGTCAGTACCAGCGTCACTACTAGCGTCATTGGATTTACGACACGAGACACGAGACACTTTTTAGCAGTATTTTGTTTTGCTGCCATCAGCCTCATTTTAAACACATTATTCCGTCTAGCAGTTAAAAACAACCACGTACTGAGAATCAGGAACACCATACCCTCGATAGTCTCCATTGTTCCTGTGTTGTGGTTTTGAAATGTGGCGCTTTTAAGATGATGTCATGGCAGTATAGGCGTGCGCAAATAAAGATCAGTCCCACACACTTTGAAGGGGTACTACTGCAGTGGAAAAGCAACCGAGCTAAGCGAACCGAACCGATCCGTACCGAGTCGAGTCGTACCACGCAGTGGAAAAGCGCCATCTGTCTAAGTTCAAGTTTCACAGGCCGTATATCATTTACATTTAGCATCACCAATGCAAACTAACCAGATATTGAGCATTAAGGTATCTAAATGATTACACTTGGATTTATTATTATTATTAGAGAGTATAATTCCACTTACCATTAATGGGACACCTGATGTTGTCGGGAGCGGACCAATCTGCTGAAATTTGCCTCAAAAGGAGTAACAGCACAATGAAGTTGCGACTGCAAGTTGCAGTCTTTAGGACGCGCACAGAACCGTGACTTGATGCAGGAAATGAGCGTTCGCAAATGTACGTCGACCCAAATAAGGAAAGCACTTTTGAACTTAATAATCTGAGGTGTTGTCCAGAGATGTTTCGCCACATTTCTGTAACTGAGGATGACTGTTGCGCGGTATGGCTGTGTCCTCTTGCCTGAACATCCATCAGTTCATCTTCCAGTGCGCGG
Source organism: Cyprinella venusta (assembly GCA_038021265.1). Taxonomy (NCBI): domain Eukaryota; kingdom Metazoa; phylum Chordata; class Actinopteri; order Cypriniformes; family Leuciscidae; genus Cyprinella; species Cyprinella venusta. Next base: position 57,186,068 of record CM075863.1, on the reverse strand, counting down.
CGGGACTAACCGATGTTGCAGCCAAGACCTTGATTTTTACCACAGGGAAAGTCAAAGGCTCTCTGATGAAATGCCCTGCAGTTTTTATTCAGAAGTGGAAAGGGAGTTAAATCATCATCTTTGAGTTGTGCCGTGTCCAGCCCTAGCTTCATTTTGAAACTCTCAACACAGCCCAACAGGTCATCAACATGCTTTTCGTCACCTTGAAGTTGTAAGTTCAGCTTGTTTAGGTGAGCTGTGACGTCTGAAAGAAAAGCAACGTTTGTTTTTCACTCGTCTCTCAAGACTGGAAATCTTTCTGCCTCGCCGATGTCATTAAGAAAGTTGACTATCTCGAGTACAGCCAGAAAGCGATGCAAGACTTGCACGACTTTGCCATCTCTTCTCACTGTGCAGAATGAGGTCTCCGTAAGCTTTTGTCCAGTTCGCCCAACAACGTCATAAAACAGCGGTTCAGTAGAGGCCGCGCTCGTATGAAGTTGACCACCTTGACCACAGTGTTCATAACCTCCACGAAGTCTCCATCCACTAACTTGCTCCATAGTGCTCATTGATGCACAATACAGTGAAATGCCAACAAGTCAGGGGAGATTTTCCACATTTCAGCAACGAGACCCTTGTGTTTTCCCGTCATTGAGGACGCACCGTCGGTAGTGATGGAGACAACTGAGGCTTCCGGTACGTTCATGTCTTTGCATGCTTCACTAAGTGCTTTATTAATGTCCCCGTCCCCTTGTTCGTTCTTGTAGCGACTTCAGTGCCAATAAATCTTCTGTAACCTCAAAAGTCTCATTATTCCCACATCTCCCCCAAATGCAAAGCTGAGCAACATCTCCGATGTCTGTCGATTCATCCGCAGCCAAACTGAGTGCTGAACCTGTGGCTAGCTTAGTTTTTAGTTGTTCTGTCAAATTCTCAGACATTTCAGAGATTCGACGAGTAACTGCGTCATTGCTGAGCTGTAAACGTTTTATCCTGTGAATGATCTCGCTCTTGTTGCTCAGGTCAAACAGACATTGTGAGTTCTTGACCAGCTCTCCGTCACTGAATGGTTTGCCGTGTTTGGTAAGGAGCCAGGACATTTTGAACGTTGCTAATGTCACGGCCTGAGACACTTTTAAGCTAGCTCGCATTGTATTCTGTTCAACAATGCCAATTTTTCAAAACTAGTTATCTTTAAAGCTCTTTCCTGAGATCCAGGTGGGTATTTAGTGTCAAGTTGCATGTGTGGTATCGAAATGCTTGTTGACAATATTTTATTCCAGAGCAAGCAGAAAGTCTGTCCATCTCGCTCGTTGACGGCAAACTGAGTCTTCCATTCTTCAAGCACTTTCCTACCTTCACTGCTCATGCTACAGACCAGGTGCGTCGTTAGACAAGGGCATTCAGCCCCGGATCCAAAAAGAAAAAATTGATTGATGATAACCATATGGTTCAGTGGAAGGGAAACAGCGCACGGGTTTGCAGTTCAGACTATGATCTTTATAAGTCCCATACGTAGCTGCCGTCTCTTGACTGTAGTCCTGAGGCATAAACTGAACAGCTGTGGGATATTGGTTGCGATCTCTTTGGTCAGTGGACATATAGTTATGGCCTCTGTGGTCTGTGTTGTAGTAACCACATGATCTATCTATGTGCCTAATCCCAGGTTGAGGATATGTAGCATCTTCTTGATGGGCTAGCTTGTGTTGGGATTGAGTTGGTTCATAAGAAGAGAAAGGATGACTTGAAGTTAGCCCAGTTGCCGAACCTGGTAATCTCAGGTCTCCTAGGTTGTCAGTGAGATAATCAATCTCTTTGTGACTGACAGAATGACAATGCAGAAGGTCACCTTGTGAATCTACAGGCAGTGCCCTCATGGGCTGAGGAGGATCGTCTTGATCTCTAGGCAGAACTGGCCTGCCCTCACTGGCTGCTGTATATGGACTTGAGGAGAGAACTCTCTGATCTGCATAAATTATTCGCCTTGGAGAAGTCCGAGTACGGGGCATTGGCTGCGGCGGTTTGTTGGGCCAGTTGCTCCCCTCCAAGAGATATACAGCTTTGTTTGTAAAGGACACCATTGCAGACTTTGACACCATTACATCTGTGAGAGAAAGTCCAGTCCGGACGGACGGACGGTTTGGGCGGATGGACGGTTTGGGCGGACGGACGGACGGTTTGGACGGACGGGCGGACGGTTTGGGCGGACGGACGGTTTGGGCGGTCGGACGGTTTGGGCGGACGGATGGTTTGGGCGGACGAATGGTTTGGGCGGACGGACGGACGTACGGTTTAGGCGGACGGACGGTTTGGGCGGGCGGACGGACAGACGGCTTGGATGGAGGCGTCCATCCGGAAGGAAAGCGGCTTAGCTGGAGGACAATAAAAAGTCAAAAAGAACCATGAAAAAAGGTTGGTGCAGATGGTGGTGACAGCCAGGGGGGTGGCCTTGAGCAGGGAAGGGCAGACGGAGACCAAGCCCACAGTCAGGACTGAGGTGATGGAGGTGGAGCACACCATGTGGCCAGAGAAGCGAAGAGGCAGTGAGACACAAAGACCTAGGAGACTAAGACTAGGCCACAGCGCCGACCCCCTGAAGTGGAAGCAGCGATCCTGAGGTTAGAGGCTGAGCTGCAGCAACCATAGATGGAGGAGGAACATGAGGGAGGGCGGAGCTAGTCAAAGGCAAAAGAGGTGGAGAACCGTAGGGCAGCGAATGAGCCGCAAGTCCATGGTGAAGAAGATGTAATGTCCAACAGAGGGAGGCTGAATGGATGATGGTCCACGCTGGAGTCAAGGGTGGTAAGAGAGCACAGCTGCATTCTCACTGGGAAGAACACTGTAGACCAGAATCTGCACTGCTGGAGCCATATCCACACCGTCACTTTGTTTGCAACTGGAGTCTTATCAGAACGAGTCACGGATATCTGTTAGGAATAATCAAGGTTAGGAAAGGGAAACAATTTGAAGGCTTCTGTGATAAGGGATGACATTTTGCTTACCTTTTATTGATCCAGGTTCAAAATAAGGAACCAGGAGGTCCACAAATGTGACTCTGCCGACTACAAACGTAAAAGGACATCATTGCAGATTTTGACACCGTTACAACTGCGAGAGAAATTCCAAACAAACAGTGAAGAATATCAACTTTGTGGCTTAAAGTGCATGTCTTGTAAAGATGATAAAGAGTATATAGTTCAGATCAGCCAATAGCTCACCTGTTCCCTCCTCAGTAACATTCACACTTACAAGAAACGAATCTTGCATTTGGTCTTCAAATTTGGTGTTGAAAAACACTGACATATCAACAGTAAGAGAGGCACAGCCCATGGCATTCATCTGGTAGGAGAACAAACACACAATTAAGTCAAGCACAGGCAAAAGGAAAACCCTCAGCAGTAAGGCAGGAGTCACACACCTTTGCGGTTTGAGTCAGGCACTGTCCGGTCAAATTATGAAGCAGACTGTATGGAAATGAATCACGGCACACTTCCACTAAGGCTTGACCAGGTACAGGTTGGCCATATGTACATCTGGGAAACATCATAAGATGAAGAACTGACCAACCTCAAGACAAGAAAATAAAGCATCACTCACTTGACACAAGACTCAACTTACAGTCCCAAAACTGCAACGCTGTAGGTCTGCGGTGCGTTTACGGTCACGTCAAACTTGGGCAACACTAAACCAGAAACAAAGTGCTTTAGATTAAGGCCTCAGATCTGTCATTGAACTTCCCTTACACAACAACTTACCGTATTTTTTTCTCTTCAAAAACTTGGGAGACTAGTGTTGGGTCTCTTCACTCCATTGCTGCTCCATTCTGCGGCGCCTAAGTCTTCGTGTCTGATGGACGGAGAGATGGACGCACGCACGCATGGAGAGATGGATGCACGCACGGACGGACAGACGCACGCACAGATGCACGGACGGACAGACGCACGCACGTACATCCTTCCGAGCGTCATATTAAAAGACCACATTCATTAACAAAAGCTAGAATAGACCATTACAACACAACCCTACATTTTTTCATTTTTTCTTTAAGTCAGGTACCAATTTCTAGAGCAAGAATCAAACTAACAGACATACAGACACTGAAGTTGTGATAAAAATTCAGGCCCTTGTACTTCAGACACTGGGATAAACTAAAGTGTCATTCTAACCAGAAGAGCCACACACTGAAATATTCAGATTAAAAGCCCAAACCAAAAACCTGATTGGGGCACAGACACCCCTTCAGCTAGGGCTGGACGATTAATCGCACGATGTTGTTATGCGCATCTAATCAATAAAGCCGGCTCCTTGATTAGTAGTAAATCACCTTCACCTGCTTTCAGATGGAGCGGCATTTACTACAACGAGCCGTAGATCACTGACAAGCTGAGCCAAATCGTGTTAAAATCGAGGACAAATCGCCAACGATATTTAATGCGATTTGGCTCAGCTTGTCAGTGATCTACGGCTCGTTGTAGTAAATGCCGCTCCATCTGAAAGCAGGTGAAGGTGATTTACTACTAATCAAGGAGCCGGCTTTATTGATTAGATGCGCATAACAACATCGTGCGATTAATCGTCCAGCCCTACCTTCAGCACTCAGACGTCTTCCTGGCTCCATGATCCGGACACTCTGATCCACAGTACTGAGGCCACACAGAGATCCTGCTTGAGCAGAAACCATCAGAACGTTTCCCTCCGCAAGGAACAGCCATAGCTGGAGAAAACAGCAGAGACACCTGGAACAAGGACCAACACGCTGTAGGACACACACCAACATTCCCAAATTGAAAAATAGCCACATCATACAGTACCTGGCTCTGGAAACACATATCGGTGTCAAACGGCACACTAGCAGCAACTACATTCTCTCTGGGAGGAACGCTGTAGACCAGAATCTGCACTGCTGGAGTCATATCGACGCTGACAGACAACTGGAACGTCACAGAGACACTTGTGTCTGCATCACCAGCCTTTGCTTTAACCGTCTGAAATCCATGGAGGATGATCACTCCTTTGGATAAGACCTGACAGAAGACATAGGTGTGCAAGTTACGGAACAAATAGACCAGCAAACTTAACTACAAAACTAATGTCCACTCACCATATAGATTATGTCAGCGCTGTAGCTACCAGCCTCTCCAACAAATGAATACTCCACGGTCACTGGAAACGAAGCACCACATTTGAGCAGCTGATTGAGCTTCACTATAGTCAGTTCACTAAACGATGGGTTGTCGGGAGAAACAGGTAGGAGAAGCTGAACAAACCTTGTATCTGTAGTGAAGTATGGCGATTTATAACCATAAAAAAACCTCTGGATTAGCACTCGCCTGGGGAAGATCAAACTTAATCATTATCATGCTAGAGAAAATCTTAATTTTTACAAAATACAAGTCTTACCTCCAGATGCAGATCAGCCTTAAGATTAGCAGTGTTTAGGGAGAACGCAGCCCGTCCATTCTTGTTTGTGGATAGATTCAACAGCAGTTTGTTGGGCCAGTTGCTCCCCTCCAAGAGATATACAGCTTTGTATATAATGGACACCATTGCAGATTTTGACACCATTACATCTGCGAGAGAAAGTCCAAACAAACAGTGAAGAATATCAACTTTGTGGCTTAATGAATCACGGCACACTTCCACTAAGGCTTGACCATGTACAGGTTGGCCATATGTACATCTGGGAAACATCATAACAAGATAAAGAACTGACCAACCACAAGACAAGAAAATAAAGCATCACTCACTTGGCACAAGACTCAACTTACAGTCCCATAACTGCAACGCTGTAGGTCTGCGGTGCGTTTACGGTCACGTCAAACTTGGGCAAAACTAAACCAGAAACAAAGTGCTTTAGTGTAAGGCCTCAGATCTGTCATTGAACTTCCCTTACACAACAACTTACCGTATTTTTTCACCTCAAAGACTTGGGAGACTAGTGTTGGGACTCTTCACTCCATTGCTGCCTCCATTCTGCGACACTGCGGCCTAGTCCCAGTCTCCTAGGTCTTTGTGTCTCACTGCCTCATTGCTTCTCTGGCTACGTGGTGTGCTCCACCTCCATCACCTCCGGTAATCCCCTTGGTAGTGTTGGGACTCCTCACTCATGGCTACTCCATTCTGCGATGCTGCCGTGGGATGCAGTTCTGACTGTGGGCTGAGTCTCCATCAGCTTTACCCTGCTCAAGGCCTTGGGCGGACGGACGGTTTGGGGGACGGACGGACAGTTTGGGCGGACGGTTTGAGCGGACGGACGGTTTGGGCGGGCGGACGGTTTGGGCGGACGGACGGACGGTTTGAGCGGACGGACGGACGGTTTGGACGGACGGATTGGGCGGACGGACGGACGGACAGGACGGACGGACGGTTTGGGCGGACGGACGGTTTGGGCGAACGGTTTGGGCGGACGGACGGACAGTTTGGACGGACGGACGGTTTGGGTGGACGGACGGACGGTTTGGGCGGGCGGACGGACGGTTTGGGCGGACGGAGGGACGGTTTGGGCGGGCGGACGGACGGTTTGGGCGGACGGACGGTTTGGGCGGGCGGACGGACGGTTTGGGCGGACGGACGGACAGTTTGGACGGACGGACGGTTTGGGTGGACGGACGGACGGTTTGGGCGGACGGACGGACGGTTTGGGCGGGCGGACGGACGGTTTGGGCGGGCGGACGGACGGTTTGGGCGGACGGACGGTTTGGGCGGACGGACGGTTTGGGCGGACGGACGGACGGTTTGGACGGACGGACGGTTTGGGCGGACGGACGGACAGTTTGGGCGGACGGACGGTTTGGGCGGACGGTTTGGGCGGACGGACGGACGGATTGGGCGGACAGACGGACGGTTTGGGCGAACGGACGGACGGTTTGGGCGGACGGATTGGGCGGACGGTTTGGGCGGAGGAGTCCGTCTGGAAGGAATGCGGCTTAGCAGGAGGACAATAAAAAGCTGAAGAGAACCATGAAAAAAGGTTGGTGCAGGTGGTGGTGACAGCCAGGGGGATGGCCTTGAGCAGGGAAGGGCAGACGGACACCTACCCCACAGTCAGAACTGCATCCCACGGCAGCATCGCAGAATGATGTAGCCATGAGTGAGGAGTCCCAACACTACCAAGGGGATTACCGGAGGTGATGGAGGTGGAGCACACCACGTAGCCAGAGAAGCGATGAGGCAGTGAGACACAAAGACCTAGGAGACCAAGACTAGCCGTAGGGCAGCGAATGGGCCGCAAGTCCATGGCGAAGAAGATGTAATGTCCAACAGAGGGAGGCTGAATGGCTGATGGTCCACGCTGGAGTCAAGGGTGGTAAGAGAGCACAGCTGCATTCTCACTGGGAAGAACACTGTAGACCAGAATCTGCACTGCTGGAGCCATATCCACACCGTCACTTTGGTTGCAACTGGAGTCTTATCAGAACGAGTCACGGATATCTGTTAGGAATAATCAAGGTTAGGAAAGGGAAACAATTTGAAGGCTTCTGGGATAAGGGATGACATTTTGCTTACCTTTCCATTAAGCATTGATCCAGGGTTAAAATAAGGAACCAGGAGGTCCACAAATGTGACTCTGCCGACTACAAACATAAAAGGACACCATTGCAGATTTTGACACCGTTACATCTGCGAGAGAAAGTCCAAACAAACAGTGAAGAATATCAACTTTGTGGCTTAAAGTGCATGTCTTGTAAAGATGATAAAGGGTATATAGTTCAGATCAGCCAATAGCTCACCTAATCTAAACCAGAAACAAAGCAAAGCAGAAAAAAAAAAACACAGGACCATCATCCATTTGATCACTGGATGGCAAACAAACCAAGAGTAGTAATGGTGTTGAAGGAAAGCTTCATAAAGGGTTTAAATGAGCTTCTTCCAAACACAAATCTCCCTCACAGCCATGAGCACAGATCACTCAAGACTAACCCTTATCAAGCCGCTCTTCAGACTCTATATATCAGGAACGCATTCATCTCGTTAATTCAATTAATTAACCACTACCTAGCAGTAATTAATGTTATCATTTGATTAGGAGTTCCAACTAGCATTGATTTGAATCACGACACATTATGGAGGTTAGCGGACGAATTTTCTAGTTGCCATATCAACACTATAGAATTTTAAAAATATATAGCCTATGTATTGAAGATATTCTCAAGGTCGGACATCCGGGACTTTTACTCCTGCGCGCCCATAGCAACGCGGCGAAGGGTAAACAAACGAGCGCCCGCCATTAAGAAACACGAAAGCGGAAGATAAACAAGCGCCTAAAATAAATTTGAATAGAAATGTAATCTCAAATGAATGGACAAATCAAAGAATTACAAAATTATTGACACTGCAGAGATGGCCACTCAATTTTCTGTTGCTATGCATAATGGTCGGCAGCTCGACACTGATAAGCAACAATGAAATGCACTAAACTAGTTGTGTGGGGAATAAGATACAATTATGTCTTTTGAGAAAAAAAAAAACTGTCCCTCACTGACATTGTACAAGCTGTGCCACTGACAGACTGACCTCATTACAGCCACTTTGTAACACAGTGCTTTTGAATGATCAGTTTTTATTTATTTTTTTTTTAATGAATAAAAAATCGATTACATAGTTAATGTAATCGATGCTTGATGGGTATTTAAACACACACATGGTGTTCATACCAGGGGATTTGATGAGCTGGGCAATTCTTTCGGGTGTTGTTCTCCCCATCTCCCAAGACTCAGCTGGATGCCGATAGGGACAATATTGTAATGTTAAACCTACAAGCGACACCTTTCTGTGGTACCTGGTCAACGCAGGCGCTAGGAGACTGTCTATATTTAATAAAGACATTCTGTAATAGAAGATTAATGTATTCATATAGCTATAGCTGCTAGCACCTTTCACAGACAGGTAACGTTAGCTAACATTAGTCACAAAGCACTTAACATTAGTTTTTATTATTCACTTCTCACCACCGACATCCATTTGCATACACAGATATCATTCACAGATATCATTTGTTAATACAAAGTAGTCTGTTAGCATCCATAACTGACATAATCCACAGCAAAACTTCTGTGAATATATACCTTTTTGAGTTGCCTCGGGCATTGACTTCGGTTTGTTTTACCCTTCGCGGCTGGTTGCTATGCAGCTCACATGATTAGTGACGTAACGCCGACCGAGAGAATTACTGAACATTTATTTAACCAATTATTTTGCTTGCAAAGTATTTTATCCACAAATGTAAAACTATGAAAGTTACTCCCAATTTCTCTCACTTTAAAGAAGATGTGAAGATTTATATCAGAACCTTGTCTACCTCTTGTAACAAAAAGGCTATCAAAACTCTGAATGTATGCTCATTTTTTGATGTGTTTCTATAAAGGGGATAATATATGTATATATATATATATATATCTAAAGTATAATTCTTTGTTTAATTTATTATTATTATTATCTTATTCATTATACATATCATATTATATGTATATTATATATATATTACTTTGTCTTTCCCGTTAAATTCCAATGTAATGTAATAATCCTTGTACCTCTGGCTCTTGTTTGTGTTGTAAAATTTTTCACTTTTGAATTATGTAAAATAAAAAAAAAAAAAAAAAAAAAAAAAAAAAAAAAAAACACATTTATTTAACCATAGCAAAAGTACGTTTCTTGTGTTAATTTTAAACAAGTCTGATATTATTTTATCTTATATCAGTTGAGATAGTTCTTGAATGCTGGTGTGACAGCAGAAGATAGACTTGCCGGGTTTAAATCCTGTATTTAAGAGAACTTTGTCCCAGTTGTGCAGGCGGGGCATGTTGTCACACTGTGTTGCAACGAGCAAATGATTAGAATTATTGCTTTTCTACTCTATGAACAAATTCTGAATAAATTCTGAGATTCAATGTTCAGAAATTATTAATAGAGGGTATGCACGTGACGTCACCGTTGGCCGGAGTGCCTGCAGTTCAACAAACATCTAATAAAACCATACATATGGAGAGTATTATGATTGATCAATGAAAGAAAACATATCATACCTCACTGCGCTCACAAAGGAATGCAAACAATTTTTGATAATCCCCTTCCGTCATAAACGGGCGTCAAGTTTCAAGTTCATGAATAAAACACGAGATCTCAGATAAAATACACACATGTAGGCTCAAACACACGGCCGCTCCTCATTCACACCCTTAAATGTTCATCATCCCTTGTGCAAAACTACGGTGTCACCAAAAGGACAAATCTCAGTATTACAGGTGCACCAAATTTCCAGTCAATCACATACAAATAACAAAATCACATCCAAAATATTTGATTAAGTAACAACATTTACACAAATATTTTATCAATAACCCAACTCATACTTAATTTAATCAAAAGCACACATTAAACTCTCAAAGAGGTCCTTTACAATATATATTTGTGTGGTCCTCGAATGTGTTTGAATATTTAACATTATCTCCGTTTGTATCACTCTGCCTGTCTGTGTTTGCCCAACTTGCATTATTAAGCCAGCAGGTGGCGACAAGTGACTGTCTTTATGACTGTTTTAACAGATTAGTGCCAAAAATATGGATTAGCTAACCTTACAAAGAAACTAGTTGCTGAAACCAATCTTTAATGCTAATATATAAATTGCTAATTTTCCTCTGGACACAAAAAGATTGCACTGGCATTTGATTGAAATAACATCTATGTAAAATAACCCTTGAAAGAGTTCTCATTAAGGCCATTCCTGTTTGAAATATGTGATTGTAGATTGTCAACAATAAGCAGAAACATTCTGCATTTGCATCCAAGCGTGGATCATTCATTTCAACATCCTCATCCTCATATTTAAGAATCTGTAATCTTTTATGCTACTGCCCACTGACATGCTTTTAAAGCTATTGTTATACAATCGTTTCCTCATCATCGGTGTGCATACGGTACGAGGTCAGTGCAATGGTCATCATAATAAACCCTTCGCTGCACGTTTGTCTTAGTTGGGAACGTCTGACTAGTTTATTGTCTGTGTGAATCGAAACATTCAGACTTTCACATCAGAACTATGAGAGTAAATTTCAGTTTACAAACATCAATATTTTCTTCTCAAATTCAAATCTATAAGCTCTTGAATTTATGATTTTAAAAAGTGAATTCTAACTTTCAAACGTTCCAGCTAACAAGAGCAAGACTGTACCCCCTCACACACCCGGGTCCAACTCAACCCGCTCCGAGCGGGGCTCGAACCCGTGTCTCCGGCATGAGAGTCAGGCGCGCTAAAAAGAAGGCTAAAGACTGCAGCCTCTAGTAAGTGTCGCTAGAGCCTTATTGAGATCGGGGAGTGAGGTTTACCCGCACAGCAACTACCAGCTGGCCTCCGTTACACAAGTTTAGTTATGTGTGTTTCTACAGGAATGGAGGACACAAACACTTTTCTTTAACCCCTTAACTGTCACAGTCCCCGTACCGGGACACCTAACTTTACTTCACTATATTTCTATTAAATCCTAATCTAATTATGACAAATTATATATCACCTGTTTTGTGTTACAAATTATGTAGGAAGAGTAACTGATGAATTTATGACGAGAGTGCACCTCAAAAAAGTTTTGACCTTTGTCACAAAAAGTCGATGCACCCACTATTAATCTCATAATAAAACATATAATCTAGTATTTTTCAATAAAAATAAAAAATTATAGTATAATATTATCCTCTGAAAATGACAATATATCATATTGCGTTACCATAGAAACGGTAATTATTTTTTCAGGCTCCTCCCCTTTTGGGCATTATTATATTTCATAATTTATGATCAAACCCTTTTCTAATCTTGACAAAACACATATTGTCAGAAAGGTCAGAGTCTCAAGGTTCCAAATTTTGTGACAGAATTGATATTTGGACAGAAATGTATTAATTTGTTAAGGCAGAATGTATACAACTAAATTCAATGGAATTCAATGGCACCTGGTGGCTATTTTTGGTACTACGCCTAAACAAAATCTCATGGGAACTCCAATTTTTGTGATATCAACTTCTAATTCAAAACATAACTTGATAAGATTTATGGCTTTGATTTTATAGTAATTTTAGAGTAAAAAATATTTGTAAAATATATATTTTATATAAAATGAAAAATATACAGTACAGTATATTTGATTTACTGTGAATTTAAACTTCCGTAACTTTTTCATACTTTCATTTTTTGAAGTGTTTTCGCTTCAGCAATAATCTGCAGTGTTTCCTTTAAAACAAGACCAAACTTGGGTATATTCCAAAGCATTCTTAAATTACAACCATTTAAGTTTGAATAGTGCATTTAACCCCCATTTTCAAAAAGGGGGGTTACGGTTAAGGGGTTAACCCATGATTTGTCATGCTCTTTATTGTCATATGTGAGAAAAGCAATAACTGACATTTACTTAACATAACATAATATATGCACACTGCAAATTATTTTTTTTAACTATTTTAGGCCAGTATAATGCAAGCAGACACTGATGTAATTCTCAGACGGACGTCTCTCTGTAGAAGAAAGCGCTGATATACAAGCTGAAGCGAGAGGATCATGAAGATGAAGGTTTTCAGATGATCTCGATCTTTACTGAAATCTAATTAATGTTTTATTTAATGTTTCTTTAAGGTCTTGTTCTTGTTCACAGTGGCGTAAAGTTGATCCTGCGGTTTATCTTCTCTTCCTCTGATGGCAGCGTAAGTCACGGTATCATCATGATCCTGAAAGAACAGATTCTGTCCATCAATGTTTGAACCACAGCGATTATTATTATCATTATTAGAGCTTCATTTATCTGAGAGTCAAACTCGTGTGCTGGCGTCGACTCACATCGAGTGATTTTACTGGCTTTGTGTTGAAAGAAGAGACCTCAGAATAAGTCACATCATCTGTCCGCTCCTAAACATCAATGCAAACGTACAGAGAGTCGAGTTTAACACACATCTCTCTCTCTATAACATCAAAGCTTTTAAATCACAGGATTGAAGAGACCGTGAGCGTAATGATTGATGATTTAGAGACTCACATCGGCTCTTAGATCAGGAGAAATGGACATGTTGATCGTCTCATACGTCCCTTTATGTTCATCCTCATCTTTGACCTTCAGAACAAACAGTTAAACTGCATGAATGACACTTTATTGAGCTTTAAAGACTAATCAAATCTAAATCACTGCATTACTGAACTCACCGCAGAGTCGCCAGTCCCGCGTTTATTATCTGAAAACAAGTGCCTCGTGAAATATGAGTATTTATGCACAATCAGAGTTTGTTGAAGCATTAGAATGAACAATGAAAATGATTGTGGACTTGATATCTGGTTGAGATTGACGTTACAGGAGCAGGAGATTTCATATAATCCACATGTTTTTCTGTGATACTTCCAGTCTGAACATGATGTGTTTGTTTGCTCATCTGAAGTGTTTTTAATTGTTGTAAAGGAGTAAATCTGAAATCTCACCAGCTGTTTTTCTGCAGATCAGCCAGAGAAGAGCAAGAAGGAGAACAGCGACTGCAGCGACAGAAATCCCTATGACTGAAGAAGAGATCGAGCTCAGAGTCAGAGACGGACAGGCCAGACTGAGGACAATTATAGACAAAGACTGTGAGTATGAACCTGTGTTTGCAGGATCCTGAGAGTTTGTGCCTGGATCAGCTTGATCTGAAAAGGATGAATGTTAGTTGAGATGCTTCATCATAATATCCAGGATGAGGAGGACACGAGGTGAGGCGTAGCAAACTACAGTGTTTACTGAAACACATCATTTATTGCAAAGAAGGCCAGGAACAAAGAGGATCAGGTGATGTAGGTTTTAGTATCATAAAGTAGAATCCACTAATCTTATCCCTGACCTGATTAATATTTACTTTATACATAATACTTTCTTGCCACAGATCAGACATTCCTCAATTTCGGTTTTTAAATACAGACATCAGACATCAAGAATCAACATATGAATCTCAACAATGGTGACATGTTTCATGCTGGTTCCCAGTGTGCATTGCGGCTCAACATCTCGTCTTCATCTGATGCTTTCTGGAGAATCGAGTGAAAGAACCGGAGTGTTTCATGAACACACGACTCACTGTTTATACTGAACGTGGAATATGCATACGCTAATTACACACACCACACGAGTCCATGAAATGAAGCTAACACAACTCAATATGACAGTCATATTTAGACGAGTGAACACTGAAGATAACTCCAGCATTACACACTGATGTGAGAAAGACAGTGATGATGTACCTTTAGAAACGTGTGTGTGTATAGTTGAGGGATCCTGAGAGTGTGTGATGTGGACTGGATTCACTGCTGTCGTTGAATCAGCTTGAGCTGTGAAGATCAATGTTAGTTCAGATGATTCATACTGTACAATATGAGCATCATATTTGAACTGTGATCATCACATTACATAAAGAGTGAACAGTTGGACTGTGACTTCACTGCAGTTCATTAGTTTGAAGCAATGCTTTGAGTTCCTCTTCTGTGAGAGTCAAAGCAGCTTTTGTTCCCTCAGTTTGTTCTGGTTCAGTGATACTGATAGACCTCAGTGTTCCTGACATCATGAGGCTCTTCTAACACTGTTTCCTCACCTGAATACTGGACAGTGTATCTGACTGACGTCTGGACTTGATTTCTGCGAGTAAGCTGACATCTCCACTCTCTGTTGTTATCTTCATCCAGGAGTGTTGTAGTCAGAGTGATGATACAGGGATCTGGAGATGATGATGATGATGATGATGATATCTGATATCTGGAGTCTGTCTTCAGATCAACACCAGCCTGATTCACCCACAACAGCTCAACTCGCCCAAAATTAACCCAATAATCACAGGAGAGTCTAGTATACAACTGACAGGAGAGAGTCACAGAGCGGCCTGGACTGATCTCAGTTTGTGAGGATGAAGATGATGATGGAGACACTGAAACTGAACACAAGACACAAATCACAGACTCTTCAATCATCATCTGAGTTTAAAGGGAGAATCTGCTCTTTTTATATTGAACACATAATCATAAACTCACCATGAAGAACATGCAGAAGAACACGTGCATCAGTTCCTTGTTGTTCTCCGTTCACATATTGTGTGCAGGTGTATACTCCATAATCTTCTCCTGTGACGTTCTTGATGTTCAGAGAGCAGTCAGACTCCAGACTCAGTCTCTCATGTCTCTCTGTGTCTTTATTCTTCATCCCTCCAGTAATCAGTTCAACTGTCCCTGAATCTCTGAAGCCGTTCTCGTAGGTCCATGATGTTGATTTGCAGTCAGAAAGATCTTTATTACAGGACAGAGAGACATCTACACCAGAACTGATGAACACATGATCCTCTCCACTGGTTCCTGAAACACAGTATATCTCAGTGATCATTATGATATAAACAGAAGTATTAAATCATGATATTTGTCCTCATCTGAGAGTGTTAAAGCTGTGTTGTAAAGCTGCCCAGTTTCGGCTGAGTTTCGATCGCTCTTTGAGTTGTAAGTTGATGTGAGCGCGGATACATCGAGTTACTGGAGCAGTTTTGCTTCTAGACGGCGAGGATGTGGACCATCAGTGTGCTTTTTCTCCATTAAGTTTGATGAATATCAAGGGAATTACTCGACAGTTGAAAAGGAAAGGAAACGGATATATTCCAAATTACGATGGTCAGTCCAGACAATAAAAGGGACGGTGGAGCCCTCTGACCACTGTCGCCATTCCCCCAAAGCCAGGCTGATGGCAAGCAGTTCGCGATTACTGACATCGTAATTACGTTCTGCAGGAGAGTCGATGAGAAAAGTAAGCGCACGGGTGTATCTTAGCATCAGAGGCTGACCGCTGAGAAAGAACGGCACCTAACCCCACCTCAGAAGAGTCGACCTCGACCATAAACTCATCCGGAGTGAGAAGAATGGGCACAGAGGTAAAGAGAGTTTTTAGACGGTCAAACGCCTCTTGAGCTGACTCTGACCATCTAAAACAGGACTTAGCTGAGGTTAACACGGTGCGGCCTGTTAACCCCTAACAGAAGGGGGTGGTCAAAATCCCTTGCCTCTTCAGGCCACTTGACTAAAATTGCATATAAAACGACGATAAAATTAGCAAAGCTGAGAAAGCGTTGTAACGAGACACGAGAATCAGGGACGGGCCAGTCGGCAACAGTCGGACCGTAGTGGTCTCCTGACTGATCCCCTCTGCAGAGATGACCGAGTCCAGGAACGGTACAGAGGACGCATGACAGGAGCATTTCTCAGCCTCGACGAAGAGTCGATTCTCAAGAAAGCGTTGGAGAGTGCAGTGAACGTGTTGTACATGGATCCGTGTTCACGGTCGAGGGACCGGAACTGACAGGCCGTGGAAAAGAGATCGACTTCCATGCGGCGAGCTCTACGCTGTAGATCGAAACGTTTCTGGACCCGAATAGCCAGGTCAATGAGATCGTCGAGCCAAGTAGGAACCTCCTGAATGAGGATCTCGTCCTTCAACTCTTTGAGATTGAGCCCCTTCATTAAGCCAGCGACCAACGCAGGTTGATTCCAGCCGCAGGGGGTAGTGAGGGTCCAGAATTCAATAGAGAAATCATCAATCCCCTGCCGGTGAGCAGAAAGCAGTGGAGAAGCCTCCTCACCGTCAGCTGATTGATCGAAGACCCGGATCATCTCATCCTTGAAACGAGAAAAGCTGAAGATGCAATCCGTCTCCACCTCGCAGTTGGCCGCTCCCCATTCCCAAACCTGGCCAGCGAGAAGGGGGATAACGTGAGCGACCTTAACCAGCTCCTTAGCATACGTCACGGCTGAAGGGAAAATACCACCTCGCACTGGGTAAGAAAGAGCGACATTGTGTTGGCTCACCCGAACAGACAGGAGGATTATTAATCCGCGGCTCCAGTTATTCGTGAGAAGCCGGCGAGGTTGAAGACAGGAGGAGTCTATCATGGACCTGACATGAGAGATCGCCGTCTGAGCAACTTTATCTTTTTAAGCAGGGTTCTTTATTGCTGTTGTGTTGCTGTAGTCCAAAAATCTTAGCCAAGTCTGACAAAAGGTAAAAAACTTTGTGTTTATATACCTTACAAGGGGGAGGGGTTACATAGAGGTGTAGACACTCTGAAACAAAGCATGTAAATGAGGCACAGGATTCAGATCGTTACTGGAAATTCCCCAGCCCTGATCTCATCAGCATAACAGTGTCATGTAGAGATGGTAATCCAATCAGCCTCATTGTACACCCACACCTTCACATTATCATAGAGCTTAATGGAGAGGGGTTACATCGAGGGGGAGACACTCTGAGCATAACTATTCAGATTGAGTCTGGGGCTTCCAGAGCCATTAAAACAGTCTGTCTGTGAGTTGTACTCGAGAGCTTGCTAAAATATACTAGGCCGTATTTCTGATCGAGGAAGTTGTTGTTCAGTCCTGTTGGTATGCTGAATTGAAAGATTATTTTTTTATTTTGAAGAGCGGGAGTTTAAGTTTTAGACATTAAAAAATGTGTTCATGCACATTATACATCTGTGCTGAATATTGTTTAAGATTTCACATGACTGTTGTTGTTGTTCGAGCACGAACGAGGTGGTGTAACGTTTGGTGTTGACGAGTAAACGGATGATCGATTCTGAAGTGGATCTTTTTGTATAGCGTGTGTGTATCAATACACAACTCTGAGATCACAACGTGAATGTGTGCAAGAATAAACTGAGCATGTTCAAATCAACTCTTTCCAGACTAATTCCACTAAATGTGTTTAGAGAAAATACAGATTTCTTTACCTGTGAGAAGTGAAGAGAGAATGATCAGTCCCAGCAGACACAGATCACACTGATCAGACATTTCTGCTTCTGTCCGTCTTCCTCTTCATTAGATATAGATACAGCTCTTCTTCTTCATCAGATATAGTTACAGCTCTTTCTCTTCATTAGATATAGTTACAGCTCCTCCTTTAATCATCAGCAGCTCCTCCTGTGGTTATTGACTTCATCTTATTTGATGAACTATTTACATCCATTGCTATAGTGACACTATGTCAGTCCATGACAGTAAAGTGTTGCTCTCTCTCTCTCTCTCTGTGTGTGTGTGTGTGTGTGTGTGTGTAATGTCATTGGCTCAACACAGATCTGATCTGAACAGTTTATTGGCTACTTTTGCACAGTTGCACACAAGAGAATTACTGTTACTCTCACTTCTTTCTTTTAGCAGTTTATCACATGACGCTAAAATCTAGAAAAATAATTACATTATTAGTGATACAATTGGTTTGTTTATAAAAAGGTTTCCAATATCCACGACTAACTTGTATAAAATGAATTCTAAAACAGTTTTTAAGGTATTTTGAAGATTAACATCAGCTCAGTTTGGTGAAACAGAAAGTATCTGCACACACTTCACGAGAGTCGGACCGAACTTCCTGTCCACAGTAATGGTGTTTCAGAAGTATGTCTTCGCTGGCATTGAGAACTCAGGTAGTTTGACCGCACTGTTAAACACCCACACACAACATCATCTCTGAACCCAGTGTAGGCGGACGGCTGTGAACTCTCACACATTCAGAAAACACTTCCTCTTCTTCTACAACTCAATAGCTCATCTTTTCCAAGAAATGTATGCTATAGTTGCTGCCACCCATTTACAAGTTCACTGTTAATTTGATTGTTTCAGTGTTGCTAATATTTTTAATTCAATGATTTTATATAAAACCGGGTTCCTACACACACCATGCTGTGATATTCAAGTAAACTCAAAGACCTCGATTAGTTGATTCAGGCGTCGTCAATCATTTATATAACGCTTTAACCAATATAGACTGTTTCAAAGCAGCTCTACAGTTGTGGCGATGCGATCAGCCATTATAGTGATTAGGGCGGATATGGTACTTTCAGCGGATATAAAAGGAGAAGAGACGGACATCTAACTAAGCGTGTCATTGTGGGTCCTGGAAGTGACATCATTTCTGGTGTGCAGTGTTTATGTCCAGGAGGCAAGAGCTACTGGTGGCAGTCTCATTATCAGCGTTTTCAGTTAAGAAGGAGTAGATTTAAAAATCATGCTTTCTCCATATTGTTGAATCACGGAAACTACACCAGTTACTTTGCCAAGAGATCTCGATTTATTATTTATCATGTGTCAGACAGAGAGAAACAGGCATATTAGAATAAGGCTACATGAGAGGCCTTCATTCCAGATGTATCTGTTCCCCATTTCTCTATTGTCCTGGGCATTGACGTTAAACTGCATCCAGGCAGAGTGGGGAGGCTGTGTGTGGGGTGAGCTACACCCAGATAACTCCCATAAAATGCGCACCAGAAGCCGTGAGTCATCACTAGGATCTGTCCTTGAGAAACATGGTTTATCCATCACTGTTCTCATCTATCTACTGGAGTGCCTCAGGGCTCAGTGCTGGGACCGCTTCTCTTCTCCATCTACATGACATCACTAGTGTCCGTCATTCAGAAACATGGTCTTTAGCTATAGAGACGCACGTCACTCCTCTCCTCATGAACTTGCACTGGTTTCACAGAGCACACACACATATTTCATCAACACTTGAGCCTTCAATAATAATAATAATAATAATAAAAATAAATCGAATTTATATAGCGCTTTTCTCAAACTCAAAGTCGCTTTACAGGGCAGGTGAATAAGCACATGGAAAAAAACAGACAGATGGGAGGGGTATTAGGCTATGGATAGGCAGAGGAGAAGAGATGGGTCTTGAGGCGGGACTGGAAGATGGTGAATGACTCGGAGGAGCGGATCTCATGGAGGAGTGAGTTTCAGAGCCGGGGGGCTGCCCTGGAAAATGCTCTGTCCCCTAAACTGCAGAGCTTGGATTTGTGGATGCAGAGGAGACCGGCTGAGGAGGATCTGAGGGACCGTGAGGGTTGGTAGAGGGAGAGGAGGTCAGTGAGGTATGAGGGGGCAAGGTGGTGGATGGCTTTGTAGGTGAGGACCAGGATTTTGTATGTGATCCGGTGTGAAATGGGAAGCCAGTGAAGTTGTTTTAGGACTGGAGTGATGTGGTTCCAGGATTTGGAGAGGGTTATGAGTCGGGCAGCTGCATTCTGAACCAGTTGGAGTCTTTTAATGTAGTTTGAGTTGATACCAAGGAGCAGTGAGTTGCAGTAGTCCAGTCGTGATGAGACGAAGGAGTGAATGAGTCTTTCAGCAGCAGAGGGTGTGAGTGAGGGTCTGATTTTGGCAACGTTGCGGAGGTGAAAGAAGGAGGTTTTGATGACATGACGGATGTGAGGTTCAAGGGAGAGGGTTGAATCAAAAATCACGCCGAGGTTGCGAGTCTGGGGAGATGGGGAGACAATAGTGTTATCAATGGTCAGAGTAATGTTATTGGTGGCTTTGGAGCCTATGAGGAGGAATTCTGTTTTATTGCTGTTGAGTTTGAGGAAGTTTTGTTGCATCCAGGTTTTAATAGCTGACAGACAGGAGTTGATGTGGAAGAGGGGAGGATTTTGGGGGGATGTGGTGCTGAGGTAGATTTGGGTGTCATCGGCATAACAGTGGAAATTCATTTCGAAGTGATGAAGTATCTGACCAAGGGGGAGGATATAAATGATAAAGAGGAGGGGGCCAAGTACAGAGCCTTGGGTGACTGTGGCTATAGCAGATGTGTGATTATGAAGAGAGATGAAGTGAGATCTGTTGGAAAGGTAGGAACGGAGCCAGCTGAGTGCAGTACCTTCAATACCAATGTCTTTGAGTCTGGTGAGCAGGATGTTATGGCTCACAGTATCGAAGGCTGCACTCAGGTCGAGAAGAATAAGGATGTTTAAAGAACCATTGTCAGCGGAGGTGAGGAGGTCATTGAGGACTTTGAGGAGAGTGGTTTCTGTACTGGGGAGGGGGCGAACACCAGATTGGAAAGGTTCAAATTGGTTATTGGCATGAAGGTGGGTTTGTAGTTGTGAAGCGACTATGCGTTTCAGGGTTTTGGACAGAAAGGGGAGGGTGGAAGTTGTTGAGGGAAGAGGGATCCAGACCAGGTTTTTTGAGGATTGGGGTGACAGTGGCTGTTTTGAAAGCAGAGGGGACAATTCCAAGGGACAATGAGGAATTGAGAAGGTTAGTCAGGTAGGGGCACAGGACGGGGAGGCATGACTTCAGGAGTGGAGTAGGGAGGGAGTCAAGTGAGCAGGTTTGGAAGATCTGATGAGTTATAGATTTCCAGAGTGGTGACCGAGTTAAACTGGGAGAGGAGGGAGGATGGAGGAGGTGGGGGGAGGTCAGGAGGGGAAAGGAGCCGTAATAGGGACTGTAGTAGATACTGGACGGTCGGATGCAGGGGAAAGAGATTGATAGATAGTGTTGATTTTATCAGCGAAAAAGTGGAGGAATGAGTTACAGAGGTCCGGAGTAGAGGTAGGGAAGGTGTTAGTCCGGGGCTTGATGAGGTTGTTTAATGTGGAGAAGAGGGTTCTGGGGGTTTGACAGGGGTTGGTGAGGATTCTGGAGAGGTAGACAGATTTGGCAGCAATGAGGGCATCTTTGTAGGCAATGAGGTGGAATGTATAGGCTTCATGGTGGACTATGAGCAGTGATTTTTTTTGTCAGGCATTCAAGTTGGCGGCCAGTTTGTTTCATTTTCCGGAGTGCAGGTGTGTACCAGGGTGATGAGTTGATAAAAGAGACAGTTTTTGTTTTGAGGGGGGGCAGAGTGTTAAGCTAGAACACAAAGCGGAGTTGAGGTGGTTAACGAGATCATCAGGAGAGGTGAGGGCTGAATCCAGGTGGAGAGTGGTGAGATGATGTTGATCAATCGATTTAAGGTTGCGGAAGGTGATTTCTCTGAGGAGACGGGGGAATGATAAACCGTATCAGTTTGTGATCAGAGAGGGGAAAGAGACATGGATGGAGGTTGAGCACTGGTAGGTTAGTGGAGCAGACCAGGTCAAGGATGTGTCCTTTTTCATGGGTGGGGAATGTGACATGTTGGGAGAGAGTAGAATTGCGAATTCTGATGACAGGTTGCAGGTGGGGGAATCCATGTGGATGTTTAAGTCACCGAGTAGCAGCAGACGTGGAGAGAGAGAGATGAGGCTAGTGTGAGGAGTTCGGTTAAATCAGAGAGGAAGGAGGGATTTTGTTTAGGTGGCCGGTAGATGAGGATAACTATCACGGAGGAAAAGGCTTTGAAGACGAGATATTCAAATGATGATCCTGAAGGGAGGGTGAGTTCAGTGATCCGGAAGTTCTGATTATAGATAACGGCGAGACCACCTCCACGGCGGGAGGGGCGGGGTTTGCAGATGTAATTGTAGCCAGTGGGGGATGCTTGATTGAGGGAGAAAAAGTCATTGGGTTGTTGCCAGGTTTCGGTGAGCAGAAGGAAATCCAGTGTGTTGTCGAGGATAAGTTCATGGAGAGCAGGGGCTTTATTGTTAAGACGGTGTTGAGGAGGGCAAAGTTGGCATGGTGAGAGGGTGTTGAGATGGGGGCAGGCTGAATAGATCTGAGGTTATCCTGGTTAGCACTGCGTGTGGGTTAGTAATGCAGTTGAGAAGGGACAGTGAGATTTGCAGGTGATTGGAGAAGAGGTATGTGTGAAGTGTTAATAGCACTGTAGTCCAGTCCGGGTATTCTGTGCAGCCAGACGGTGCGCTCAGCTCTATGTAATCCAGCGAGGGAAGTGTTCCGATGACGTGGGAGAGATGCGACAGAGCGAGCAGGTGACCAGATGGAAGGAATGGATTGTCCGTGGTGGAAGTAAACAAACTTGCGGCGAAAACATCCATGAATGTAGCGGGGTCGACGTAGAAGTCCAAGCTGTTTGATGATCGAGATGCAGGATGGAATTGAGTAGTTGATTAGTTCGACCAGTTGTGGAGTTGAATAATAGAACATGATGCGGAGCGAGTGGACTCCGTGATAGCAGTAGGTGATGGACGAGGGACACAGAAATGGATAACTGATGTAAGTGCCAAGATGATCCAAAGCATGACAAGACGAGATGAAAGTCTCGGTCACGGCTCGCATCTGGTGGAGGTTGTCTGTGAAAATGAGGTGGGCGTCACGCGCTGATGAATGCGGGCAGCCAGCAAGCGGCTAACCAACGAGGCGACAGTCCGGTCGAGATGTCAAGCGGCTTTGGGAGCCAGCTATGAGGCTGTCCAGAGGTAGGGGTACAATGAACACAAACAAAACAGAACAAAAGCAAGAATAGCAGACAGAGAAGCGGCGAACAATCAGCGCCAGCGTCCTCTCACGTCCACACGGACATGACTGAAGTCAAGGGTCAATACTCACACTATATTACCCTCTTCTATATTACCATACATTACGAGCTCATGAAGGGGAACATCTCAGGAAAGGAGACATATTAAACACAACTGCAGAGCTTTATTAAGAATATTAGTAGCAATCAATAATACAATAATCCTCAGATCATCTCCATTATACAGTCTGAGTCTGTCCATTACTGTATTTAATATTATATTTACAGCAGTTTACAGATGAAGCTCAAGAACATGACTGGCGGCAAATATCCATAAAATCCATATCAATGAAAATAAATGCTAATAAAAGTATTATTGAGATAAAAAGTGTTTGCTATTGTAAATATTGCTGCAGATTGTGAACTCATCAGTGTTTTACTGTAATATTGTGGGCATCTCTATCTCCTCCGGGGGCTTGGAGTCCTTCCTCCCTGCAAAATAAAAGCATTGCCTGTCCTCTGGTGTGTGTTTATCATGATTGCAGATGTTCAGATCAGACGAGTGTGAATCTTCAGAGTGTGTGCGGCTCAAACTCACCAGCTCTTCTTGCACAGATGATCTGAAGAAGAATCACAGTAGGAGCAGCAAACACTGCCATCTCAACAATACTCACAATCACTGCAGGAAACATGAGCGGAAGAAGAGAAACTGGACATGACTGAAGTCAAGGGTCTTCATCTATCAACAGTTATTGATGAAGCATTTACAGACGATGGACTGATAGTGGAATGTTAGAAAGCTGTCCGTCTAAATCAACGTGTCGTACCTCTGTATAATAATCCAGCAGTTCCTGATGCCGGATCAGCTGTGGAGATCACGTGTGTTAGTTCAGGTCAACACACAACATCATCAACACACAATACCACATATGAAAAGCACTGATGTGAGAAAGACAGTGATGATGTACCTTTAGAAACGTGTGTGTGTATAGTTGAGGGATCCTGAGAGTGTGTGATGTGGACTGGATTCACTGCTGTCGTTGAATCAGCTTGAGCTGTGAAGATCAATGTTAGTTCAGATGATTCATACTGTACAATATGAGCATCATATTTGAACTGTGATCATCACATTACATAAAGAGTGAACAGTTGGACTGTGACTTCACTGCAGTTCATTAGTTTGAAGCAATGCTTTGAGTTCCTCTTCTGTGAGAGTCAAAGCAGCTTTTGTTCCCTCAGTTTGTTCTGGTTCAGTGATACTGATAGACCTCAGTGTTCCTGACATCATGAGGCTCTTCTAACACTGTTTCCTCACCTGAATACTGGACAGTGTATCTGACTGACGTCTGGACTTGATTTCCCCGAGTAAGCTGACATCTCCACTCTCTGTTGTCATCTTCATCCAGGAGTGTTGTAGTCAGAGTGATGATACAGGGATCTGGAGATGGTGATGATGATGATGATGATGATGATATCTGATATCTGGAGTCTGTCTTCAGATCAACACCAGCCTGATTCACCCACAACAGATCAAATCCCCTATAACTGACCCAATCATCACAGGAGTACATAGAATATAAATACAACTGACAGGAGAGAGTCACAGCGCGGCCTGGACTGATCTCAGTCTGAGAGGATGAAGATGAAGATGATGATGATGATGATGATGGACACACTGAAACTGAACACAAGACACAAATCACAGACTCTTCAATTATCATCTGAGTTTAAAGGGAGAATCTGCTCTTTTTATATTGAACACATAATCATAAACTTACCATGAAGAACATGCAGATAAACATCAGCATCAGTTCCATGTTTCTCTCCGTCCCCATATTGTCTGCATTTGTATAATCCATAATCTTCTTCTGTGACGTTCTTGATGTTCAGAGAGCAGTCAGACTCCAGACTCAGTCTCTCATGTCTCTCTGTGTCTTTATTCTTCATCCCTCCAGTAATCAGTTCAACTATCCATGAATCTCTGAATATGTTCTCGTAGGTCCATGATGTTGATTTGCAGTCAGAAAGATCTTTATTACAGGACAGAGAGACATCTACACCAGAACTGATGAACAGATGATCCACTCCACTGGTTCCTGAAACACAGTATATCTCAGTGATCATTATGATATAAACAGAAGTATTAAATCATGGTATTTTTCCTCACTGTTTCTCACGATCTGAGAGTGTTAAAGTTTCGGCTGAGTATCGATCGCTCTTTGGGTTGTAAGTTGATGCGAGTGCGGATACATATGGAATGCCAAAGCTGGCTTAATTCAAAATAAATAAATACATAAATAAATATACAAAGAAATGTAAAAAAGTACAAATAAATGAGTATTTATACTTTTATTCCCTTATTTATGTATAATTATATTTTTCACACATTTACTGATTAATTTATACATTTATTTGTTTCCACTTTTATTTATTTCCACATTCATTTGTATTTATGTTTTTATGTCTACAGTTATTTTTATTCTACATTATTATTATTTTCACATTTGTTTATTCCAACATTTCTTTCTCTGCATGCTAATGAGGGGGGTGTGTTTTAACTCAGACATCAGCAATCGATCTCAGAGTGGCAGTGCTGAAGCTTTGAGGACACAGTGACACCTTGTGGTGTGTGACCAAACGAAACGCAAGAGCTGTGCGGCAATATCACACTTCAAGTCATGTATAGACCTTATTCTCAAACACAAGAAGTAGCTAACCGCGGCCATATTGTTGACATGACATCTGTCCTGCTGCCCCTAGCCGCGCGCTGGTTTGAGTTGAGGGGGAGCTTCATCTCGTCGGTATCAAGAGAAGAAAAGCTTGATTGGTGTGTGGACCCACATCAAAATTAAATAATAGCATTAAGTAAAGATCCGTCCTTATTGCCAGCCGTAACCTATCCGGATATTTATAACTGTCGATCTCGATCAAACAGTATCCGCATCACGTACAAACTAGAATTTACCTCAACAAGGCAACATAATGAACGACACTCGTCTCATTCGTGGAGGTGGAAAAACAAGTGCTTTGTGACATGCAAGATTTGTTTATTAAAATGTAAAATGTTTTTGTCAAAATTAAATTTTTGTTAAAATAAAAAATAGTGAGAACAGGTGTTGTCACAACACCATCACGGTGTTTAAAAAGAAAAAATAGTGATAATACCATGGATAATCCCAACGCTACCTCGCTTGTCCATTGACAGACTGACAGTTTCTGTGGTTTCTATGTCAACAGTATGGCCACCGCAAACACTGATGATGCAGATCGAATAACATCTATATCATACTAACTATGTGTAGGGTAGGCTATATAGGGTTAACACACATAGCACACATGAACAGAAACTGCACTTCAACGGGTCTGATAGCACTTGGACATGAAAGCATCCACTATTAATAACAGTGTAAACGTGGGGGATAGGGCTGATAGTTTGCGTTTGGTTTGTGTTTATTGTCGATGAGACTCGCACACCAGTGCAGAAAAGGAAGGAAAATGTCATTAACGTGAAACGTTGCGCGTCACATTCATAGGCTCTGTAGAGGCTATATAGTTTTCCTCCCATAGATCCCATTATTACCAAAAAGCTTAAGCGGGTAGTATAAAGGTATATTTGGTGCTAATTTTATCGTTGTTTTATACGCAATTTTAGCCGCACCGTGTTAACCTCAGCTAAGTCCTGTTTTAGATGGTCAGAGTCAGCTCAAGAGGCGTTTGACCGTCTAAAAACTCTCTTTACCTCTGCGCCCATTCTTCTCACTCCGGATGACAGTTTATGGTCGAGGTCGACTCTTCTGAGGTGGGGTTAGGTGCCGTTCTTTCTCAGCGGTCAGCCTCTGATGGTAAGATACACCCGTACGCTTACTTTTCTCATCGACTCTCTCCCGCAGAACGTAATTACGATGTCGGTAATCGCGAACTGCTTGCCATCCGCCTGGCTTTGGGGGAATGGCGACAGTGGTCAGAGGGCTCCACCGTCCCTTTTATTGTCTGGACTGACCATCGTAATTTGGAATATATCTGTTCTGCTAGAGTTTGAATGCGCGTTGTTGTGAACTTTTACTTCTAAAGTGTTTGAAAACTCAGAAGCGAAAAACCAGGAGACTCGGAAGTATCTTTTTAAGCCGTGTTCTTTATTGCTGTTGCATTGCTGTAGTCCAAAAATCTGACTAAAGGTAAAATACTTTGAGTTCATAATATACCTTACAAGGGGGAGGGGTAACATAGAGGTGTAGACACTCTGAAACAAAGCATGTAAATGAGGCACAGGATTCAGATCGTTACTGGAAATTCCCCAGCCCTGATCTCATCAGCATAACAGTGTCATGTAGAGATGGTAATCCAATCAGACTCATTGTACAGCCACACCTTCACATTATCATAGAGCTTAATGGAGAGGGGTTACATCGAGGGGGAGACACTCTGAGCATAACTATTCAGATTGAGTCTGGGGCTTCCAGAGCCATTAAAACAGTCTGTCTGTGAGTTGTACTCGAGAGCTTGCTAAAATATACTAGGCCGTATTTCTGATCGAGGAAGTTGTTGTTCAGTCCTGTTAGTATGCTGAATTAAAAGAGAGTTTTGAATTGAGAGCTGAATTTTGAAGAGCGGGAGTTTAAGTTTAAGACATTAAAAATGTGTTCATGCACATTATACCTCTGTGCTGAATATTGTTTAAGATTTCACATGACTGTTGTTGTTGTTCGAGCACGAACGAGGTGGTGTAACGTTTGGTGTTGACGAGTAAACGGATGATCGATTCTGAAGTGGATCTTTTTGTATAGCGTGTGTGTATCAATACACATTTCTGAGATCACAACGTGAATGTGTGCAAGAATAAACTGAGCATGTTCAAATCAACTCTTTCCAGACTAATTCCACTAAATGTGTTTAGAGAAAATACAGATTTCTTTACCTGTGAGAAGTGAAGAGAGAATGATCAGTCCCAGCAGACACAGATCACACTGATCAGACATTTCTGCTTCTGTCCGTCTTCCTCTTCAATAGATATAGTTACAGCTCTTCCTCTTCATTAGATATAGTTACAGCTCTTCCTCTTCATTAGATATAGCTACAGGTCCACCTTTAATCATCATCAGCTCCTTCTGTGGTTATTAACTTCCTCTCATCTGTTGAACTTTTTACATCCATTGCTATAGTGACACTATGTCAGTCCATGAGGGTGAAGTGTTGCTCTCTCTCTCTGTGTGTGTGTGTGTGTGTGTGTGTTGCGAGAAGTGCATTTATTGTTAATGTCACTGGCTCAACACACATCTGATCTGAACAGTTTATTGGCTACTTTTGCACACAAGAGAATTACTGTTACTCTCATATAATTTAAAAATAATTACATTATTAGTGATACAATTGGTTCGTTTCTAAAAAGGTTTCCAATTTCCACGACTAACTTGTATAAAATGAATTTTAAAACAGTTTTTAAGGTATTTTGAAGATCAACATCAGCTCAGTTTGGTGAAACAGAAAGTATCTGCACACACTTCACGAGTGTCGGACCGAACTTCCTGTCCACAGTAATGGTGTTTCAGAAGTATGTCTTCGCTGGCATTGAGAACTCAGGTAGTTTGACCGCACTGTTAAACACCCACACACACATCATCTCTGAACCCAGTGTAAGCGGACGGCTGTGAACTCTCACACATTCAGAAAACACTTCCTCTTCTTTCTACAACTGAGCTGCTCACCTTTTCACCGTCCAAGAAATGTGTGCTATAGCTGCTGCCACCCATTTACAAGTTCACTGTTGATTTGATTAGTTCAGTGTTGCTAATATTTTTATTTCAATGATTTACATAAAACCTACACACACACCTGAAGTGAGATGCTACTGTGTGCAAGGCGTCTTGACTGGAGGCGTAGATGGAAGCCCTGTGGCGATGATAAATCTTCTGTAACCTCAAAAGTCTCAGCATTCCCACATCTCCCCCAAATGCAAAGCTGAGCAACATCTCCGATGTCTGTCGATTCATCCGCAGCCAAACTGAGTGCTGAACCTGTGGCTAGCTTAGTTTTTAGCTGTTCTGTCAAATTCTCAGACATTTCAGAGATTCGACGAGTAACTGCGTCATTGCTGAGCAGTAAACGTTTTATCCTGTGAATGATCTCGCTCTTGTTGCTCAGGTCATCAAACAGACATTGAGAGTTCTTGACCAGCTCTCCGTCACTGAATGGTTTGCCGTGTTTGGTAAGGAGCCAGGACATTTTGAACGTTGCTAATGTCGCGGCCTGAGACACTTTTAAGCTAGCTCGCATTGTATTCTGTTCAACAATGCCATTTTTTCAAAACTAGTTATCTTTAAAGCTCTTTCCTGAGATCCAGGTGGGTATTTCGTGTCAAGTTGCATGTGTGGTATCGAAATGCTTGTTGACATTATTTGACAGTATTTTATTCCAGAGCAAGCAGAAAGGCTGTCCATCTCGCTCGTTGACAGCAAACTGAGTCTTCCATCCTTCAAGCACTTTCCTACCTTCACTGCTCATGCTACAGACCAGGCGCGTCGTTAGACAAGGGCATTCAGCCCCGGATCCAAAAAGAAAAAATTGATTGATGATAACCATATGGTTCAGTGGAAGGGAAATAGCGCACGGGTTTGCAGTTCAGACTATGATCTTTATAAGTCCCATACGTAGCTGCCGTCTCTTGACTGTAGTCCAGAGGCATAAACTGAACAGCTGTGGGATATTCAGACCTGCCAACCTGTACGCATTTTGCGTGTCGGTTACGCATTTTGAACTCAAAGTACGCTGATACGATCTGTCTCTCTAAACTACGCAAAAACTTGCTGACCCGCTTTTTTTCACGCGCAGTCCTCAAATCAAGCAACAGTAAATGAATAAGAGTTTGACCAATCATAGCGCTGGGTTCATTTCTCAAAATAGCAAGCGGGGATGATTGACAGATGCGTAAGGCAATAAAGAATCCCGCTCGATCCCGCTTCCACTCCCGCGGCCCGCCGTCTGACTTGATTTGAGCGAGGACACGACATTAGGCTACTACAGTCACGGTAAAGTTACTTCTGACTACTGAAAGTAAACGGGCTGGGGTGGATGTGGAAAGTTGAAATATTGTATTGGGTTGATCTGGATTCGATTATCACACGGGAGTGATCACATGGATTATATATCTCACTCAAAATACTCCGGCATTCATGGTAACTCAGATAAGAGGAAAACAACATTTAGCCATGCAAATTATTAAATGCTTAAGTAATGCTGAGCAATAAATCTTAATAAAATGAATTGTTATTGTTAAGTGATAATGAAAGTTCTGTGATTTCTGGATGACTGATAAGCGCGAGTCTGGAGAAACAGGCGTTTATTTACTCATTCTCATGATTGAGAAACGTAGGCTAGTCTGCATATTATGTGTTATAATAACTAAAGTAGGCCTACCTAATGTATTTTGTATGAAAATTAGCACGTTCGTTACATGCGGGTTAAAAAGTACAGTTGTATCAGTGCAGCGCGAGCTCTCTCTCTCTCACAAACACTGACGCGCGCGCGGAGAGAAGATAACTGTAAAGTAAAATTGACGGGCTAAGTTTAAATTTGTATTATCCACCTGTTTTTAGAATTTGTAAAATGACGGACGTTTACTGTTAACAGACCTTCCTATATGTCGGATTCGTCTTAGTTGATATTCTTTTTAGAATAAGTGATTTGTTTTGCTATTATTGGACTCCTGTCTATTCATCGTCAACTATTTTCTATAAATATGTTTGTATTGGCTGACGTCTATTCAGTAATGCATGTTCTGTTTAAAATGTGCAATGTTCAAATGCAAAGACAGCATGTCAAGCCCTTTTTTTCTTTGAGATTTAGTATCATATTCGGATATTGATAAATTACACACAATGTTACTGTTTTTTTTTTTTTTTTACTGTTTTTTAGGGGTTTCTTAATTTTAGAATAGTTGACCATCACACATTATATACTTTATAATGCAATATTAATCATGAATAAAAAATGGTTTTGAGCAGTATTGAAACTTTGGACTTTAACTGTAAATTGCAGTGCAAGTGAAATTTTCTGATTTGGGTCGAATTAAAAAAAAACTTTAGGAGTCAACTAGAATTATGAAGATAGGCATTCATGCGTATGCGTATACAAAGACATGTTTGTGTGTGTCTCTTGCATTCTCAAAAGATATGCCAATATATTACTCTATATATATTATGCCCAACCAGCCAAAATGACATCAAAGACCGTGGTAAAAAAAAAATTTCCGCGTGAGTGCCGCCGTCGACAATAAATCAGTAAATTGCTACTCAAAAACGTTTTTCAAGGTTGGCAGGTCTGGATATTGGTTGCGATCTCTTTGGTCAGTGGACATATAGTTATGGCCTCTGTGGTCTGTGTTGTAGTAACCACGTGATCTATCTATGTGCCTAATACCAGGTTGAGGATATGTAGCATCTTCTTGATGGGCTAGCTTGTGTTGGGATTGAGTTGGTTCATAAGAAGAGAAAGGATGACTTGAAGTTAGCCCAGTTGCCGAACCTGGTAATCTCAGATTTCCTAGGTTGTCAGTGAGATAATCAATCTCTTTGTGACTGACAGAATGAGAATGCAGAAGGTCACCTTGTGAATCTACAGGCAGTGTCCTCATGGGCTGAGGAGGATCGTCTTGATCTCTAGGCAGAACTGTCCTGCCCTCACTGGCTGCTGTATATGGACTTGAGGAGAGAACTCTCTGATCTGCATAAATATTTCGCCTTGGAGAAGTCCGAGTACGGGGCATTGGCTGCGGCGGTTTGTTGGGCCAGTTGCTCCCCTCCAAGAGATATACAGCTTTGTTTGTAAAGGACACCATTGCAGATTTTGACACCATTACATCTCGGAGAGATAGTCCAGTCCGGACGGACGGTTTGGGCGGACGGATGGTTTGGGCGGACGGATGGTTTGGGCGGACGGACGGTCGGTTGGTTTAGGCGGACGGACGGTTTGGGCGGTCGGACGGTTTGGGCGGACGGACGGTTTGGGCGGACGGATGGTTTGGGCGGACGGTTGGTTTAGGCGGACGGACGGTTTGGGCGGTCGGACGGTTTGGGCGGACGGACGGTTTGGGCGGACGGACGGTTTGGGCGACAGATGGACGGTTTGGACGGACAGATGGACGGTTTGGGCAGACGGATGGTTTGGGCGGACGGACAGTTTGGACAGACGGATGGTTTGGGCGGACGGTTGGTTTAGGCGGACGGACGGTTTGGGCGGACAGATGGACGGTTTGGGCGGACGGATGGTTTGGGCGGACGGACGGACGGTTTAGGCGGACGGACGGTTTGGGCAAGCGGACGGACGGACGGTTTGGGCAGGCGGACGGACGGACGGTTTGGGCGGACGGTTTGGACGGACAGACGGCTTGGATGGAGGCGTCCATCCAGAAGGAAAGCGGCTTAGCTGGAGGACAATAAAAAGCCAAAAAGAACCATGAAAAAAGGTTGGTGCAGGTGGTGGTGACAGCCAGGGGGATGGCCTTGAGCAGGGAAGGGCAGACGGAGACCAAGCCCACAGTCAGGACTGAGGTGATGGAGGTGGAGCACACCATGTAACCAGAGAAGCGATGAGGCAGTGAGACACAAAGACCTAGGAGACCAAGACTAGGCCACAGTGCCGACCCCCTGAAGTGGAAGAGGCGATCCTGAGGTTAGAGGCTGAGCTGCAGCAACCATAGATGGAGGAGGAACATGAGGGAGGGCGGAGCTAGTCAAAGGCAAAAGAGGTGGAGAACCGTAGGGCAGCGAATGAGCCGCAAGTCCATGGTGAAGAAGATGTAATGTCCAACAGAGGGAGGCTGAATGGCCGATGGTCCACGCTGGAGTCAAGGGTGGTAAGAGAGCACAGCTGCATTCTCACTGGGAAGAACACTGTAGACCAGAATCTGCACTGCTGGAGCCATATCCACACCGTCACTTTGGTTGCAACTGGAGTCTTATCAGAACGAGTCACGGATATCTGTTAGGAATAATCAAGGTTAGGAAAGGGAAACAATTTGAAGGCTTCTGGGATAAGGGATGACATTTTGCTTACCTTTCATTGATCCAGGTTCAAAATAAGGAACCAGGAGGTCCACAAATGTGACTCTGCCGACTACAAACGTAAAAGGACACCATTGCAGATTTTGACACCGTTACAACTGCGAGAGAAATTCCAAACAAACAGTGAAGAATATCAACTTTGTGGCTTAAAGTGCATGTCTTCTAAAGATGATAAAGAGTATATAGTTCAGATCAGCCAATAGCTCACCTGTTCCCTCCTCAGTAACATTCACACTTACAAGAAACGAATCTTGCATTTGGTCTTCAAATTTGGTGTTGAAAAACACTGACGTATCAACAGTAAGAGAGGCACAGCCCGTGGCATTCATCTGGTAGGAGAACGAACACACAATTAAGTCAAGCACAGGCAAAAGGAAAACCCTCAGCAGTAAGGCAGGAGTCACACACCTTTGCGGTTTGAGTCAGGCACTGTCCGGTCAAATTATGAAGCAGACTGTGTGGAAATGGATCAGGGCACACTTCCACTAAGGCTTGACCAGGTACAGGTTGGCCATATGTACATCTGGGAAACATCACAAGATAAAGAACTGACCAACCACAAGACAAGAAAATAAAGCATCACTCACTTGACACAAGACTCAACTTACAGTCCCATAACTGCAACGCTGTAGGTCTGCGGTGTGTTTACAGTCACGTCAAACTTGGGCAAAACTAAACCAGAAACAAAGTGCTTTAGATTAAGGCCTCAGATCTGTCATTGAACTTCCCTTACACAACAACTTACCGTATTTTTTTCTCTTCAAAAACTTGGGAGACTAGTGTTGGGTCTCTTCACTCCATTGCTGCTCCATTCTGCGGCGTCTAGGTCTTGTGTCTGATGGACGGAGAGATGGACGCACGCACGCAAAGAGAGATGGACGCACGCACGGACGGACAGACGCACGCACAGATGCACGGACGGACAGACGCACGCACGGACGTTCTTCCGAGCGTCATATTAAAAGACCACATTCATTATCAAAAGCTAGTATAGACCATTACAACACGAGCCTACATTTTTTCATTTTTTCTTTAAGTCAGGTACCAATTTCTAGAGCAAGAATCAAACTAACAGACATACCGACACTGAAGTTGTGATAAAAATTCAGGCC
Organism: Cyprinella venusta; assembly: GCA_038021265.1. Taxonomy (NCBI): domain Eukaryota; kingdom Metazoa; phylum Chordata; class Actinopteri; order Cypriniformes; family Leuciscidae; genus Cyprinella; species Cyprinella venusta. Next base: position 57,151,778 of record CM075863.1, on the reverse strand, counting down.
CTTGTACTTCAGACACTGGGATAAACTAAAGTGGCATTCTAATCAGAAGAGCCACACACTGAAATATTCAGATTAAAAGCCCAAACCAAAAACCTGATTGGGGCACAGACACCCCTTCAGCACTCAGACGTCTTCCTGGCTCCATGATCCGGACACTCTGATCCACAGTACTGAGGCCACACAGAGATCCAGCTTGAGCAGAAACCATCAGATTGTTCCCTCCGCAGGAACAGCCGTAGCAAACAGCAGAGACACCTGGAACAAGGACCAACACGCTGTAGGACACAGACCAACATTCCCAAATTGAAAAATAGCCACATCATACAGTACCTGGCTCTGGAAACACATATCGGTGTCAAACGGCACACTAGCAGCAACTCCATTCTCACTGGGAAGAACGCTGTAGACCAGAATCTGCACTGCTGGAGTCATATCGACTCTGACAGACAACTGGAACGTCACAGAGCCACTTGTGTCTGCATCACCAGCCTTTGCTTTAACCGTCTGAAATCCATGGAGGATGATCACTCCTTTGGATAAGACCTGACAGAAGACATAGGTGTGCAAGTTACGGAACAAATAGACCAGCAAACTTAACTACAAAACTAATGTCCACTCACCATATAGATTATGTCAGCGCTGTAGCTACCAGCCTCTCCAACAAATGAATACTCCACGGTCACTGGAAACGAAGCACCACATTTGAGCTTCACTATAGTCAGTTCACTAAACGATGGGTTGTCGGGAGTAAGAGGTAGGAGAAGCTGAACAAACCTTGTATCTGTAGTGAAGTATGGCGATTTATAACCATAAAAAACCTCTGGATTAGCACTCGCCTGGGGAAGATCAAACTTAATCACTATCATGCTAGAGAAAGTTTTAATTCTTACAAAATACAAGTCTTACCACCAGATGCAGATCAGCCTTAAGATTAGCAGTGTTTAGGGAGAACGCAGCCCGTCCATTCTGGTTTGTGGATAGATTCAACAGCAGTTTGTTGGGCCAGTTGCTCCCCTCCAAGAGATATACAGCTTTGTATATAATGGACACCATTACATCTGCGAGAGAAAAAGTCCAAACAAACAGTGAAGAATATCAACTTTGTGGCTTAATGAATCACGGCACACTTCCACTAAGGCTTGACCAGGTACAGGTTGGCCATATGTACATCTGGGAAACATCATAAGATAAAGAACTGACCAACCACAAGACAAGAAAATAAAGCATCACTCACTTGACACAAGACTCAACTTACAGTCCCATAACTGCAACGCTATAGGTCTGCGGTGTGTTTACAGTCACGTCAAACTTGGGCAAAACTAAACCAGAAACAAAGTGCTTTAGTGTAAGGCCTCAGATCTGTCATTGAACTTCCCTTACACAACAACTTACCGTATTTTTCCACCTCAAAGACTTGGGAGACTAGTGTTGGGACTCTTCACTCCATTCTGCGACACTGCGGCCTAGTCTTGGTCTCCTAGGTCTTTGTGTCTCACTGCCTCATCGCTTCTCTGGCTACGTGGTGTGCTCCACCTCCATCACCTCCGGTAATCCCCTTGGTAGTGTTGGGACTGCTCACTCGTGGCTACTCCATTCTGCAACGCTGCCGTGGGATGCAGTTCTGACTGTGGGCTGAGTCTCCGTCCGCTCTTCCCTGCTCAAGGCCTTGGGCAGACGGACGGTTTGGGGGACGGACGGACGGTTTGGGCGGACGGTTTGGGCGGACGGACGGTTTGGGCGGACAGACGGACGGTTTGGGGGACGGACGGACGGTTTGGGCGGACGGATTGGGCGGACGGACGGTTTGGGCGGACGGTTCGGGCGGCCGGACGGATGGTTTGGGCGGACGGATTGGGCGGACGGGCGGAGGGTTTGGACGGACGGACGGATTGGGCGGACGGACGGACGGTTTGGGGGACGGACGGACGGTTTGGGCGGACGGTTCGGGCGGCCGGACGGATGGTTTGGGCGGACGGATTGGGCGGACGGACGGTTTGGGCGGACGGTTCGGGCGGCCGGACGGATGGTTTGGGCGGACGGATTGGGCGGACGGGCGGACGGTTTGGACGGACGGACGGATGGTTTGGACGGACGGACGGATTGGGCGGACAGACGGACGGTTTGGGCGGACGGACGGATGGTTTGGGCGGACGGATTGGGCGGACGGACGGACGGTTTGGGCGGACGGACGGTTCGGGCGGACGGACGGTTTGGGCGGACGGACGGATTGGACGGACGGACGGTTTGGGCGGACGGACGGTTTGGGTGGACGGACGGATTGGGCGGACGGACGGTTTGGGCGGACGGACGGACGATTTGGGTGGACGGATTGGGCGGAGGAGTCCGTCTGGAAGGAAAGCGGCTTAGCTGGAGGACAATAAAAAGCTGAAGAGAACCATGAAAAAAGGTTGGTGCAGATGGTGGTGACAGCCAGGGTGGATGGCCTTGAGCAGGGAAAAGCCGACGGAGACTCAGCCCACAGTCAGAACTGCATCCCACGGCAGCATCGCAGAATGGAGTAGCAATGAGTGAGGAGTCCCAACACTACCAAGGGGATTACCGGAGGTGATGGAGGTGGAGCACACCACGTAGCCAGAGAAGCAATGAGGCAGCGAGACACAAAGACCTAGGAGACCAAGACTAGCCGTAGGGCAGCGAATGGGCCGCAAGTCCATGGTGAAGAAGATGTAATGTCCAACAGAGGGAGGCTGAATGGCCGATGGTCCACGCTGGAGTCAAGGGTGGTAAGAGAGCACAGCTGCATTCTCACTGGGAAGAACACTGTAGACCAGAATCTGCACTGCTGGAGCCATATCCACACCGTCACTTTGTTTGCAACTGGAGTCTTATCAGAACGAGTCACGGATATCTGTTAGGAATAATCAAGGTTAGGAAAGGGAAACAATTTGAAGGCTTCTGGGATAAGGGATGACATTTTGCTTACCTTTCATTGATCCAGGGTTAAAATAAGGAACCAGGAGGTCCACAAATGTGACTCTGCCGACTACAAACATAAAAGGACATCATTGCAGATTTTGACACCGTTACAGCTGCGAGAGAAATTCCAAACAAACAGTGAAGAATATCAACTTTGTGGCTTAAAGTGCATGTCTTGTAAAGATGATAAAGAGTAGGCCTATATAGTTCAGATCAGCCAATAGCTCACCTAATCTAAACCAAAATAATGAATAATGGCTGGCTGATGACATTATTGGCTGGCTAGCCGGCTCAGCCAAAACCTAAATGGCTGCTGCAGCCGCCAAACTTTACATAGCTGCAAACGGCTGAAGCTGCCACTTCATGTCTACAGATGTCTATATTACACTGATTTACTAGATCTCAATATTTTCAAGCAATGCATGGCTTACACTATATTTTTACAAAATGCAATACAATGTAATAAAGAAATGCAATACAATTACTTATAAGAACGGTTGCACAAAACACCTGAAGTGAAGATTTAGAACTAGCCTGTTTGAGCTATTTGGTAATATTAGCTATAGTGCTAGGCGGATTCAATAGCCACTGTAACGTTAGTGAATAATGTCCCTGCTGCTGTAAGACAGCACACTTTTCAAACTTCACAGAGTAACGTTATGCATATATTTATGACATGTACAGTAAATCGCTGTTCAACTTTATAGTTAAGCCGAGACACTAGGGATGAATAGGGTAAAATTTTTAACTAGCAGATATCACCATGAAACTTTCCCAGTTGATTACTTACATTAAGATGAGAAAAAGAAAATGTATCACAATATTAGATCAAATTAGGCAATATATAATTTAATATGTGCCAATTTGCATATATTAAAAAAAACGAAATCTGAGTATTGGATAAAGCCAGGTTAAAATGTTTTTGATTGTGTTCACAAATTAGATGGGAAAAAAATTAAAGAGGGATTTATGGATATCTACTTTTGTTATCCTGTAAATCAGAATATAATGATTTTCGCCCAGTTTTCTTTTTTAATAAAATGTTATACATTTCAGGCTACAAATAATATAATTACAAATCCCTGTAAATGTCTTCATAAAATAGGCTAACTAGATCTACTGAAGTGGAGATTTCTACGGACGCAAACAGACGAAGTGTAGTAAAATAAAGACCTAACAGTTAAATGTATATTTCAGATTTTTTTTAATTTTTTTTTTTACCACAATTCTGAAAGGACCCGAAGACAAAAACCCTAAAATCCCAAAATTGACCAGTAAAAAAAAACAAAAAAAAAAAAAAACCTATGTTTTTGCCTGCCGTCACCGTGTCTCGCCTTATAGTGTTATCAGTAACGTTATTTACTTTGGACAAAGTTTTGCAAACTTCAATGTACACTTAAGCATGCGTCGTGAATAAGAAATGTGGAGTCGGGGTTGTTACTGCAGCAATATCACGTTCAGTGCTATAAATCTCTCCGTTCCAGAATATTTAATTCATAACATCAGTCTTTGATTCAGGTGTTTGTGCAACCAGAAAGTATGTGAGAAGTGCGATCTAAATTAACGTTACCTTTCATACTTCATTCCGCCATTTCACCTCAAATTCAAGGGGAAAAAACATAGCTTCTGTTTGGAAAATGAGCAATTTTAATTAGTCGTCAATTCACGGAGTTTGTCTGCGTATCGTAGCAACGAGCGCAAGCGCTGTTGTGAAACCAGTGGGAAAATAGATCTCGTGTATTGTATTGTATATATTTCGTGTGCCTATGTGATAGAAATATTATTTGATGCAAATAATTTTAGCCGGCTCAGCCAAACTTTATCAGCTGGCGGCTCAATTTGGTTTACGAGATTATTGGATTATTGGCTGGCGGCGGCTGATATTCTAAATGGCGCAAATGGCGGCGCCTGGCGGCGGCTTCGGGGTCTATGCTTGATGGGTATTTAAACACACACATGGTGTTCATACCAGGGGATTTGATGAGCTGGGCAATTCTTTCGGGTGTTGTTCTCCGCATCTCCCAAGACTCAGCTGGATGCCGATAGGGACAATATTGTAATGTTAAACCTACAAGCGACACCTTTCTGTGGTACCTGGTCAACGCAGGCGCTAGGAGACTGTCTATATTTAATAAAGACATTCTGTAATAGAAGATTAATGTATTCATATAGCTATAGCTGCTAGCACCTTTCACAGACAGGTAACGTTAGCTAACATTAGTCACAAAGCACTTAACATTAGTTTTTATTATTCACTTCTCACCACCGACATCCATTTGCATACACAGATATCATTCACAGATATCATTTGTTAATACAAAGTAGTCTGTTAGCATCCATAACTGACATAATCCACAGCAAAACTTCTGTGAATATATACCTTTTTGAGTTGCCTCGGGCATTGACTTCGGTTTGTTTGACCCTTCGCGGCTGGTTGCTATGCAGCTCACATGATTAGTGACGTAAAGCCGACCGAGAGAATTACTGAACATTTATTTAACCATAGCAAAAGTAAGTTTCTTGTGTTAATTTTAAACAAGTCTGATATTATTTTATCTTATATCTGTTGAGATAGTTCTTGAATGCTGGTGTGACAGCAGAAGATAGACTAGCCGGGTTTAAATCCTATATTTAAGAGAACTTTGTCCCAGTTGTGCAGGCGGGGCATGTTGTCACACTGCGTTGCAATGAGCAAATGATTAGAATTATTGCTTTTCTACTCTATACTTGTATGAACAAATTCTGAATAAATTCTGAGATTCAATAATCAGAAATTATTAATAGAGGGTATACACGTAACGTCACCGTTGGCCGGAGTGCCTGCAGTTCAACAAACATCTAATAAAACCATACATATGGAGAGTATTATGATTGATCAATGAAAGAAAACATATCATACCTCGCTGCGCTCACAAAGGAATGCAAACAATTTTTGATAATCCCCTTCCGTCATAAACGGGCGTCAAGTTTCAAGTTCATGAATAAAACACGAGATCTCAGATAAAATACACACATGTAGGCTCAAACACACGGCCGCTCCTCATTCACACCCTTAAATGTTCATCATCCCTTGTGCAAAACTACGGTGTCACCAAAAGGACAAATCTCAGTATTACAGGTGCACCAAATTTCCAGTCAATCACATACAAATAACAAAATCACATACAAAATATTTGATTAAGTTACAACATTTACACAAATATTTTACCAATAACCCAACTCATACTTAATTTAATCAAAAGCACACATTAATCTCTCAAAGAGGTCCTTTACAATATATATTTGTGTGGTCCTCGAATGTGTTTGAATATTTAACATTATCTCCGTTTGTATCACTCCGCCTGTCTGTGTTTGCCCAACTTGCATTATTAATCCAGCAGGTGGCGACAAGTGACTGTCTTTATGACTGTTTTAACAGATTAGTGCCAAAAATATGGATTAGCTAACCTTACAAAGAAACTCGTTGCTGAAACCAATCTTTAATGCTAATATATAAATTGCTAATTTTCCTCTGGACACAAAAAGATTGCACTGGTGTTTGAATTAAAGAGTTCTCATTAAGGCCATTCCTGTTTGATATGTGATTGTAGATTGTCAACAATAAGCAGAAACATTCTGTATTTGCCTCCAAGTGTGGATCATTCATTTCAACATCCTCATCCTCATATTTAAGAATCTGTAATCTTTTATGCTACTGCCCACTGACATGCTTTTAAAGCTATTGTTATACAATCGTTTCCTCATCATCGGTGTGCATACGGTACGAGGTCAGTGCAATGGTCATCATAATAAACCCTTCGCTGCACGTTTGTCTTAGTTGGGAACGTCTGACTAGTTTATTGTCTGTGTGAATCGAAACATTCAGACTTTCACATCAGAACTATGAGGGTAAATTTCAGTTTACAAACATCAATATTTTCTTCTCAAATTCAAATCTACAAGCTCTCGAATTTATTATTTTAAAACGTGAATTCTAACTTTCAAACTTTCCAGCTAACAAGAGCAAGTATAGTTATGTGTGTTTCTACAGGAATGGAGGACACAAACACTTTTCTTTAACCCCTTAACTGTCACCGTCCCCGTACCGGGACACCTAACTTTACTTCACTGTATTTCTATTAAATCCTAATCTAATTATGACAAATTATATATCACCTGTTTTGTGTTACAAATTATGTTGGAAGAGTAATTGATGAATTTATGACAAGAGTGCTCCTCAAAAAATCTGCATCATAACAGGAGTTTTGACCTTTGTCACAAAAAGTCAATGCACCCACTATTAATCTCATAATAAAACATATAATCTAGTATTTTTCAATAAAAATAAAAAATTATAGTATATTATTCTCCTCTAAAAATGATAATATATTATATTGCGTTACCATAGAAACGGTAATTATTTTATCAGGCTCCTCCCCTTTTGGGCATCATTATATTTCATAATTTATGATCAAAACCTTTTCTAATCTTGACAAAACACATATTGTCAGAAAGGTCAGAGTCTCAAGGTTCCAAATTTTGTGACAGAATTGATATTTGGACAGAAATGTATTAATTTGTTAAGGCAGAATGTATACAACTAAATTCAATGGAATTCAATGGCACCTGGTGGCTATTTTTGGTACTACGCCTAAACAAAATCTCATGGGAACTTCAATTTTTGTAATATCAACTTCAAATTCGAAACATAACTTGATAAGATTTATGGCTTTGATTTTATAGTAATTTTAGAGTAAAAAATATTTGTAAAATATATATTTTATATAAAATGAAAAATATACAGTACAGTATATTTGATTTACTGTGAATTTAAACTTCCGTAACTTTTTCATACTTTCATTTTTTGAAGTGTTTTCACTTTAGTAATAATCTGCAGAGTGTTTCCTTTAAAACAAGACCAAACTTGGGTATATTCCAAAGCATTCTTAAATTACAACCATTTAAGTTTGAATAGTGCATTTAACCCCCATTCTCAAAAAGGGGGGTGACGGTTAAGGGGTTAACCCATGATTTGTCATGCTCTTTATTGTCACATTTGAGAAAAGCAATAACTGACATTTAATTAACATAACATATACACACTGCAAATTATTTTTTTTAACTATTTTAGGCCAGTATAATGCAAGCAGACACTGATGTAATTCTCAGACGGACGTCTCTCTGTAGAGGAAAGCGCTGATATACAAGCTGAAGCGAGAGGATCATGAAGATGAAGGTTTTCAGATAATCTCGATCTTTACTGAAATCTTCCCGTCGACGAGCTCATGATCTGTCATTAATGTTTCTTTAAGGTCTTGTTCTTGTTCACAGTGGCGTAAAGTTGATCCTGCGGTTTATCTTCTCTTCCTCTGATGGCAGCGTAAGTCACGGTATCATCATGATCCTGAAAGAACAGATTCTGTCCATCAATGTTTGAACCACAGCGATTATTATTATCATTAGTAGAGCTTCATTTATCTGAGAGTCAAACTCGTGTGCTGGCGTCGACTCACATCGAGTGATTTTACTGGCTTTATGTTGAAAGAAGAGACCTCAGAATAAGTCACATCATCTGTCCGCTCCTAAACATCAATGCAAACGTACAGAGAGTCGAGTTTAACACACATCTCTCTCTCTATAACATCAAAGCTTTTAAATCACAGGATTGAAGAGACCGTGAGCGTAATGATTGATGATTTAGAGACTCACATCGGCTCTTAGATCAGGAGGAATGGACATGTTGATCGTCTCATACGTCCCTTTATGTTCATCCTCATCTTTGACCTTCAGAACAAACAGTTAAACTGCATGAATGACACTTTATTGAGCTTAAAAGATTAATCAAATCTAAATCACTGCATTACTGAACTCACCGCAGAGTCGCCAGTCCCGCGTTTATTATCTGAAAACAAGTGCCTCGTGAAATATGAGTATTTATGCACAATCAGAGTTTGTTGAAGCATTAGAATGAACAATGAAAATGATTGTTGACTTGATATCTGGTTGAGATTGACGTTACAGGAGCAGGAGATTTCATATAATCCACATGTTTTTCTGTGATACTTCCAGTCTGAACATGATGTGTTTGTTTGCTCATCTGAAGTGTTTTTAATTGTTGTAAAGGAGTAAATCTGAAATCTCACCAGCTGTTTTTCTGCAGATCCGCCAGAGAAGAGCAAGAAGGAGAACAGCGACTGCAGCGACAGAAATCCCTATGACTGAAGAAGAGATCGAGCTCAGAGTCAGAGACGGACAGGCCAGACTGAGGACAATTATAGACAAAAGACTGTGAGATTCAAGATTCAAGATTCAAGATTCAAGAACTTTATTTGCCATTTGTGTTTTCACACATAGGAACTCTTGTGCGGTTGTTACTCAGTCAAGTCAAGTTTAAAAAGACACACAAAGCATTTTACATTATAAATTAATAAAATCACACAAATAAATAAATAAAATAAGATGCACAGTGTATTGCACAGATATTTTTATGTTGCACAGGCCCTGGGCACAATAGTTCAATTTGTTTTGGCCAGAAATCTGACTACAGCTGGAAAGAAGCTCTTATAAAACCTTGTTCTCTTTGTGATAATACTGTCTGCTCGCTTGTGCCTGAGATTATATGTACAATTTTTGTGTATGAGCAGGGGGTGAGCTGGATGTAATGTGTCCCTAATAATTCTCTCTGCTCTTCTCTGGCAGCGCTGTGTGTAGATTGTGTCCATGGAGGGGAGTTCTGTTCTAATAATCCTCTCTGCAGTGTTTATAACTCTTTGCAGGGCCTTTCTCTCTGTCTGTGTGGTGTTTCCATACCATACAGTGATGCCTGTGGTGAGGATGCTCTCTATCAGTCCTTTGTAGACCTGGGTGAGAGGGCGACAGTGCAGACCAGCTTTTTTAAGCAGCCTGATGAAATACAGTCTCTGCTGGGCTTTCTTCACTGTGGCAACAGTGTTCACAGTCCAGCTCAGATCCGATGTTACTTGTAGTCCCAGGAATTTGTAACTGTCAGCCCTCTCCACCTCAGTCCCCTTGATGATAAGGGGCTGCAAGGGGGGTGGTTTTTTCCTGAAATCCATGATAACCTCTCTTGTCTTGTCTGCGTTAAGGCATAGATTGTTCAACTCACCATAGGCACAGATGTCACTTACCACACTTCTGTATCCTGACTCGTCTCCGCCCTTAATGAGACCCAGGATGGTGGTATCGTCTGCATACTTAATAATGAGGGTATTATCCTGGGTGGAGACACAGTCGTGTGTATACAGGGTGAATAGTTTAGAACTAAGGCAACAGCCTTGTGGTGACCCTGTGCTGGTGATGAGCTCCTCGGACACCCTCTTTCCCATCCTCACCACCTGTGGTCTTTCAATCATGAAATCCAGGATCCAGTTACAGGTGGGAGTCGGGACGCCGAGGTCTATCAGCTTCTCAATCAGCCTACCCGGGCGAATGGTGTTAAAAGCTGAGCTGTAGTCTAGAAACAACGTTCTGACATATGTTCCTCTACTATCCAGGTGTTGCAAGATGTGGTGTAAAGCAGTGGCCACTGCGTCATCCACTGAACGGTTGGGACGGTAGGCGAACTGGAGGGGATCAATCGTACCCGGGACCACGTGATTGATGTGCGTGAGAACCAGTTTTTCTAAGCACTTCATGGCTACCGACGTGAGTGTCGGTAACCTGTGTTTGCAGGATCCTGAGAGTTTGTGCCTGGATCAGCTTGATCTGAAAAGGATGAATGTTAGTTGAGATGCTTCATGATAATATCCAGGATGAGGAGGACACGAGGTGAGGCGTAGCAAACTACAGTGTTTACTGAAACACATCATTTATTGCAAAGAAGGCCAGAAACAAAGATGATCAGGTGATGAAGGTTTTTAGCATCATAAAGTAGAATACACTAATCTTATCCCTGACCTGATTAATATTTACTTTATACATAATACTGTCTTGCCACAGATCAGACATTCCTCAATTTCGTTGTTTAAATACAGACATCAAGAATCAACATAGGAATCTCAACAATGGTGACATGTTTCATGCTGCATACTCATGGTTCCCAGTGTGCATTGCGGCTCAACATCTCGTCTTCATCTGATGCTTTCTGGGAGAAACGATTGAAAGAACCGGAGTGTTTCATGAACACACGACTCACTGTTTATACTGAACGTGGAATATGCATACGCTAATTACACACACCACACGAGTCCATGAAATGAAGCGAACACAACTCAATATGACAGTCATATTTAGACGAGTGAACACTGAAGATAACTCCAGCATTACGCACTGATGTGAGAAAGACAGTGATGATGTACCTTTAGAAACGTGTGTGTGTATAGTTGAGGGATCCTGAGAGTGTGTGATGTGGACTGGATTCACTGCTGTCGTTGAATCAGCTTGAGCTGTGAAGATCAATGTTAGTTCAGATGATTCATACTCTACAATATGAGCATCATATTTGAACTGTGATCATCACATTACATAAAGAGTGAACAGTTGGACTGTGACTTCACTGCAGTTCATTAGTTTGAAGCAATGCTTTGAGTTCCTCTTCTGTGAGAGTCAAAGCAGCTTTTGTTCCCTCAGTTTGTTCTGGTTCAGTGATACTGATAGACCTCAGTGTTCCTGACATCATGAGGCTCTTCTAACACTGTTTCCTCACCTGAATACTGGACAGTGTATCTGACTGACGTCTGGACTTGATTTGCCCAAGTAAACTGACATCTCCACTCTCTGTTGTTATCTTCATCCAGGAGTGTTGTAGTCAGAGTGATGATACAGGGATCTGGAGATGATGATGATGATGATGATGATGATGATATCTGATATCTGGAGTCTGTCTTCAGATCAACACCAGCCTGATTCACCCACAACAGCTCAACTCCCTTAGAACTGACCAAATAATCACAGGAGAGTCTAGAATATAAATAAAACTGACAGGAGAGAGTCACAGAGCGGCCTGGACTGATCTCAGTCTGTGATGATGAAGATGAAGATGATGATGGAGACACTGAAACTGAACACAAGACACAAATCACACTCTTCAATCATCATCATTAAAGGGAGAATCTGCCCTTTTTTAAATTGACCATATAATCATAAACTTACCATATGCAGATAAACACGAGTATCAGGTCCATGTTTCTGTCCATCCCCATATTGTCTGCATCTGTAATATCCATAATCTTCTTCTGTGACGTTCTTGATGTTCAGAGAGCAGTCAGACTCCAGACTCAGTCTCTCATGTCTCTCTGTGTCTTTATTCTTCATCCCTCCAGTAATCAGTTTAACTCTCCGTGAATCTCTGAATCTGTTATAGTAGATCCACGATGTTGATTTGCAGTCAGAAAGATCTTTATTACAGGACAGAGAGACATCTACACCAGAACTGATGAACACATGATTCACTCCACTGGTTCCTGAAACACAGTATATCTCAGTGATCATTATGATATAAACAGAAGTATTAAATCATGATATTTGTCCTCATCTGAGAGTGTTAAAGCTCTGTTGTAAAGCTGCCCAGTTTCGGCTGAGTTTCGATCGCTCTTCGAGTTGTAAGTTGATGCGAGCGCGGATACATCGAGTTACTGGAGCAGTTTTGCTTCTAGATGGCGAGGATGTGGACCATCAGTGTGCTTTTTCTCCCGTAAGTTTGATGAACATCAAGGGAATTACTCGACAGTTGAAAAGGAAACTTTGGCGTTGTTGTTTTTCTTGGAGTTCTGTGAAGTTTACTTAGGCTCTTCAATCCGCCACACACTGTTGTCTATAGGGGTCACAACTCCCTCGTTTTACTTTCCCGTATGTATAATATGTATAATGCTAATCGACGACTGATGCGCTGGGCTTTATTTCTACATATTAGAACCTTGGAAAACAATACCTGTTTCATTTTCATTTATTGTCAGATTGTTTAATGTCATAGTTACTCGTTGACCAGTATTTTTACAGTCCTGTCCGGTCTGTTCTATGGAATAACTACTACGGCTGAAAAAAGGAAGAAATAAACGAGGCAGTGAATAAACTACAACCGCAGTTTGAGGAGTCGGGCTTGTCCGGCACGCATGACAGAATGGATGAAGCGGAGTGTGTGTGTGTGTAAAGCTCTCCAGAAAGAAAACAAAGAACTGAGAGATAAAACTGAAAAGTTGGAGAGTCACAGCCAAAGATTTAACCACTGAGTATTTGGCCTGGACAAGGATATGGAAAAAGGAAAACTCACTGAATTCAAGGAATCCCTCTTTAATGAGGTCTGTAAAGATATCTGCTTTATAAACCTGAAGTGGTGATTGCACACAGAGTGGGGTCTGTTACAAAACCGGCGATCGTCAGGATGCAGAGGCATGCGACGAAAGAGGCTATTCTGCAAATAGAAAAGCAAGAAAAGTCCAACATTTTAAAGGGATGAATGTCAAAATTTTCCAGATTTAACAGCAGAAGTGTCCAAGAGAAGAGCGCAGTTTAAAGATCTGAGAATGAAATTACATCAGGAAGGAATAACACTATTGATTTATCCGGTGACATTTATCCGGTCACTTGTGATTGACTTGTGAACATCATATCTGTCTTGCAGGATTGCATGCAACACCTCATCATTAAATGTGTTGCACCAGAAACGACGCCTGCTCCTTTCTACATGTGTAACACATGGCATGCAATTTACCCGTTCAGTGTGAGTAGGTACCGTGCTGAAATGGCACAGACATCGCACAGTGTATGCCCGCCTTAAGAAATATAGCGATTTCTTTTTACCGTTGGTTCATCGTAAACCTGTTTGTATGTCACTCATGAAACGACAATTCAGCTGCAGCCAAAATATAGTGATTGACAGACCCACCACTTCCCAATCTGAGACCCACAAATGGGCAGGACCCACAGTTAGAAAACCCCTGGCTTAAACCAATAGTTGCCATCATTGCTCATATCATTAATTTGTTTGTTATGTATAATCTATGTTTGCTAGAATGGGACGGGTCTCTGCGTCCCTGCATTAAGGTGAAGTAAACATCTAGATGCTTTGCCACGAGCTGCCACTGTGGGAACTACTAAATCGTGATGCTGACCTTCTTCGGAGATGGTATTCCCGGAGCATCCACATTGTTGGAACTCTTCTGCATCATCAGCAGGGATCTCAGGGTCTCAGGTGTTTCGCCCCTTAACCTGAACACCTCACCTGAGTGGGGCCATGAAGACTGACTAGCCTTCACCTGTAGAAGGGTTCCAACTGTGGGCTCTTTTCAGCCACAGCCATCTTGAGCTAGACTCGGCTGCTTCAGCTATGTCTCCGGTAGCTTTCTTCAGCTGTTTATACTCGAGGCCGATCCTCTGGAGGAAGTGTCGCAACGATTTTGCTGGAAACTTGCGACACCCGACTTCAATGGGGTAGCTGGTTGCATGCCATCCCTTTAAACCATATCTGGTCGGAGGGATGTCGCTGCCACGTCCTGTGGGAAGACAAGCTTCTTCTTCAGGTCTACTCTCAATTCCCAGTCGGAGGCTCGTTGCATGGCAGAGGATGGGTTCTTGGCCACCATGCCAGTCTTATGCACCTTGTCTCCTTCCCCCACAAAGGTTGTGGCTTGGGCCGGGCAGGTCTGTTTGTTGTTGGCTTTGACTCGTTGCTGTTCAACCCATTTGGCGTGCCTCCATCTGTACCGGCCCTCTGCCAATGCCCTTGGACAACCGGCCAGAATGTGGTTCAGCGAACAGGAAGCTGCTCCGCATTATTTGCTGCATTGATTATCGGGGGCTGAATGACATCACTGTCAAGAGTCGCTATCCCTGTTCACTGATGTCATCAGCCTTCGAGATCTTGCAGGGAGCAAAGTTTTTTGTTCAAGCTCGATCTCTGTAACGCTTCCCATCTCGTACGAATTAGAGAGGGGGACGAGTGGAAGACCGCCTTTAACACACCCCTCAGGAACTTCGCATATAAGCTTCTTCCATTCGGATTGGTCAACGCCCCCAACGTCTTTCAGGCTCGTCAATGATGTCCTTCGGGATATGCTCAACAAATTCGTTTTTTTCTCAACGATATATAAATTTTCTCACCCTCTCTCCAGATCCATGTACAACACGTTCACCGTGTTCTCCTTAACCTCAGCTAAGTCCTGTTTTAGATGGTCAGAGTCAGCTCAAGAGGCGTTTGACCATCTAAAAACTCTCTTTACCTCTGTGCCCATTCTTCTCACTCCGGATGAGTTTATGGTCGAGGTCGACTCTTCTGAGGTGGGGTTAGGTGCTGTTCTTTCTCAGCGGTCAGCCTCTGATGGTAAGATACACCCGTGCGCTTACTTTTCTCATCGACTCTCTCCCGCAGAACGTAATTACGATCTCGGTAATCGTGAACTGCTTGCCATCCGCCTGGCTTTGGGGGAATGGCGACAGTTGTTAGAGGGCTCCACCGTCCCTTTTATTGTCTGGACTGACCATCGTAATTTGGAATATATCCGTTCTGCTAAGAGTTTGAATGCGCGTTGTTGTGAACTTTTACTTCTAAAGTGTTTGAAAACTCAGAAGCGAAAAGCAAGGAGGCTCGGAAGTATCTTTTTAAGCCATGTTCTTTATTGTTGTTACATTGCTGTAGTCCAAAATTCTTAGCCGAGTCTGACTAAAGGCAAAATACTTTGTGTTCATACACCTTACAAGGGGGAGGGGTTACATAGAGGTGTAGACACTCTGAAACAAAGCATGTAAATGAGGCACAGGATTCAGATCGTTACCGTAAATTTCCCATCCCTGATCTCATCAGCATAACAGTGTCATGTAGAGATGGTAATCCAATCAGCCTCATTGTACACCCACACCTTCACATTATCATAGAGCTTAATGGAGAGGGGTTACATTGAGGGGGAGACACTCTGAGCATAACTATTCAGATTGAGTCTGGGGCTTCCAGAGCCATTAAAACAGTCCGTCTGTGAGTTGTACTCGAGAGCTTGCTAAAATATACTAGGCCGTATTTCTGATCGAGGAGGTTGTTGTTCAGTCCTGTTGGTATGCTGAATTGAAAGAGACTTTTGAATTGAGAGCTGAATTTTGAAGAGTGGGAGTTTAAGTTTTAGACATTAAAAAATGTGTTCATGCACATTATACATCTGTGCTGAATATTGTTTAAGATTTCACATGACTGTTGTTGTTGTTCGAGCACGAACGAGGTGGTGTAACCTTTGGTGTTGACGAATAAACGGATGATCGATTCTGAAGTGTTTCTTTTTGTATAACGTGTCGTGTATCAATACACAACTCTGAGATCACAGTAACGTGAATGTGTGCAAGAATAAACTGAGCATGTTCAAATAAACTCTTTCCAGACTAATTCCACTAAATGTGTTTAGAGAAAATACAGATTTCTTTACCTGTGAGAAGTGAAGAGAGAATGATCAGTCCCAGCAGACACAGATCACACTGATCAGACATTTCTGCTTCTGTCCGTCTTCCTCTTCATTAGATATAGTTACAGCTCTTTCTCTTCGTTATATATAGATACAGCTCCTCCTTTAATCATCATCAGCTCCTCTTGTGGTTAACTTCCTCTCATCTGATGAACTTTTTACATCCATTGCTATTGTGACACTGTCAGTCCATGAGGGTGAAGTGTTGCTCTGTGTGTGTGTGTGTGTGTGTGTGTGTGTTGCGAGAAGTGCATTTACTGTTAATGTCACTGGCTCAACACACATCTGATCTGGGGTGCGTTTCCCGAAAACATCGTTAGCCAACTATGGTCGCAAGTTGGTCGCAATTTCCATTGAACTCTATTGGTACGACGGAACTTGCGACCATAGTTGGCTAACGATGCTTTCGGGAAACGCACCCCTGAAGAGTTTATTGGCTACTTTTGCAAACAAGAGAATTACTGTTCCTCTCACTTCTTTCTTTTAGCAGTTTATCGCATGCCCCTAAAATCTAGATTTTGTTTTTTACATTATTAGTGATAAAATTGGTTTGTTTATAAAAAGGTTTCCAATATCCACGACTAACTTGTATAAAATGAATTCTAAAACAGTTTTTAAGGTATTTTGAAGATTAACATCAGCTCAGTTTGGTGAAACAGAAAGTATCTGCACACACTTCACGAGTGTCGGACCGAACTTCCTGTCCACAGTAATGGTGTTTCAGAAGTATGTCTTCGCTGGCGTTGAGACTCAGGTAGTTTGACCGCACTGTTAAACACCCACACAACATCATCTCTGAACCCAGTGTAGGCGGACGGCTGTGAACTCTCACACATTCAGAAAACACTTCCTCTTCTTTCTACAACTGAGCTGCTCATCTTTTCACCGTCCAAGAAATGTGTGCTATAGTTGCTGCCACCCATTTACAAGTTCACTGTTGATTTGGCCTACAGTAGTCACGGTACTTCTCCTGAAGGTTAACGGGCTGGGGTGGATGTGGAAAGTTGGAATATTGTATTTGAGTTAACTTAAAATGGATTGGTTATCTAACGGGACGGGAGTGATCGCATGGGTTATTTAAAAAAAAAAAACTCATTCATGGTAACTAAGATAAGAGGAAGACATTCAGCCATGCAAACTACAAAATTCTCAAGTTATGTTGAACAATAAATCTAAATAAAATTGAAATAGCCATGTCTTAGTGATTATGAATGTGTGATTTGTGGATGACTGATAACGTAAAGCGCGAATCTGGAGACACAGGCGTTCATTTTTTCATTCTCAGTGTTGAGAAACGTTGCCTGTGTAATAGCGAGTATAGGCCGTTTTTGCTTACGTTCGTACATTTCTTTGTAATATAGTGTGATGTTAATTTTCCAATATTTTTAAGGATGGCTACAATGTTTATTTGTGCTTTATGCTTAAAAAGGAGTGTGTGTTATGGGCATTTATTCATAAGTATTTCCGCTTGGCATACCGACGTGATGACGTCATCGCACGCATCGCATAGTAACCCGCCCGCTAGGGATGCTTCATTCGTAGTAAAAGCAGAGACAAATGCGTCCTTCTCTTAATTGTCTTGTTACGAACAGGTAACTGCAAAATATAATGGGGAAAAACACTTCCGATTTAAGCATAACACACTGTTAATATTATGAATGAGTTGTGCACGTGTTTAACGCAGTTGTTTTGCTATATGAATACAGAGCCATGAGTTTGTCATGTTGAGCACATGGTTAGCATAAATGCTCCGCGATTAGCGCAAAAGTCCGCCACATAACTGGTTAAAGTATAAATACTATTCGAATCTATAAGGGATAATATTGTTTAGTGTCATAAATCACTCCAGCGAGTTATTCGTAGTCCATGGAGTGGTTATTCGCAGCGAGCGCATTCGCACTGAAACTCACACACTGACGGAAGAGACTGCGCGAGCGAGTGGTGATGTCATCAGCAGCAACCGTAAATGTTCGAAAACGCGCCGACACTTTAAAATACTTCATAAAATCTACCCGTGTAAAGCTTTGTTATCCAAATTCATGGACATTGACAACAAAATCTTTGACGTAAATGAGGAAGGCCTCATCTGTTTTATAAATGTGATTTATCTAAAAAAGTTTGGTCTGATGTTAGCCATTTTCTTCTTGCCCCAAGAAAAGTGAATGTAAAATGTTCTTACACACACACAGAAGCAAATTGTACGAATATGTGGTGAATTTCTACATTTTGCATGGTAAATATTATATCCATAAATAAACATATAGCCTATTCTTAATAGACATTGAATCATCGAGGAAGTCATTAAAATTAATTAAAAATAAAAAAGAATGAAACGTTGTTAAACTTTATGGAGGATTTTTCTAAATTTTTATTAATGCACACACGTTTACCAAATTCTATGAACATTGAACTTGTCAAAAGGAAAAACGAAGAAATATTTAGTTTTTTGTTTTCTTTTTCTCTTGTTGTTTCTTTTTGTTTTGTTTAACTTGTTTCAGGACATGTGATATTTGTCATGCGAAGCATTCTTGGTGTATGCTGAAGTCTGTAATTTGATTTGTCAATTAAAACAAATTTAAAAAACGGGCCAACAGACTGTGATTCATATGGTCGCTCGTTTGTGTAGTCATTGATCTCAATTCAACTTTATTATTTTGGCCAATATTTATGGTTTTAATTCAAGGTCTGAGAATGTTTTCTTGAGTTTATAGAGAGTAGACTATACTATACTAGCTGAACAAAAATCCAAAGTATTTGCTTGTTAGCCTATAGGTGGAGATTTCAATATTGCAATTGACAGTGTTGTTGATAAATGGCCACATGGTCAACCCTCATCACTTAATTTAAAGTTTATTCAATTTATGGAGAGACTTGATGTGTGAGTGATGTCTTGAGGACCAAATTCCCTTATACTAAAGCTTTTACCTGGAGCTACAAGGCTGCTTCTTACCTTTCTCGTATAGACTTTTGGCGGATCTCTAAATCTATTGACATTCATAGTATTTTTGTTGATATTATTCCAACACCCCTAACTGACCATAATGCTATTTTTAAAAATATTAAACTCCCTGTTAGCGCTTTAAATTCCATTAAACCATAATTTTGGAAATTAAATAGTTATTTCTTTCTAACTAATCTTTCTTTTCATTTCTAATATTTTTCTTTCTTTTCATCTTAGCAAAACGCTATCTGCGCATTTTCGTCGATGGGCGTGTCCGTGGCGTCGATGATTCGCCATGAAACAGGAAGTTGTAGTAACTTGGCTGTAAATGCCCAGATCTGCACGAAATTTTACACATTTGTCAAGAGTCCCGCCCTGAACAAATCTACATGCCGACATTCACCCAGTCATAGTGCCATCTGCTGGCAACAGGAAGTGACCTTTGACAAATCAGCCCCCCCTTCACGTTTGACCGACATGTACGAAACTTCTGTCCAGACGCACAGAAAAGTCTCTTGTAGCGATGCCCTAAACTCGACAGGAAGTCGGCCATTTCTAATATCCGCCATTTTTGGATGATTTACTCATTACATACTTTAACGAACTCCTCCTAGGGATTTAGTCAGATCAACTTTACATTTCTGCTGTGCTTTCTAAAGGTATTGACAATGTAAAATTGTGCTATCTGCGCATTTTCGTCAATGGGCGTGTCCGAGGCGTCAGGAGAAAACAGGAATTATTGTCATGAAATAAAGAGTGTTTTCAGCAGATCTGTTAATATTGATGATCCTCAGACTATCAACACTCATTCAACAAGACATTCAGGATCATCAGCAGCAGAAATTATATTTTAGTAAGTATATTTTAGTTATAATTAAATTGAATAAAAAAATAAAATAAATAATTGCGACTTTTTATCTCAAAATTCTGACTTTTTCTCACAATTGCGAGTTATTAAGTCAGAATTGCGTGATATAAAGTCGCAATTGCGAGATAAAAAGTCAGAATTGCGTGATAAAGTCGCAATTGCGAGATAAAAAGTCAGAATTGCGTGCTATAAAGTCGCAATTGCGAGAAAAGTCAGAATTGCGTGCTATAAAGTCGCAATTGCGAGAAAAGTCAGAATTGCGTGCTATAAAGTCGCAATTGCGAGAAAAAAAGTCAGATTTGCGTGATATAAAGTCGCAATTGCGAGATAAAAAGTCAGAATTGCGAGATATAAAGTCGCAATTGCGAGATAAAAAGTCAGAATTGCGTGATATAGTCGCAATTGCGTTATTAAGTCAGAATTGCGTGATATAAAGTCGCAATTGCGAGAAAAGTCAGAATTGCGTGATATAAAGTCGCAATTGCGAGAAAAAAAGTCAGATTTGCGTGATATAAAGTCGCAATTGCGAGAAAAAAAGTCAGATTTGCGTGATATAAAGTCGCAATTGCGAGATAAAAAGTCAGAATTGCGAGATATAGTCGCAATTGCATTATTAAGTCAGAATTGTTAGTTATAATGTCAGAATTGCGAGTTATAAAGTCGCAATTGCGTGATATAAAGTCAGAATTGTGAGATTTAAACTAGTATTTTTCCCCCTTAGAATTGGCCTGATAAGTCGCAATTGCGAGTTTATATCTCACAATTCTGAGAAAAGATGTCAGAATTTCGACATATAAACTCGCAATTATGTGTTAGAAAGTCAGAATTGCGAGATGTAAAGTCAGAATTGCGAGATGTAAACTCGCAATTGTGAGAAAAAAAGTCAGAATTGTGAGATAAAAAGTCGCACTTCTGTCTTTTTTTCTCAGAATTGGGACTTTATATCACGCAATTCTGACTTTATATCTCGCAATTCTGACTTTATATTACGCAATTCTGACTTTATATCACGCAATTCTGACTTTATATCTCGCAATTCTTACTTTATATTACGCAATTCTGACTTTATAACACGCAATCCTGACTTTCTGAGAAAAAAAGTCAGAATTCTGAGATAAAAAGTCACAATTATTTATTTGATTTTTTTATTCAGTGGCGGAAACAAGCTTCCATACAAACCCATTTTAACGGCGCCAATTTTTTTTATCGCGTGATTAATGGTCTTTTTGGCCTTCTTTCACATGCTTTTGCAACAGGACGTGGCATGCGCACGCTGTGCTATGAAACCCATTCATTTCAATAGCTTCCGCCATGCGAGGACCAAAGCGCAAGCAGATCTAGCTAGACCGGAAACAAAACAACAGGCACGCCGCACACACTTGTTTGGGCTTGCGAGCCGGCCAAATAGTTGGTTAGAGTTACGTTTTGAGTGGATGACGAGCGCGAGACGCCGAAATGGATGCCAATAAGATAGGAATGGAAAGTTTACTTATCTATTAAGTTGCCAAATGGTTCCATTGACAACACTAAAGTGATCTGTGTGTTTTGTCATTGTGAACTGAGCTATCATCATTGCAGCACGTCCAGTCTGAAATACCGCTTGATAATGGCCAAGCACACACACACACACACACAGCTGATGCAAATTCTTCGCCCCCACGTCAATATCAGGACCTCATCAGTACTTCTTTCACCCTTTTATTGATGGACAGTTTTACATTGTGAGAGATAATTTGCTCCAAGAGAGAATTTTTTGGGGAATTTGAACACAGTATGTTGTTTTCAATAAAAAACATTTGCACAAAGCAAGCCGATCCATTTTTCCACGTTGATAAGAGCATTAAAATGAGACAAAAAGAAAATCGAGAGACTTTTAGAATAGATAAAACTGTGATTAATCGCGAGTTAACTATGACATTAATGCGATTAAATATTGTAGTCGTTTGCCAGCACTACTTATTATATTTGCAATGGACTATTGAAAAAAGGAATATTTCAAATAAAACAAAGTATACTTTTTCTCCTCAATGCATGTTGAAGCAATATTACCGTACATTAGGATACTTGAATACACTGTTCAGTTCAGTTTACAAGCTGTCAGATGAGACCAAACATGGCGTAGTTAAATATTAGAGCACACTAGTAAATAAACAGTATGTAGTTGGAAGCATATGTCCTGTAAAACAAATAGTACAGATGTGTCGTGGAGGTGCAAACGACTCTTTCTCTCCCGACAGAACCATCCTGTGACTGGATTGTGTCTACAGTCCTCGATCAGCATAGTGATGAGACCCTTGCACTAGATAGGCATTAGTATACTGTGATGATGAAGGCCATTGTGCCACGTTTAATTCATATGTATGCCTTGAAGTACTAGGACAGTAAAGAGTCCTGGACATATTTGCTCAGCCCTACAAATCCATCCTCTGGTACATTGGACCTCAGGAATTATGTAAGGTACATTGTGACCATAAAATTAAGTATTGAGTGCATTGACTAAGTCTCCATTGGCATAGTAGCTCAGAGTAATGATGATAATTGTCAAGGATGCACACACAGAACACCAACTCCCATCAGGTGTAGGCTTAGTCAGATGGACAACAATGCGGAAAAACTTGTCAGGAACTCTGTCCATATAACAAGGTTTACATCCATCATTGGGTTTGGCAAGCCGAACAAGATCTCTAGTGTCTGTGGTGGTCTGTTCCTCCTCATGGCATCTTCAACTCTTTGTTGTTCATGTCCCACAGGAACAAGATCTCTAGTGTCTGTGGTGGTCTGTTCCTCCTCATCTGCAAACCACGTATGCAAAGGTTACAACTTTTAAGGGAGTATCAACTTGTTGATACTGGTGCATTCACACCAGACGCCAATAGCGCGTCAAATTTGCGTACTTTGAATCCATTCGCGCATCAAGAGTGAAAGAGCACGTCGGAAACAAAACCCCTTGGCGGCCATCTTTTTTATGTTGATCGTGCATTCATTGAGAGAGTCTCCGCTCTGTATTTGCTCTAGAGAGCAGAATAGCGGCGTAGGGATCACCGTCGCCGTATTTGGGTCCACCGGACCCTTCGGAGGTGAACCCAGTTAGCGAGTTCCACCGTTTGCTCGCTCCAGGAGCGGTACTTCTACCTGTCCCGCGGCCAGTTTGATGACCTGTTGTCCCGCATCGGAGCGAGGATCACCCTCGCCCTCATCCACCTAATCGGTCATTTATTCTTGTTTTGATGATAAATTGAGCCAGCCTCCAAAAGAAATGAACCTGTCTGTGATTTCTTTCTCTCACTCACTCTCCAGACACGAACTTATGCACTATATTATATTGGTTGTCTTTACATTAGACACGGAATAAATAGCATCGACAATAAATAGATAAACAAACATCGCCACTTTCGAGTCAAGTGGCGTGTTATCTCGACGCATTTTGAGCTATCCGCGTGTATGTCTACGCCATTAACGTCCACGTGTCTGTACACGCCGTCAAACGTCCAGTCATAAATGCCATTAACCCCAGTGACGGTTAGGTTTAGGGACGGGGTTGAGGTAAGTCATATATTTATATAACGTTAAGTCAACGGCATTCATAAACACGGTGTCATACACGGCGTGTCATACACCTGCTACTTCATGAGATAAGTAGGGTTGGGTATCGTTTGAATTTGAACGATTATGATTCAGATTCCGATTCCTTGTTTCGATTCTGGTTCCTAACGATTCTCGATTCCGATTCTTTTAAGAGGCAGGGTCAAAAAAGTTTAGCTAACCTTGCGAACCAACGGTCTTTCTGAAGGAAATACTCCTTTTGTCACAAATTTTGCATTTTGCCGAGATTTCGTTATTTTTAGAAAAGTGAAGCCACACTTTGGACCGCCGACGTAAGCTACCCATGTTCGACTCGCGCGGTTATGCCAACACTTCCGGTAGACGCTTCTTCATTGGTGTTGTTCAGCGGTTTCTTCTTCCGCTCGGCGGACTGTGAATATCGAAACTAGGAATCGAAATTTTAACTTTTGAACGATTCCGGGAAAAACGAAAAGTTAGTCCCGGTTCCAATCGATACTCGATACCCAACCCTAGAAATAAGTCTGCATTTATTGAAATCTAGATTTGTGTGATAACATATTGTGCATTAGAACCACGCTGGCATTTAGTCATATTACAACATAATTTATTGAAGCATCCAGATATAGCAGCTAGGCTCCTGATTGGTTAACGCGGCACAAATTGATGCCAAAGTTCAGATTTTTCAACTCGGGCGGCAGACGCGAATTCACGTCAAACGCGTGAATACACAAAATGCACTAATAAAATAATTTACGCGTAACGTGCCAGACGCTCAATTCGCACAAACTTGACTCTACGCCTCATTCGCGCCGCAGGAATTTTTAACGCACATAACATGACTTCGCATCGACTTAACATTGAAATCACTCGCGCAAGACGCTCTATTCTTGTCCAACGCACTATTAGGCATCGTAGTATTCCACGAATACAAGTAATAACTCGATCTATGGCATATTTTGATTGAATAATGAGATGATTGCTCAGGATGTAAAGAATGAAAAACAGCATTCCTGTTCACATAATGACTGTGATAAGGTGTAGAAAAAAGAAACGAAATAAAAGAAAATGGGAAAAAAGTGTGGTGGATATGAAGTGACCAGATAACTGATGGCTATCAGGAAACTGTAGAACATGATTTGAGATACGGAGTTCCCATGTCTTTAAAAGGGCAAACATGGATATGTTGTCAGAAAGAAAAGTTTAACAATCTCTAGTACTTTAAGAAGTTTAAGAATTTTTCCACACAATTGCGACTTTATTTCTCAGAATTGCTACTTTATATCTCTAAATTGCGACTTTATTTCTCACAATTCTGACCTTACAACACGCAATTACGACTTTATATCACACAATTGCGACTTTTTCAATTCTGAGAAGTAAAGTCGTAATTGCGGTTTGTAAAGTCAGAATTGACAGTCTTAATTGTGTGATATAAAGTTAGCATTGCGTGTTGTAAAGTCAAAATTGTGATATATAAAGCCCTAATTGCGTGATATAAATAAAGTCGCTTTTTTCGAGATGTAAAGTAGCAATTCTGAGAAATAAAGTCGCGTTTGTGAGAAAAAAGACAGAATTATGACATTTTTTCTCACAATTACGAGTTTACATCAGAATTGTGTGATATAAATTCGCAATTACGAGTTATACAGCCAATTCTAAGGGGAATAAAAGTACTAAAAAAAATAACTTCTTTTCCCCTGAGAAAGTTTATATCTTATAATTTTGACTTTATATCGCGCAATTATGACTTTACTTCTCAGAATTGCTACTTTATATCTCTAAATTGCAACTTTATTTCTCACAATTCTGACTTTACAACACGCAATTCTGACTTTATATCGCGCAATTACGACTTTATATCACACAATTGCGACTTTTTCAATTCTGAGAAATAAAGTCGTAATTGCATGATATAAAGTCGTAATTGAATTGTGACATATAAAGTCAGAATTGCGTGATATAAAGTCAGAATTGCATGTTTAGGTAGCAAAATATGACAATTTACTCAGTCTAGAGCCCTGTAGTGTGTATAGTTTATTTCCACTTTTAAATGAACGCCATCTACTGTCAGAGAGACAACTTTTATCTTTTTGCATTGAACTTAACTGACCAATTACACATTCCCGTTGGTTGAACATGAGTTTATAGATATTATTAATCAACGAGGTGTCCAGTGGTCACAACACACACCGGCTATGGAGGAGGTGAAGAGGAGAGATTTGGCTATAGGGTGATGTGTGGCTTAATTAGTTAAAATTAACTTACAAAGAAGGAACTTTGTTTCTCAGCCCATGAAAATGAACTACTTACCATGACCTCAGACTGTGTTTAAGTGGTTTCTCCTGTATGGATCTTCATGTGTTGCGTCAGGCGACTTTTAATAGAGAACCTCATCCAGCATTGGTCACACGTGTGCGGCTTCTCTCCAGTGTGGATCATCTCGTGTGTTTTTAGATGTGTTGATCGATTGAATCTCTTTTCACAGTATGAACACTTGTAAGGTTTTTCTCCAGTGTGGATCATCTCATGTGTTTTCAGAGATGACGACAGACTGAATCTCTTGTCGCAGTGTGAACACTCGTAAGGTTTTTCTCCAGTGTGGATCCGCTCATGTGTTTTGAGATGTGTTGACCGACTGAATCTCTTTTCACAGTGTGAACACTTGTAGGGTTTTTCTCCAGTGTGAATCATCTCATGTGTTTTCAGAGATGATGACTCACTGAATCTCTTGTCACAGTGTGAACACTCGTAAGGTTGTTCTCCAGTGTGGATCATCTCATGTGTTTTCAGATGCGTTGATCGACTGAATCTCTTGTCGCAGTGTGAACACTTGTAAGGTTTTTCTCCAGTGTGGATCATCTCGTGTGTTTTTAGAGATGATGACAGACTGAATCTCTTTTCGCAGTGTGAACACATGTAAGGTTTTTCTCCAGTGTGGACCATCTCATGTGTTTTCAGAGATGATAACTGACTGAATCTCTTTTTACATTGTGAACACTTGTAGGGTTTTTCTCCAGTGTGAATCATCTCATGTGTTTTCAGATTTGCTGATTGACTGAATCTCTTGTCACAGTGTGAACACCTGTAAGGTTTTTCTCCAGTGTGGATCCTCTCATGTGCTTTTAGATGTGCTAATTGACTAAATCTCTTGTCACAGTGTGAACACTTGTAAGGTTGTTCTCTATTGTGAATCCTCAAGTGAACATTAAGGTTTGAATATAGACTGAAACTCTTCCCACACTGAGTGCAGATGTAAGATTTCTTGGCTCGTCTTTTCTTTAAAAATGTACTTTTAGTCTTTGAGCGACTCAAGGGTTTTCCTCCAGGTTGGACATGATGTTCCTCCTCCACTTCTCTCAGTTCTTCTCTCTCCTCCTTTATCTCTCTCAGTTCTTCTCTCTCCTCTTTTATTTCACTCAGTTCTTCTCTCTCCTCCTTTATCTCTCTCAGTTCTTCTCTCTCCTCCTTTATTTCTCTCAATTCATCTCGCTCCTCCTTTATTTCTCTCAATTCATCTCTCTCCTCTTTTATTTCTCTTAATTCATCTCTCTCCTCCTTTATTTCTCTCAATTCTTCTCTCTCCTCCTTTATTTCACTCAGTTCTTCTCTCGCCTCGCTTTCTTCCGTCAGGTCTGACATGAAAGGGAAAAAAAATTACATTTAATTATTAGTACATCAAAATAATTCAAAGAGAGAAATAATTACCCCTCCTTGAACTGCTACCTTAACGTGGTGGAGGGGTTTGAGTACCCGAATGACCCTAGGAGCTATGTTGTCTGGGGCTATATGCCCCTGGTAGGGTCTCCCAAGGCAAACAGGTCCTAGGCGATGGGTCAGACTAAGAGCGGTTCAAAACCCGTTATGAAGAAAATAATAACAAGGACCGTGACGTTGCCCGGTATGGCGCAGCCGGGGCCCCACCCTGGAGCCAGGCCCGGGGTTGGGGCTCGTATGCGAGCGCCTGGTGGCCGGGCCTCTCCCTACGGGGTCCGGCCGGGCTCAGCCCGAAGAAGCGACGTGGGACCGTCTTTCCGTGGGCTCACCACCTACAGGAGGAGCCATAAGGGGCCGGTGCAGAGAAGATCGGGCGGCAGCCGAGGGCAGGGGCCTCGGCGACCCGATCCCTGGACACGGAATCTAGCCTTAGGGACGTGGAACGTCACCTCACTGGCGGGGAAGGAGCCCGAGATTGTGCGTGAGGTTGAGAGGTTCCGACTAGAGATAGTCGGTATCACCTCTACGCATGGCTTGGGCTCTGGAACCACACTCCTCGAGAGAGGATGGACTCTTCACCACTCTGGAGTTGCCCATGGCGAGAGGCGGCGGGCTGGTGTGGGTTTGCTTATAGCCCCCCAGCTCAGCCGCCACGTGTTGGAGTTTACCCCGGTGAACGAGAGGGTCGTTTCCCTGCGCCTACGGGTCGGGGATAGGTCTCTCACTGTCGTGTGTGCCTACGGGCCAAATGGCAGTGCAGAGTACCCGGTCTTCTTGGAGTCTCTGGGAGGAGTGCTGGAAAGCACCCCGACTGGGGACTCCGTTGTTCTACTGGGGGACTTCAACGCTCACGTGGGCAACGACAGTGACACCTGGAGGGGCGTGATTGGGAAGAACGGCCCCCCCCCGACCTGAACCCGAGTGGTGTTCAGTTATTGGACTTCTGTGCTAGTTACAGTTTGTCCATAACGAACACCATGTTCAAGCATAAGGGTGTCCATCAGTGCACGTGGCACCAGGACACCCTAGGTCGTAGGTCGATGATCGACTTTGTGGTTGTTTCATCTGACCTGCGGCCGTATGTCTTGGACACTCGGGTGAAGAGAGGGGCGGAGCTGTCAACTGATCACCACCTGGTGGTGAGTTGGATCCGATGGCGGGGGAGGAGGCTGGACAGACTCGGCAGACCCAAGCGTACCGTAAGGGTTTGCTGGGAACGTTTGGCCGAATCTCCTGTCAGAAAGATCTTCAACTCTCACCTCCGGCAGAGCTACGACCAGATCCCGAGGGAGGCTGGAGATATTGAGTCTGAGTGGACCATGTTCTCCACCTCCATTGTCGAAGCGGCTACTCAGAGCTGTGGCCGTAAGGTCTCCGGTGCCTGTCGAGGCGGCAATCCCCGAACCCGGTGGTGGACACCGGAAGTAAAGTATGCCGTAAAGCTGAAGAAGGAGTCCTATCGGGCCTGGTTGGCTCGTGGGACTCCGGAGGCAGCTGACGGGTACCGGCAGGCCAAGCGGACTGCGGCCCGGGTGGTCTTGGAGGCAAAAACTCGGGCCTGGGAGGAGTTCGGTGAGGCCATGGAGAAGGACTATCGGCTGGCCTCGAAGAGATTCTGGCAAACTGTCCGGCGCCTCAGGAGAGGGAAACAGTCCCCTACCAATGCTGTTTACAGTAGGGCTGGGCGGCTGTTGACCTCGACTGGGGATATCGTCGGACGGCGGAAGGAATACTTCGTGGACCTCCTCAATCGCGCCGTCACGTCTTCCATTGAGGAAGCAGAGGCTGAGGGCTCAGAAGTGGACTCGTCCATCACCCTAGCTGAGGTCACCGAGGTGGTCAAGAAACTCCTTGGTGGCAAGGCCCCGGGGGTGGATGAGATCCGCCCCGAATACCTCAAGTCTCTGGATGTTGTGGGGCTGTCTTGGTTGACACGCCTCTGCAGCGTGGCGGTCGGGGACAGTGCCTCTGGGATGGCAGACCGGGGTGGTGGTTCCTCTTTTTAAGAAGGGGGACCGGAGGGTGTGTTCCAACTATAGGGGGATCACACTTCTCAGCCTCCCTGGAAAAGTCTATGCCAGGGTACTGGAGAGGAGAATACGGCCGATAGTGGAACCTCGGATTCAGGAGGAACAGTGCGGTTTTCGTCCGGGCCATGGAACACTGGACCAGCTCTATACTCTCTACAGGGTGCTGGAGGGTTCATGGGAGTTTGCCCAACCTGTCCACATGTGTTTTGTGGATTTGGAGAAGGCATTCGACTGTGTTCCCCGAGGCGGCCTGTGGAGAGTGCTCCGGGAATACGGGGTCCGGGGTCCTTTGCTAAGGGCTGTCCGGTCCCTGTATGACCGAAGCAGGAGCTTGGTACGCATTGCCGGTAGTAAGTCAGACTTCTTCCCGGTGCATGTTGGACTCCGGCAGGGCTGCCCTTTGTCGCCGGTTCTGTTCATAATTTTTATGGACAGAATTTCTAGGCGCAGCCAGGGGCCAGAGGGTGTCAGGTTTAGGGACCACACGATTTCATCTCTGCTCTTTGCGGATGATGTTGTTGTGTTGGCCCCTTCATACCAGGACCTTCAGCATGCACTGGGACGGTTTGCAGCCGAGTGTGAAGCGGCTGGGATGAGAATCAGCACCTCCAAATCTGAGGCCATGGTCCTCAGCCGGAAAAGGGTGGCTTGCCCACTTCAGGTTGGTGGAGAGATCCTTCCTCAAGTGGAGGAGTTTAAGTATCTTGGGGTTTTGTTCACGAGTGAGGGAAGGATGGAACGGGAGATTGACAGACGGATCGGTGCAGCTTCAGCAGTAATGCGGTCGGTGTACCGGTCTGTTGTGGGAAAGAAGGAGCTGAGCCGTAAGGCAAAGCTCTCGATTTACCGGTCAATCAACGTTCCTACTCTCACCTATGGACATGAGCTTTGGGTCATGACCGAAAGGACAAGATCCCGGATACAGGCGGCCGAAATGAGCTTTCTCCGCAGGGTGGCTGGGCGATCCCTTAGAGATAGGGTGAGGAGCTCGGTCACTCGAGAGGAGCTCAGAGTAGAGCCGCTGCTCCTCCACATCGAGAGGGGTCAGCTGAGGTGGCTTGGGCATCTGTTCCGGATGCCTCCTGGACGCCTTCCTGGGGAGGTGTTCCGGGCACGTCCCACTGGGCGGAGGCCCCAGGGAAGACCTAGGACACGCTGGAGAGACTATGTCTCCCGGCTGGCCTGGGAACGCCTCGGTATCCCCCCAGAAGAGCTGGAGGAAGTGTCTAGGGAGAGGGAAGTCTGGGCATCTCAGTTTAGACTGCTGCCCCCGCGACCCGGCCCTGGATAAGCGGAGGATGATGAGTTATGAGATGAGAAATAATAAGTGAAAGGATATGAAAGTGAACCCTGATGTAATAGTAGTAAGTAGACAACTGCTATAAAAAATTATGTCCTTAAACAAGATAGCTTGTTTCCGCCACTGGATTAAAAAATAATAATTGCGATTTTTATCTCACAATTGCGAGATATGAATTCAGAATTGTGAGAAATAAAGTAGCAATTGCGAGATATAAAGTAGCAATTTTGAGAAATAAAGTTAAGAGTTTACATCAGAATTGTGAAATATAAATTCACAATTGCGAGTTATACAGCCAATTCTAAGGGGAACAAAAGTACTTAAAAAAGTAACTTTTTTCCCCTGAGAAAGTTTATATCTTACAATTTCGACTTCATATCGAGCAATTACGACTTTATATCGCGCAATTATGACTTTATATAGCACAATTACGACTTTATATCACGCAAATACGACTTTTGAGAAATAGTCGTAATTGCGTGATATAAAGTCATAATTGCGTGATATAAAGTCGTAATTGCGCAATATAAAGTCGAAATTGTAAGATATAAACTTTCTCAGGGGAAAAAAGTTACTTTTTTAAAGTACTTTTTCCCCCTTAGAATTGGCTGTATAACTCGCAATTGTGAATTTATATCTCACAATTCTGATGTAAACTCGTAATTGTGAGAAAAAGTCATATTTCTGTCTTTTTTCCACACAATTGCGACTTTATTTCTCAGAATTGCTACATTATCTCTAAATTGCGACTTTATTTCTCACAATTCTGACTTTAAAACACGCAATTCTGACTTTATATCACGCAATTAACACTATATATATTACAATTCTGACTTTACAACACGCAATTACGACTTTATATCACACAATTGCGACTTTTTCAATTCTGAGAAATAAAGTCGTAAGTACGTGATATAAAGTCGTAATTGCGTGTTGTAAAGTCAGAATTGTGACAAAGTCTTAATTGCGTGATATAAAGTCAGAATTGTGATATGTAAAGTCGTAATTGCGTGATATAAAGTCAGAATTGCGAGATATATAGTAGCAATTCTGAGAAATAAAGTCACAATTGTGAGGACAAAAAAACAGAATTATGACATTTTGACAATTCTGAGAAATAAAGTTGTAATTGCGTGATATAAAGTCGTAATCGTGTGATATAAAGTCGTAATCGTGTGACAAAGTCGTAATCGCGTTAAATAAAGTCGTAATTGCGTGATATTAAGTCATAATTGCGCAATATAAAGTCGTAATTGTGTGATTTAAAGTCGAAATTGTGAGATATAAAGACAAAATTGTGAGATATAAACTATTCTCAGGGAAAAAAAGTTACGTCTTTATATCACACAATTGCAAATTTTTCAATTCTGAGAAATAAAGTCGTAATTGCGTGATATAAAGTCGTAATTGAGTGTTGTAAAGTCATAATTGTGAGATATAAAGTCATAATTGTGTGATATAAAGTTGTAATTGCGTGATATAAAGTCGTAATTGCGTGATATAAAGTCAGAATTGCGTGATATACAGTCAGAATTGTGAGATAAAGTCGTAATTGCGTGATATAAAGTTAGAATTGCGAGATATAAAGTCGTAATTGTGAGATATAAAGTCAGAATTGTGAGATAAAGTCGTAATTGCTTGATATAAAGTTAGAATTGTGAGATATAAAGTCGTAATCTCGTGATATAGAGTCAAAACTGTGAGATATAAAGTCGTAATTGTGAGAAAAAAAAAGAATTGTGAGATAAAAAGTTGCAATTAGCTTTTTTATTTTTCATTTCTTGGCGGAAACAAGCTTCCATAGAAAGAGGTAAATTTATCTTCCAATTCTTATTTTAAAAACATTATAAATTGATTTATTATAGATTACATTTAGATTGATATCCATTTTACTAAACCGTTTTAAGTATTAATGACCGTTTACACTAGACTTTTCCTTCATAAACGGCTCTATGAAGGAGCTCTTTTTACTGCATGATGGAAAGACAAGAGAATAATCCTCAGTTTTTACACAAACTGTGTCTGTATTCATCAACCCTGTTACCAAAGTTACTGTAAGAAGAATATCTAGAACTATGAATAAGATATATTTTATTTGACAAATACAATTATCAGTAACTTGGTGTTTAACTATTATTCCAAAAAATATATTTTTCAATTATGTTGAAAATGACAAATTCTGGGAAGGTTGTTGCAAATTGGGAACCAGATATAAAATAACTGTAAAAAATAAACCAGCTAAAATAGTATTGTTGAAACAAAGCCAGAACATTCTGTACCATTTCATAGTTGAACTCTTTATCTAAAAGTGATGAAGAGCTTGAATGTTTCTAACATGAATGTTCTCCAGCATCATGAATGAATGAAGAATAAACACCAACCTCTTTGTTCTTCAGTGTGTTTCATTCTGCATGGTTCTGGATCACTCATGTTCTCACTGTCCTCATTAATAAACTCAGTCTTTGCAGATTTCAGCTCTTCCTGATGGGTTCATGCTCGTCTTCACTTGTAGCTGATGGGAATTTACAGCATTTATTGTGGAATTACTGTGGGAGGAGCTTCACTGATTATGTCATTGCAGTGGGAGGAGCTTCACTGATGATGTTTCTAGTCTTGAAGGAGCTGATCTGCCCAAATCAAAAATATAAATTTAAGTTTTGTTTTAATAAGAAATGACGTTCTAAGCATTTGTGTCTGTTGATCTATTCATTGTACAGTAACTGATGCCAATTCATTAATTATTTATTTTGCTAATCCTAACAATATTCTGCTTCTTCATGAAAATACATGTATCTAGAAATATGTATAATAAAAGAAAAAAGAAGAAAAACGGTTAAAATCATAAACAGAAATAAACTTACTTGTATTAGCCAACAAATCCCCTCAGTCTGTTGACACCGATGAAATGAGCTTTAAGTGTCAATTTACAGGAGATGTGAAGACATTCGCATAATAAATGAGGTGAAAACAGGAACTATTGTCATGAAATAAAGAGCGTTTTCAGCAGATCTGTTAATATTGATGATCCTCAGACTATCAACACTCATTCAACAAGCCATTCAGGATCATCAGCAGATCATCTCACTTTATTCTGAGTGTTTGCTGTTAGAAACACGTTATTTGAGTCAGGATATAAAAGCCCATAAAACTACAACTATACTGAAAGGGAATACTATTATTTCTCTATTATTTACTATTACTATTATTTATTTCGCTCGATGTAAAGAATTTAGCATTATCTGTTCCAGTATGACACTTGAGATTGATTCACATTAATTAATTCCCCTCACAGATTTTACAGTTTGACTTTTGACGACGAAACAATCACACAAACGAACACACACTCGCTCAGGTCTGAATGAACTCCACATATTCTCCTCAGGCTCGAAGTTGCTGCACTAAATGTGTATTTCAGGAGGAAGACGCCAGAAAAGACGCACAAATATCGCTGTGATCGATGAAAACAACACTGAAATGAGTCTGTCGCTTAATCAAACTGTATAAAGTGTGTGTGATGGGTGTGTAAATCCGAGAAATACCGTTTGCTGCTCTCATCGCCTCAGAAGACTCGACGCTGAAAAACTCCCGCGCAGCACGATGACGTTGCTGGTAGATGGAGGTGTATTTTTAGTGACGCCTTACACGCATGCGCAGTACCGATTTCTGGTTTTAATTTGCATGCGCTAGCATGTATGCTCAATAATATTATACTGATGATGTTCTAAACTGTGTAGTAGTACTGTTAAATAGTTATAAGTAATTATTGATGAATAAGTAATTATTTACATACATGCTACACGCAAAATAGGTTATTTTACATTTTAAATCACATGATTTTTAAACCTCAATTTGATAGATTAATAGCATGTCCTCACTGCAAGTATATGTTTTTTAATGCATGTATGTAGAGCATTTTAAAATAAAGTCGTTTTATTTTTTTTAAAGGTCATATGCTGGTTAATTTTTTTTTAATTATATTTTTTTATATTTGAACATTTCCAAAGAAGAAAACAGTCACAATATAGAACTAATAAATAGAATAAAACATGAAATAACGAAGCCACAAGACAGGGGACAAATAAATGCTAAAAAAACAAATATATATCAAAGGAAAAGATTAAAAGACTTACATATTTCAGTTGTTTTTAAAGCCTCCTTGTTACACGAGTCAGAGATAGTTCAAAACAATCAAAAAAATCCAGGAAATCACATTGAAGGATTTTTAAAGAATTTATTTGTAAATCATGGTGGAATATAAGTATTTCCCTCTAAGAGTAGTAACTCCTGCGCAGGGTTCAGTTCTAATTACCAAAAGTCGTGACCCCACTGAGATCTCCAGGATCTAACAACGTTGACAGATGAATGGGATTCTTGGAAAACACTAAAGTCAGGCTTCAGTCTCTTTGCAAACAAAACTAAAGCTTTCCTTTTTTACAGTTTGCTGTTTTTCAGTCATTTACGAATGATTGAAATGATTGAATGTTTAAGGATGAGTGAACGCATTCATGTTTTTTAACAGGACTGGTATGAAGTAGTTGCTAATGAGAGATATAAAGGAACGATGACATTTCCTGAGTTAATACTCATTCTGAACAGGCCTAGTGTGTGAATGAGAGTTTGACACTGTAGCATGAAAAGTTTCTTTTTTAATGTCCGTTTAAAGTATCAACATGTAAACACACACACACATGGCGAGAGTTCATGAGTTGACGTGTCAGTCGCTATCGCTGCCGCTCGTCAGTCCTGATGGCGCTCGTTCCGGCCCGTTTGTCTGCGTCTCTGTGCTTTGGTGCTCCTGCCCTGACGGAGCTTGTTGTCTTGCGCTGACGACGACTTCCTGTCGCTCAGACGGCTTCTGCGCCTCATTTCCTTTTTGGACCTGCGTTTGTTGCTTTTCTGTTTAGTGAGGCTGTTGAGGGACGCCGTGAGGGTCTGGATCCTGCAGAATCACACACACACACAATGAATCTGAATCACTGAATCACAGACTCAAGTGAACAACAAACAGTGAGTCATTAAAGAGATTGACAGCTCAGTCTGAATCTGATGAAGTGTGCGTCGTACATTGGTTGTTATATCAGATAAAGCCCAGCAGGTGTGTGTGTGTGTGTGTGTGTGACCTCAGAATATCGAGATAGGGTGTATATGCGTCAGTTTCACAAACGGCCCGACGCGCTAGCCGGCGCAGACGTGAAGAAGAGATGAATATTTGGCTCAAGTGATAGGCTTGGCGAGAGAAATTATATTTGTATTTTCGTATATGTATAATTGTCTCTAGATTTTTATACATAAAAATGAATATTTTTGTGTACATAAATTATTTTTTTTTAATGTATAAAAATTTATAAATTTATAAAAATTTATAAATTTACAAATATATTTAAAAATGTATAAAACTTTATAAATATATTAATAAATATATAAAAATTTATAAATATATTTATAAATATACATTTATAAATTTATATTTATATATAAATAATTATAAATTAATTTATATTTATTTATATATAAATATAATTCATTTAAATATAAATAAATGAATTATATTTATTAACCTTTTAAATATAAATGAATAATAAATATAATTTATTATATATATATATATATATATATATATATATATATATATATATATATATATAAAAATTAGGGCTGTCAAAACGATTAATCGCATCCAAAATAAAAGTTTGTGTTTATAATATATGTGGGTGCACTGTGTATAATTATTTTATATATATAAATACACACACGCTTGTATATATTTAAGAAATATTTTCATGTATATTCTGTATATAGATTTATATATAATTAATATTATATATAAATATTTTATATATAAATAATATATTTTTTCTTAAATATACATGCATGTGTTTTTTATATATACACAAAATAATTATACACAGTGCCCCCACAAATATTATATAAACAGAAACTTTTATTTTGGATGCGATTAATCGCGATTAATCGTTTTGACAGCCCTAATAAAAATATAAATTAGCTTATATTTAAATTAATTTATATTTATTTATATATAAATATAATTCATTTAAATATAAATGAATAATAAATATAATTATATATATATATATATATATATAAATTAGCTTATATTTAAATTAATGTATATTTATTTATATATAAATATAATTAATTTAAATATAAATGAATAATATATATATATATTAGGGCTGTCAAAATGATTAATCGCATCGAAAATAAAAGTTTGTGTTTACATAATATATGTGTGTGCACTGTGTATAATTATTTTAGATATAAATACACACAAATGCTTGTACATATTTAAAAATATTTTCATGTATATTCTGTATATAGATTTAGATGTAATTTATATTATATATATAAACACAAATATTTTATAAATAAATAATATTTTTTTCTTAAATATACATGCATGTGCGTTTTTTATATATATACAAAATAATTACACACAGTGCCCCCACAAATATTATGTAAACACAAACTTTTAATCGCAATTAATCGCTTTGACAGCCCTAATTTATATATAAATATAATTCATTTGAATATAAGTTAATAATAAATATAATTTACCATATATATTAAAGTGACCAAAAAGACACTTCAGCTCACCATAGAACTGTCTCCAAAACATTCGTACACATGACTCAGAGTTTGCGTGAAGGTCGAAGATTGTCCCGACATGTTTTTTTTATAAATCACGTCTTAAGCGTGGGAAATGGCGTTCGGCTCTTGCGGGGCACGCTTTATGCGATACAACGGTTAAAAACGAGGCCCCTGATCACCCTATTGTAATTCTACGTTTACTTTACTATTATTCTTAATCAATGACAGCCCTATCAACAGAACATAGGACAAGTATGAAATACTTGGCACACTTTTACCAATATTGGAGTCTCAAGGACCAACTCTATAGCGCCACCACCAGTTCAAACATTCAACATTAATATGGGTCTAACTTTTGATCTAGAGAAATGCAGACTCCGATAATAAGACTCCGCCCATTTAATTCAGTTTTTTCGATACTCTTATTTTTCTTACACAAATTGCCTAAAATGATCTTTGGACAGAAATGACGTTTATTCAACTTTGTTCAATAGTTCTGGTGTCGCAAACTTAACGAGGTCGACCCAACCTCAGTTCAGAGGCTGTACTAAAGTATGACTAATCGAAGCGAACATTAGCTTTATTAGAACCATGATCTGAGACGCCATGCCTAATTTCGGGAATAGCGCCCCCTACAGGTTCTGATCTGATTTTAAAAGTCGTAAACGCGGTGTCTGTGGATTCCTTGTGTCATGCCGAATTTGCGCGGATTGGATTGGATGTACCACTCGTCCGCCATTTTGAATCTTGTCATGATCTTTTAAATTATTTGACGTCTTCAAAAGATTGGGAACAGCATGTCCTGAAGGTACACCAACGAGTTTAGGGTTTACTCTGAGATAATAACCGGCTGGATGAACATTATTCCTTCCGTATAAAGCGTCAAATATGATGATAATCACATAATAATCAATAATAATAATAATAATCATGCGTACTTCTTGGACAGCAGTGGGTTTCCGGCGACCTTGGGGAGGGCTTTGGTCTTCTCCTCGTCGTTCTGCTCCTCTCTCTGCGGATCCAGCAATCTGCCTGCCGATAGGTCGAGGTCGCTGATGGTCGTCACGGTGACCGTGTGGTTGGGGTGATCGTACTGAACGCTCTCCGTCGTGGCCGTGATCACGTCCTCCAGCTCGTCCACCTCATCTAAACACACACGGCTCAAATTTTGGCATCGCGCATAATTTTAATATTGATTCACTTTCTCCGAGACCCAATTGTGCAAACAGTTTCAGTGTAACAAAAGTTATTTTTTCACGGATTAACGGTCAAAAACATGCAAAATAGTGTCTCTGTGAATGTTGTAATGGACGGTTATGTCTTAACCCCTTAACCGTCGCCCCCCTTTTGAGAATGGGGGTTAAATGCACTATTCAACTTAAATGGTTGTAATTTAAGAATGCTTTGGAATATACCCAAGTTTGGTCTTGTTTTAAAGGAAACACTCAGCAGATTATTATTAAAGCGAAAACACTTCAAAAAATGAAAGTATGAAAAAGTTATGGAAGTTTAAATACACGGTAAATCAAATATACTGTTTTATATATTTTTTATTTTATATAAAAAATATTGTACAAAATATTTTACTCTAAAATTACTATAAAATGAAAGCTATATATCAAACTAAGTTGTGTTCCAAATTTGAAGTTGATATCACAAAAATTGAAGTTCCCATGAGATTTTGTTTAGGCGTAGTACCAAAAATAGCCACCGGGTGCCATTGAATTCCATTGAATTTAGTTCTATACATTCTGCCTTAACAAATAATACATTTCTGTCCAAATATCAATTCTGTCACAGAATTTGGAACCTTGAGACTCAGACCTTTCTGACAATATCAGTTTTGTCAAGATTAGAAAAGGTTTTGATAAATATATAGAAAATATAATGATGCTCAAAAGCCTGATAAAATAAGTACGGTTTCTATGGTAACGCAATGTTCAATTATAAACAGTTTTCACAGGATGAATTCTGAGTTTATAAGTTTTCAAATGATACCTAATTTATGATAACTACTAAAATATGTAATATGATAAAAAAGGCAATAAAAATTATATTATATTGTAGAGCAGTGTTTCCCAAACTTTTTTTCTGGGGACCCCCATTTTAAAGTCGATAAATCCTTGTGACCCAATAAACATTAGGCCCATATAGTTCATATATCACGAAGAGAATTTATGCATTAACAAAATATGTATGACCATTTTTAAGGTCAGTTAAGCTTTCAGTTAACTATTTAAAAGAGATACAGATATTTGACAAAGCACATTTTTTTTATTAACCCGTTGTTGACAATAAGCGAAATGCAGAGGTGAAATGAGAAAGGAAGAGTTGACAGGGCATCTCATTGTTTTGATATTCTCATCATTGTACACAATTTATTATAATAATTATTATAGGCTTAAATTAAAATATCCTGACAGTGAGACTTTGTAACCATGCATGGCTCACTACCACTGTATAAAAAAATGCCTAAACAGGTAAAAAAAAAATATACACACAATTAATAATATATTCCTCTACCCCCCTAATAAATCTAATGTAATATAAATTACTATAATATAGTATTCAATATAAATATTCCACATTTATCCCCAAACCATGGTAAATTATTACATTCATATTACATGGTAAATGTTTGTAAGGGTGGTGATTAGGGCATTTAGTCTTCTAACTTTGTTCATGTTTCTGCTATTTACCTCATAAGTGGTTTTGGGGAATGTAAAGGCTGTTTCATCCGATTTAAAACTAGTTAAAATCATTGAGGGATTTGTGGTTTGTAAGAGAGAGGATTGAGTGTCCGATTTAAACGCTTCTCAATATATGTCACAACGCTGTTTAATAATAGTGTCCGGGACCAGGAGTAAACGCGACTCCTTTAAGCTTTGCGTTCCGTTATCCACTGGGCCGTGCTGCCTAGTTCAAAGTAAACTAGTGAAACAGCTGAAACTAGCGCTATTTTGTTCTCTATTTGTTGTTACTGACCGAGAAACTGCTTCAGGTGAACGAATCCGAATCGTTTCAGACCGTTATGCACGCGCGTTTGGCCAATTCATGGAAAGGAAATAATCAAACCAAGGAATGATTAATATCGCTGGTTCAGTCGACAGAAATACAGGACACACATTAGAACTGCTGAAATATTCGGACTGTAAACGTTTCTCTCAGGTCAGTCGGAGCGCTCATAGTACACAAACAGTGCGTATAGTCGTCCAGCTGCGCGCGCCACTGCGGCGACGCGCATATCTAATATATAACCAAATTTAGCCGCACCACCAGAAAATAGGAGGAGGGAGGTTGGGGTGCCCTCGGCCGTATGGAGATGTTTGGCGGGCCGCACTTGGCCCGCGGACCGCCAATTGAATAGCCCTGGTCTAGAGAGTAGCTAGCCTATAGCACACTGAAAAATAGTGCTCGACTTAGCGACCCATACAAAATCTACCGCAACCCACATGTGGGTCGGGACCCCGCCTTTGGGAATGACTGTTGTAGAGGATAATATATATACATATTATAATTTTTAGAGGATAATATTATACTATATATTTTTTTATTGAAAAATACTAGATTATATGTTTTATTATGAACTTTTAGCGTAAAAACAGAAGTTTCGATGATTAATAGTGGGTGCATCGACTTTTTGTGACAAAGGTCAAAACTCCTGTTATGATGCAGATTTTTTGAGGCGCACTCTTGTCATAAATTCATCAATTACTCTTCCTACATAATTTGTAACACAAAACAGGGGTAGAATATTTATTTAGAAGTCTTAGACCTTTCCAACAATATGTAATTTGTCATAATTAGATTAAGATTTAATAAAAATATAGTGAAGTAAAATTAGGCGTCCCGGTACCGGGACAGTGACAGTTAACGTGACCGTGTGCGTCGGTGTATGATCCGCGCGCTAGCTCTTAAAGGGACAGCGACCTAGTATGTGTCTGTCGTTAACGTTGTCGCCAAAACAACAAAAGACCGCATTAATTGTAAGGATTAATATGCTTCTAATTTAGTCAGGACTAAAAGATTCTCCGTGTTATTTTACATTTGATTACTTTAAGCAGTTTCTATGGCGTATGTGTGTTGTGTGAATATGGAGTGGTCTAGTGGTTGAATCTATGGTTTAATGACAAATGCATTGGTTTAGAATATATTGGTTTCCTCAACTATTCATTGGTTTACTCAACTATATATTGGTTTTCTTAATTATACATTGGTTTACTCAACTATATATTGTTTACTCAACTATATATTGGTTTAGATACATTGGTTTACTCAACTATGCATTGGTTTTCTCAATTATACATTGGTTTACTCAGCTATATATTGGTTTCCTCAACTATAGTAGGTTTACTCAACTATACATTGGTTTTCTCAACTATATATTGGTTTCCTCAACTATATATTGGTTTTCTCAACTATATATTGGTTTTCTCAACTATATATTGGTTTCCTCAACTATATATTGGTTTTCTCAACTATATATTGGTTTTCTCAACTATATATTGGTTTAGATACATTGGTTTTCTCAATTATGCATTGGTTTACTCAACGATATATTGGTTTCCTCAACTATACATTGGTTTCCTCAATTATACATCGGTTTAGATACATTGGTTTAGATACA
Organism: Cyprinella venusta; assembly: GCA_038021265.1. Taxonomy (NCBI): domain Eukaryota; kingdom Metazoa; phylum Chordata; class Actinopteri; order Cypriniformes; family Leuciscidae; genus Cyprinella; species Cyprinella venusta. The sequence continues at coordinate 57,109,809 of CM075863.1, read as the reverse complement.
TTGGTTTTCTCAATTATATATTGGTTTTCTCAACTATAAGTTGGTTTTCTCAATTATACATTGGTTTGGATACATTGGTTTCTCAATTATATATTGGTTTTCTCAACTATATATCGGTCTTTTCAACTATAAATTGGTTGGATACATTAAAGTTTGTCGATTTATACATTGGTTTGTCAAAATACATGTTGTTAGCCAATGAAAACTGAAATTGAAAATCAATGTATCTAAACCATTGTATAGTTGAGTAAACCATTGTATAGTTGAGAAAACCAATGTATCTAAACCAATATAATAGTTGAGTAAACCAATATACCGTTAAGTAAACCAATGTAAACCAATGTATAGTTGAGAAAACCAATGTATAGTTGAGTAAACCAATGTATAGTTGAGGAAACCAATATATCGTTGAGTAAACCAATATATCGTTGAGTAAACCAATGTATAGTTGAGAAAACCAATGTATAGTTGAGAAAACGAATGTATCTAAACCAATATATAGTTGAGGAAACCAATGTATCATCGAATCAATGTATCGTTGAGTAAACCAATTTATAGTTCAGAAAACCAATGTATAGTTGAGGAAACCAATATATAGTTGAGTAAACCAATGTATAGCTGAGTAAACCAATATATAGCTGAGTAAACCCATGTATAATTGAGAAAACCAATGCATAGTTGAGTAAACCAATGTATCTAAACCAATATATAGTTGAGTAAACAATATATAGTTGAGTAAACCAATGTATAATTAAGAAAACCAATATATAATTGAGTAAACCAATAAATAGTTGAGGAAACCAATATATTCTAAACCAATGCATGTGTCATTAAACCATAGATTCAACTGCTAGACCACTCCATATTCACACAACACACATGAATTATTTCCTGAACGGCTTGCCGTAAGTTTCTGTAGAATTTCTGAATACTAGTGCTAGACCTACCCCAAAAAACACACACTCTCTCTTTATTCTATTGTATTAAACTCTTAACTATAAAAATACCCTAGTGTAAAAATATGAAAGTTAGCGAACACATTTAAGTGAGATAAAAGTCATTGAACACACACTCACCCAAAGCCTGACGGCGCTCCAGCAGCATCTTCAGATACTCTTTGTGTCTCTGGAGGAGGAACATCATCATCATCACCATCATCATCTTCATCAAAACACACTCCTCATCCTCACCTCCTCTCTGACGCGCTTCTGTTCCTCCTTCAGTTTGCTCCTCATCTCCTCCAGCGCTGCTCTCCGGCGCTCCAGCTTCCTCTTGTGGAAACCCGTCAGGAAATCCCTGACACACACACACACACACACACACACACACACACACACACACACACACACACACACACACACACACACACACACACACACCTTTACACCACAACTTTCAATATAAATATTCTGTGTCAATATGTGAGTGTATTTGTCCATTATGTCTGTGTGTTATGCATGTGTGTGTATGTGTATACATGAATGCCACAGAATTTAATCCAAGTAAACAAACTGATAAACTGTTGCTTTAATTCATTTTAAATCCTCTCACTAACTAAAGTACTGAATGGACGTCACTTACTGTCTGTCTTTATCATCAAACGTCAGCACACATTTACGCTGCTTCTGTTTCGCTCCACTTTTAAACTTTGAGTTCTGCTTTAATTTGCTGTTTTTCGCCATTTTTTCCACCAGTTTCACTAAACACGTGTGACGCGTTGCTACACTTCCGCTTCTGGGAAGCTGCCGGAAGTGCCAAAATAAAGGTCCTACCACAGAACGCGCATCTAAAATTAGAGTCCTCCTGAAGAAAAGCTCTTTACGTTTGTGGTCATTTATTTTGTAGTAAAAATATATATTGTCGACGTCATCTTGTTCACACTAGTGATGGGGGAGACGAAGCTTTGCAAAGCGTAGAATTAATTGAATGATTCAAATGATTCACTGTTTCGAAGCGTTCGAATCGCAACATTCTGGCGACCCCTGTTGGTCAGAACCATAACCACAGAACCACACTATTTTTTATTTTATTTTGTATTTTTTTACTATTACTCAAATGAAAACAACAGTAAACAAAGAATACAAAACATACAACATTAATATTACCCTTGCCAGGGGGTATCACATACATTCAAACAAATTGTAAGTCATACAAATATTTCTCGTTTTCATAGCCTTTTTGTTCAAAGAACCACTAATTAATTTTATATATGACAACATGTCACAATAAAAATGTTTAAAGGCCGGTTTTTGTTTTATATATTTGCAGTTGTGGATATATAAACATATACACTAGACCTCACCTTGAGGTTCTAAACATGCGTCAAAACCGCCGTCATCTTGGAACAGGGGTCTTGTCATAGGAGGTAGCTAGGTAACGCTGCTATCTCTGCCTTTACTTCGAATTCATTGATGGTGGCGGACTTTTGTGCAGCGTATGATATTCACGGATGAAATCTGAACTAGGAAGAATGTTTAAAAAAAATTCTTTCTGAAATCAATATAAATACATGTCTGACCGTTGGAACAAGCCAAAAATCGCATTCATGATGATTTATGGTGATTTTATTTCCGTTAGACCTGTGTCTACTACATTGGCGGTGATGCATTAAGTGGAGGGCCTCGCCTGTTTCAAGATGGCGGCTCTATTGACGCATTCGTTCTGCCGTAGCCAAGGTGACGTCTAGTGTATATCTCTATGGCCGGAAGTGCCAAAATAAAGGTCCTAACACAGAACGCGCATCTAAAATTAGAGTCCTCCTGAAGAAAAGCTCTTCACGTTTGTGGTCATTTATTTAGTAGTAGAAATATATATTGTCGACTTCATCTCGTTCACACTAGTGATGGGGGAGACGAAGCTTTGCAAAGCGTCGAATTAATTGAATGATTCAAATGATTCACTGTTTCGAAGCGTTCGAATCGCAACACTCTGGCGACCCCTGTTGGTCAGAACAATAACAACTCATTCAAAACATGCATAAAACAGCTTTTACAAATCCTTTGGAAATGTTCTATGGAAGTAAAATTTATCCAATGCAATTGAATAATCATTTAACAAGATTAAATGTCGAATGTTTGTATAATATGTGTTATACATTTTCAGGGCTTGTTTTGTTTATGGCATAGATGGCTACGCTAAACAAGACTAACTACTATTCATTTTAATTATCCTATTGCCACATGAAAACGTCTACAACTGTATAAAACTGATGAGATCAGGGAAAACCGATAGAGCTTTCGATGTTTCGCCGCTGGGGGGCGATTTCAGTGGATCCGCATTGACTCGCAGTTTGATACACGCTCCGAACCACTGATTCGATTCAAAGATTCATATCAATTGTTCACAAATTCTTGACCATTAAAATGTTTTCTTGCAAATATGTCTCTAAATTATAAACGAATAATTAATGTGTAATAGTAAATTAATAATTAATAATCAAGTGTGTTGGTTCGTTTATTCCAGTCATTTCTATGCACCCAAATCTTATTTTTTTCACTCATAGATGTGTCTCACATCCTGTTTTTACAGATAATAAATCCACAAAGAATATATGTGGATTTTAGAAGCTTAACATTCAATGTTAACATTATGACCGAAGCACTATTAAACTAAGAAAGTGACTGTCATGTTAAATCAAATGCACACAGACACATGATGGTTCTTCAACGGCATTTGCTGTTTTATTACAAAAAAAAGTCAAAAGACGTAGAAATTCAGACCAACACTTGAAAGAAAGAGTGAATGTGACCGAGCTGCGGAGAGAGTTACCGTTACAGTTAGATATTAAAACACAACCTGAACCTTTAGATTAAATTAATAAAACACTATAAGACACGCTAGTTTTTATATTCCTTTTTACTCTATTTACAGCTCACTTCTTCTGTCGTGAGTGTGTGACCGTTACATCATCATCATCATCATCACGTGTTATCATAATAAAAGTCCCGCGGTCACATTTCCAAATATAAAAAAAGAATAAAGACAAACTACTAAAGTAAAATAACAAAAACACACCAGACACTAAATATGAAGTAATTACATATGATGAGGCAATAAAGTCGTCATGTGAAATAATTATATAAAACCCTCCATGTCTGTCTCGCACTAGCGCTCTATAAGACTTTGGTCTATGACACAGCTCTGTACAACATGTGTGTGTGTGTGTGTTCTGCTCATCACATGCCGTTTTGTTCTTCATGTACACAGTTTCTGCATTGCTGATTTGACACTTGATAATGTAATTTAGCATAATACTAATTATGATAATTGAACATTTACTTCTAAACTCTGTTTAAACTAAATATAACAGATTGGTTTCTATATGCATTGCTGAATATGAGCTAGAAAAGAGTGTGTGTGTGTGTGTGTGTGTGTGTGTGTGTGTGTGTGTGTGTGTGCTATGTCACAGCAATGGTGGCGTATCAGTCTCTGCTGCAGTCCTGCCGGTCCCCCATTCTCTCCAGCGTGAGTGTGTGTGTGTGTGTGTGTGTTATGTCGCGGCGATGGTGGTGCCCCCCCCCAGGCGTATCAGTATCTGCTGGCAGTCCTGCAGTGAGCGCCGGTCCCCCACTCTCTCCAGCGTGCGCTTGGCTTCGGCCAGCAGTCGAGCTCGGTGACCCGGGGGCGTTAGCAGCGGCAGCGGCAGGTGACGACACGCTAGCAGGATAGCATGAGCTCTCTCGCGCTCGCCGCCGGCGGCTGTTGTGTAGTTGTGTGTTCTGTGTCGCAGCAGCTGGTGTGTGCGAGTGGGACTGGCTCCTGCCATCAGCCTGACCGTCGTCTCATGCAGGAACAGCTGAAATCACACACACACACACACACACGTGTTTAAACATGCAGAGGTCAAACGCTGAGGTCAACTGTAGGTGGGGTCAAAGGTCACCTTGTGCTGGGCCTGTCTGTGGGCTTGTCCGAGCTTCCGCAAAGAGCTCAGGTCCCTTTGGAATCCAGCCAGTTGGGATCCGGGGGCGGGGCCGGGCTCTCCATTGGACCCGCCCCCGCGTTGCCATAGGCTTGTTCTCAGAGTCAGGAGGAGGTCACAGACTAGAAGCTCCACCCCCTGAAAGAGTGTCAAGAGTGTTAAACTAGTTATCAAATAAAACTAGGATAATTATAACTTTAGCAATAACTCGTAACAACAATAACAATAAATAATATTGATTTATTTAAAGCGAACGATAACTATAACGATAACTATATTAGTGTTCACACCAGCGGACGATAACTATAACGATAACTATATTAGTGTTCACACCAGCGGACGATAACTATAACGATAACTATATTAGTGTTCACACCAGCGGACGATAACTATAACGATAACTATATTGGTGTTCACACCGGCGGACGATAACTATAACGATAACTATATTAGTGTTCACACCGGCGGACGATAACTATAACGATAACTATATTAGTGTTCACACCAGCGGACGATAACTATAACGATAACTATATTAGTGTTCACACCAGCGGACGATAACTATAACGATAACTATATTAGTGTCCACACCAGCAGACGATAACTATAACGATAACTATATTAGTGTTCACACCAGCGGACGATAACTATAACGATAACTATATTAGTGTCCACACCAGCGGACGATAACTATAACGATAACTATATTAGTGTTCACACCAGCAGACGATAACTATAACGATAACTATATTAGTGTCCACACCAGCAGACGATAACTATAACGATAACTATATTAGTGTTCACACCAGTGGACGATAACTATAACGATAACTATATTAGTGTTCACACCAGCGGACGATAACTATAACGATAACTATATTAGTGTCCACACCAGCGGACGATAACTATAACGATAACTATATTAGTGTTCACACCAGCGGACGATAACTATAACGATAACTATATTAGTGTTCACACCAGCGGACGATAACTATAACGATAACTATATTAGTGTTCACACCAGCGGACGATAACTATAACGATAACTATATTAGTGTTCACACCAGCGGACGATAACTATAACGATAACTATATTAGTGTTCACACCAGCGGACGATAACTATAATGATAACTATATTAGTGTTCACACCAGCGGACGATAACTATAACGATAACTATATTAGTGTTCACGCCAGCGGACGATAACTATAACGATAACTATATTAGTGTTCACACCAGCGGACGATAACTATAACGATAACAATATTAGTGTTCACACCAGCGGACGATAACTATAACGATAACAATATTAGTGTTCACACCAGCGGACGATAACTATAACTATATTAGTGTTCACGCCAGCGGACGATAACTATAACGATAACTATATTAGTGTTCACACCAGCGGACGATAACTATAACGATAACTATATTAGTGTCCACACCAGCGGACGATAACTATAACGATAACTATATTAGTGTTCACACCAGCGGACGATAACTATAACGATAACTATATTAGTGTTCACACCAGCGGACGATAACTATAACGATAACTATATTATTGTTCACACCAGCGGACGATAACTATAACGATAACTATATTAGTGTTCACACCAGCGGACGATAACTATAACGATAACTATATTAGTGTCCACACCAGCGGACGATAACTATAACGATAACTATATTAGTGTTCACACCAGCGGACGATAACTATAACGATAACTATATTAGTGTCCACACCAGCGGACGATAACTATAACGATAACTATATTAGTGTCCACACCAGCGGACGATAACTATAACGATAACTATATTAGTGTTCACACCAGCGGACGATAACTATAACGATAACTATATTAGTGTTCACACCAGCGGACGATAACTATAACGATAACTATATTAGTGTTCACACCAGCGGACGATAACTATAACGATAACTATATTAGTGTTCACGCCAGCGGACGATAACTATAACGATAACTATATTAGTGTTCACACCAGCGGACGATAACTATAACGATAACTATATTAGTGTCCAAACCAGCGGACGATAACTATAACGATAACTATATTAGTGTTCACACCAGCGGACGATAACTATAACGATAACTATATTAGTGTTCACACCAGCGGACGATAACTATAACGATAACTATATTAGTGTTCACACCAGCGGACGATAACTATAACGATAACTATATTAGTGTTCACACCAGAGGACGATAACTATAACGATAACTATATTAGTGTTCACACCAGCTGACGATAACTATAACGATAACTATATTAGTGTTCACACCAGAGGACGATAACTATAACGATAACTATATTAGTGTTCACACCAGCAGACGATAACTATAACGATAACTATATTAGTGTTCACACCAGTGGACGATAACTATAACGATAACTATATTAGTGTCCACACCAGCAGACGATAACTATAACGATAACTATATTAGTGTTCACACCAGCGGACGATAACTATAACGATAACTATATTAGTGTTCACACCAGCGGACGATAACTATAACGATAACTATATTAGCGTTCACACCAGCGGACGATAACTATAACGATAACTATATTAGTGTCCACACCAGCAGACGATAACTATAACGATAACTATATTAGTGTTCACACCAGTGGACGATAACTATAACGATAACTATATTAGTGTTCACACCAGCGGACGATAACTATAACGATAACTATATTAGTGTCCACACCAGCGGACGATAACTATAACGATAACTATATTAGTGTTCACACCAGCGGACGATAACTATAACGATAACTATATTAGTGTTCACACCAGCGGACGATAACTATAACGATAACTATATTAGTGTTCACACCAGCGGACGATAACTATAACGATAACTATATTAGTGTCCACACCAGCAGACGATAACTATAACGATAACTATATTAGTGTTCACACCAGTGGACGATAACTATAACGATAACTATATTAGTGTTCACACCAGCGGACGATAACTATAACGATAACTATATTAGTGTCCACACCAGCGGACGATAACTATAACGATAACTATATTAGTGTTCACACCAGCGGACGATAACTATAACGATAACTATATTAGTGTTCACGCCAGCGGACGATAACTATAACGATAACTATATTAGTGTTCACACCAGCGGACGATAACTATAACGATAACTATATTAGTGTCCACACCAGCGGACGATAACTATAACGATAACTATATTAGTGTTCACACCAGCGGACGATAACTATAACGATAACTATATTAGTGTTCACACCAGCGGACGATAAATATAACGATAACTATATTATTGTTCACACCAGCGGACGATAACTATAACGATAACTATATTAGTGTTCACACCAGCGGACGATAACTATAACGATAACTATATTAGTGTCCACACCAGCGGACGATAACTATAACGATAACTATATTAGTGTTCACACCAGCGGACGATAACTATAACGATAACTATATTAGTGTCCACACCAGCGGACGATAACTATAACGATAACTATATTAGTGTCCACACCAGCGGACGATAACTATAACGATAACTATATTAGTGTTCACACCAGCGGACGATAACTATAACGATAACTATATTAGTGTTCACACCAGCGGACGATAACTATAACGATAACTATATTAGTGTTCACACCAGCGGACGATAACTATAACGATAACTATATTAGTGTTCACGCCAGCGGACGATAACTATAACGATAACTATATTAGTGTTCACACCAGCGGACGATAACTATAACGATAACTATATTAGTGTTCACACCAGCGGACGATAACTATAACGATAACTATATTAGTGTTCACACCAGCGGACGATAACTATAACGATAACTATATTAGTGTTCACACCAGCGGACGATAACTATAACGATAACTATATTAGTGTCCACACCAGCGGACGATAACTATAACGATAACTATATTAGTGTTCACACCAGCGGACGATAACTATAACGATAACTATATTAGTGTTCACACCAGCGGACGATAACTATAACGATAACTATATTAGTGTTCACACCAGCGGACGATAACTATAACGATAACTATATTAGTGTTCACACCAGCGGACGATAACTATAACGATAACTATATTAGTGTCCACACCAGCGGACGATAACTATAACGATAACTATATTAGTGTTCACACCAGCGGACGATAACTATAACGATAACTATATTAGTGTTCACACCAGCGGACGATAACTATAACGATAACTATATTAGTGTTCACACCAGCGGACGATAACTATAACGATAACTATATTAGTGTTCACACCAGCGGACGATAACTATAACGATAACTATATTAGTGTTCACACCAGCGGACGATAACTATAACGATAACTATATTAGTGTCCACACCAGCGGACGATAACTATAACGATAACTATATTAGTGTTCACACCAGCGGACGATAACTATAACGATAACTATATTAGTGTTCACACCAGCGGACGATAACTATAACGTTAACTATATTAGTGTTCACACCAGCGGACGATAACTATAACGATAACTATATTAGTGTTCACACCAGCGGACGATAAGTATAACGATAACTATATTAGTGTTCACACCAGCGGACGATAACTATAACGATAACTATATTAGTGTTCACACCAGCGGACGATAAGTATAACGATAACTATATTAGTGTTCACACCAGCGGACGATAACTATAACGATAACTATATTAGTGTCCACACCAGCGGACGATAACTATAACGATAACTATATTAGTGTTCACACCAGCGGACGATAACTATAACGATAACTATATTAGTGTCCACACCAGCGGACGATAACTATAACGATAACTATATTAGTGTTCACACCAGCGGACGATAACTATAACGATAACTATATTAGTGTTCACACCAGCGGACGATAACTATAACGATAACTATATTAGTGTTCACACCAGCGGACGATAACTATAACGATAACTATATTAGTGTTCACACCAGCGGACGATAACTATAACGATAAGAAGTGTGTGTGTGTGTATACAGAAGTGTGTGTGTGTACCTTGTGGAGCCAGGTGTTGTTGTGCGACTGACACACACTGATGTGCAGGTGAGCACTGGCGCGCTGACAGTGACTGAGGCAGCTCACGACTCCCTCGCCCTTCTGCGGACACACACTCATCTGCACCGCCTTACACAGCGCCAGCACAGCCTTGGGCAGTGGGGGACTGGCACACACACACACACACACACACACACACACACACACGTTAGACTCGGGCATCATGCTTCTGAACACATACAGATGCTCCAACACTCACTCTAGCGTGTGAAGCGCTCGCGGCATCCGCTCCGCCTCCACCAGCAGTGACCTCACCGACGCATCATCACCCTGCAGCCAATGAACCGCAGCCTTGAGGACCGACGCCCACCAGCGGCACACGGGGTCCCTCACTGCACAGACACACCGTTCAGACGTCAGTGTGTGTGGAGACGAGTAAACACACTGTGTGGAGGGAGAGACACGCACCTGAGGCTGAGTTCTGATTGGCCAGCGCGGGGAAAGGGGCGGTTGAGGGGGCGGAGTCTTCAGTACAGCTGTTCAACAGCTGCAGGAACTCCAACACACCAGTGAACTCCCTGCACAGAGGCATGATGGGAAACAGCGTCACTAGCGGGACAGAATTAATGTGTGTTTGTGATGTGTGTGTGTGTTAGTGTGTGTTACCCAGCATCCTCAGCGTGTTTGCTGCTCTGCGGCTCGATCAGTGTGTGTACGGCCCTCTCCAGGAGTTTCTCACAGAAGCAGCGGTGCAGTTGTGCGATGGGATCCGCTGGACACACAAACACACGTTAAACCCACAGCTACACACACGCGTGTGTCCGTCAGTCCGTCAGTGTCTGTTACCTTCATCTCTCGGAGAGGTGAACACCTGCTCCCTGCTCTCGGACCTCACCGACCAATCACAGCTCAGGAAAAACTGGCGGCCCAATGGTGTGAAGATCCAGCGCAGGCAGTCTGGGAGGAGCTTAGCGTCCAGAGGGAGGGGCTTAGCATCTGATTGACAGGCCAGTGCCTCGGCACAGCTTAACAAATAACCCTGAGAGAGACAGACAGAGAGTTTCTATTAATTATTAGTAGGTGTGTGTGTGTGTGTGTGTGTGTGTGTGTGTACTCACGGGCACACAGCTGAGGTGTTTCCCCAGAGCTGATCTGAGGCTGATGGCGGCCGTCACGTAGATCTGGATCTTCTGAGTCACACACATCTTCCCCTCAGCGCTCTCCGTCAGATTCACTGCGCTCAGAGACACACACACTCCCCACAGCGGACGCCGCTCCATCTTACCTGAACACACACACTCTCACTGTTCACCCATGTGACATCATCACACACAAATACACACACACACACACACACACACACACCTGTGAGCTGCAGCTGGCTGAGTTTGTGATACACCAGCGCTGCGTCCCGGGAGCTGGTCTGTGACTCCTCCCCCTTGTGCCGTCCTCCAACCAGACGCAGCAGCCAGCCCAGGGGGGCGGGCCTCCGCAGGCAGAAGCGAATCAGGTTCCAGGAGAGCGAGCACATGATGTCGAGCGTGGAGGAGGGCAGGACTCTGGATAACGCGGACAGACACGTCTGCAGACTCGCAACAGCGGCCGCGTAATCGCCCTGAGACACACACACACATTTATCACCTGATCACACAGGCACAAATATCAAACGTAGAGTGTGTGTTTGCTCACCCGGTAGAGCTGCAGGTCGGCCTGTTTGCGCTGTCTCCAGAAGCGCACTGAGGTGGGCGAGTGAAGGGGCGTGACCGGCTCCCACAGGTACAGCACTCGGACACACCCCCAGACCACGCCCACCCCGCTCAGCAGCCACACCAGGAACCATGGCAGCCACGCCCCTGACGGGACAGACAGACAGACAGACAGGTGAAATTACTTACATGTGACATCAATTCAGATGGTCACACATGACCACACCCCTCACACTCTCTGACCACACCCATCACCCTCTGACCACGCCCCCCTATCATCTGTCCACACCCCACACTCTCTGAGCACGCCTCTCACACACTCCAACCACACCCATCACCCTCTGACCACGCCCCTCACCCTCAGTCCACGCCCCTTACACTCTGACCACACCCCTCACAATCTCTAACCACACCCCCTCACACTCTGACCACACCCCCACACTCTAACCACACCCCTCACACTCTGACCACACCCCTCACACTCTGACCACACCCTTCATCCTCTGTCCACACCCCCTCACACTCTGACCACACCCCCTCACACTCTCACACTGTCTAAACACCCCCCCTCACACTCTGACCACACCCCTCACACTCTCACACTGTCTAAACACCCCCCCTCACACTCTGACCACACCCCTCACACTCTCACACTAACCACACCCCCTCACACTCTGACCACACCCCTTACACTCTCACACTCTCTAACCACTCCCCCTCACACTCTGACCACACCCCTAACACTCTGACCACACCCTCACACTCTCTAACCACAACCCCTCACACTCTGACCACACCCCTCACACTCTCACACTGTCTGACCACACCCCTCACACTGTCTAACCACTCCCCCTCACACTCTGACCACACCCCCTCACTCTCTTACACCCCCTCACACTGACTACACCCCTCACACTCACAGTCTAAACACACTCCCTCACACTCTGACCACACCCCTCACACTCTCACTCTCTAACCACTCCCCCTCACACACTAACCACACCCTCACACTCTCTAACCACACCCCCTCACACCCTGACCACACCCCCTCACACTCTCACACTGTCTAACCACACCCCCTCACAACCTCACACTCTAACCACACCCCCTTACACTCTCTAACCACACCCCCTCACACTCTGACCACACCCCCTCACACTCTCTAACCACACCCCCTCACACTCTGATGACACCCCCTCACACTCCGATCACACCCTCTTACACTCTAACCACACCCTCTCACACTCTGACCACACCCCTTCACACTCTCTAACCACACCCCCTCACACTCTGACCACGCCCCCTCACACTGTCTAACCACACCACCTCACACTCTGACCACACCCCTCACACTGTCTAAACACACCCCCTCACACTCTGACCACGTCCCCTCACACTCTGACCACACCCCCTCACTCTCTGACCACACCCCCTGACACCACCCCCTGACCCCTCCTGCACTCACCGAAGCCCTGTGTGTGTCCGGGCAGGGAGAAGAGTGAGCGTGAGGGCCCGTGGGCGGAGCTCAGAGCCCGGTCCTCGTCGGCGTGCAGCAGAGACGGCAGCGGGTTGAGTGACAGGCAGAGGAAGGTGAGCGCGCACAGCAGCAGCCGCGAGCGGTCCATCACTCCCACTGACGAGGGCGAGTCCGGCTCGCTCTTCACCTGGAACACACAGCTCCGGTCACTCAGACAACCATCCAACCACATGGTCTAAAGCTCTGTGTGTGTGTGTGTGTGTGTGTGTGCGCACCTGCTCGTGCTCCGTCAGCGGACTCCCCGGCTCAGAGTCCAGGCAGAAGGGCGAGAGCTGAGCGGGAGAACTGGAGCCTGAGTCTGACGGAGGAGGAGAGATGAACGCCGTCTCAGGCTTCAGATCCAGATCATCAGACACACACACAGACTCTGGCGGAAGAGAGAGAGAGAGATTCAGAGACACAGCTATTTCTACATCATTACACTATTTCTATGTTATTGCGCTATTTCTACATCATTGCGCTATTTTTACGTCATTACGCCATTTCTACGTCATTGCGCTATTTCTACATAATTATTTCTACATCATTATTTCTTAGCTCATTGTGGTATTTCTACATCATTGTCCCATTTCTACGTCATTATTTCTACGCTCGTTGGACTATTTCTACATCACTGAGCTATTTCTTCATCATTACGCCATTTCTACGCTCATTGCGCTATTTCTACGTCATTACGCTATTTCTACATAATTACGCCATTTCTACATCATTACACTTTTTCTACGCTCATTGCGCTATTTCTACATACTTACAATTTTTCTACATCATTGCGCTATTTCTACATAATTACGCCATTTCTATGCCACTGCGCTATTTCTACGTCATTACGCTATTTCTACATCATTGCGCTATTTCTTCGCTCATTGCGCTATTTCTACAGCATTACTCTATTTCTACGTCATTACGCCATTTCTATGTCATTGCGCCATTTCTGTCATTACACTATTTCTACATCATTGCGCTATTTCTACATCATTATTTCTATGCTCATTGTGCTATTTCTACGCTCATTACGCTATTTCTACGTCATTGCGCTATTTCTACATCATTGTGCTATTTCTACATCATTGTGCTATTTCTACGTCATTACGCTATTTCTACGTCATTGCGCTATTTCTGTCATTACACCATTTCTACGTCATTGCGCCATTTCTACATCATTGTGCTATTTCTACATCATTGTGCTATTTCTACGTCATTACGCTATTTCTACGTCATTACGCTATTTCTACGTCATTGCGCTATTTCTACATCATTGTGCTATTTCTACGTCATTACGCTATTTCTACGTCATTGCGCTATTTCTGTCATTACACCATTTCTACGTCATTGCGCCATTTCTACATCATTGTGCTATTTCTACGTCATTACGCTATTTCTACGTCATTGCGCTATTTCTATGTCATTGCGCTATTTCTGTCATTACACTATTTCTACATCATTGCGCTATTTCTACGTCATTGCGCTATTTCTACATCATTGTGCTATTTCTACATCATTACGCTATTTCTACGTCATTGCGCTATTTCTACATCATTGTGCTATTTCTACGTCATTACGCTATTTCTACGTCATTGCGCTATTTCTATGTCATTGCGCTATTTCTGTCATTACACTATTTCTACATCATTGCGCTATTTCTACGTCATTACGCTATTTCTACGTCATTGCGCTATTTCTACATCATTGTGCTATTTCTACGTCATTGCGCTATTTCTGTCATTACACCATTTCTACTTCATTGCGCCATTTCTATGTCATTGCGCTATTTCTGTCATTACACTATTTCTACATCATTGCGCTATTTCTACATCATTGTGCTATTTCTACGTCATTGCGCTATTTCTACATCATTGTGCTATTTCTACGTCATTACGCTATTTCTACGTCATTGCGCTATTTCTGTCATTACACCATTTCTATGTCATTGCGCTATTTCTGTCATTACACTATTTCTACATCATTGCGCTATTTCTACATCATTGTGCTATTTCTACGTCATTGCGCTATTTCTACATCATTGTGCTATTTCTACGTCATTACGCTATTTCTACGTCATTGCGCTATTTCTGTCATTACACTATTTCTACGTCATTACGCTATTTCTACGTCATTGCGCTATTTCTACATCATTGCGCTATTTCTACGTCATTACGCTATTTCTACGTCATTACGCTATTTCTACATCATTGCGCTATTTCTACATCATTGTGCTATTTCTACGTCATTACGCTATTTCTACATCATTGTGCTATTTCTACGTCATTACGCTATTTCTACGTCATTGCGCTATTTCTGTCATTACACTATTTCTACGTCATTACGCTATTTCTACGTCATTGCGCTATTTCTACATCATTGCGCTATTTCTACGTCATTACGCTATTTCTACGTCATTGCGCTATTTCTGTCATTACACCATTTCTACGTCATTGCGCCATTTCTGTCATTGCGCTATTTCTGTCATTACACTATTTCTACATCATTGCGCTATTTCTACATCATTACGCTATTTCTACGTCATTACGCTATTTCTACGTCATTACGCTATTTCTGTCATTACACCATTTCTACATCATTGCGCCATTTCTATATCATTGCGCTATTTCTGTCATTACACTATTTCTACATCATTACGCTATTTCTACGTCATTACGCTATTTCTACGTCATTGCGCTATTTCTGTCATTACACCATTTCTACATCATTGTGCTATTTCTACGTCATTACGCTATTTCTACGTCATTGCGCTATTTCTGTCATTACACCATTTCTACGTCATTGCGCCATTTCTATGTCATTGCGCTATTTCTGTCATTACACCATTTCTACATCATTGCGCTATTTCTACGTCATTACGCTATTTCTACGTCATTACGCTATTTCTACATCATTGCGCTATTTCTGTCATTACACCATTTCTACGTCATTGCGCCATTTCTGTCATTGCGCTATTTCTGTCATTACACTATTTCTACATCATTGCGCTATTTCTACATCATTACGCTATTTCTACGTCATTACGCTATTTCTACGTCATTACGCTATTTCTGTCATTACACCATTTCTACGTCATTGCGCCATTTCTATATCATTGCGCTATTTCTGTCATTACACTATTTCTACATCATTGCGCTATTTCTACATCATTGTGCTATTTCTACGTCATTACGCTATTTCTACGTCATTGCGCTATTTCTGTCATTACACCATTTCTACATCATTGTGCTATTTCTACGTCATTACGCTATTTCTACGTCATTGCGCTATTTCTGTCATTACACCATTTCTACGTCATTGCGCCATTTCTATGTCATTGCGCTATTTCTGTCATTACACTATTTCTACATCATTGCGCTATTTCTACATCATTGCGCTATTTCTACATCATTACGCTATTTCTACGTCATTACGCTATTTCTGTCATTACACCATTTCTACGTCATTGCGCCATTTCTATGTCATTGCGCTATTTCTGTCATTACACTATTTCTACATCATTGCGCTATTTCTACATCATTACGCTATTTCTACGTCATTACGCTATTTCTGTCATTACACCATTTCTACGTCATTACACCATTTCTATGTCATTGCGCTATTTCTGTCATTACACTATTTCTACATCATTGCGCTATTTCTACGTCATTATTTCTATGCTCATTGTGGTATTTCTACATCATTGTCCTATTTCTATGTCATTATGCTATTTCTATGCTCATTACGCTATTTCTACATAATTACGCCATTTCTACGTCATTGTGCTATTTCTACATAATTACTATTTCTACATATTTACGCCATTTCTACGTCATTACGCTTTTTCTACGTCATTGCGCTATTTCCATGTCATTATTTCTATGGTCACAGCGCTATTTCTATGTCATTGCGCTGTTTCTACGTCATTATTTTTACGCTCATTGCACTATTTCTACATCATTACGCTATTTCTACGTCATTACGCTATTTCTACATCATTGCACATGCACAGTCTTTACTTGTGTTTACGTGTAGTCTGGATCGGATTAGAAAAGGATTAAACTCCTCTTCCATTGGGATCGATTAAGGCGTTTACATGAAGGCTTTCAGTGCGATTCCTAGCGGATTATGTGGTTGCGTGTACTGTAAGCGTGTGCAGTGCTCCTGAAGTGTGGCGGACTCACTGTTCTTCTGGCTGCTCATCTTCAGCGCCAGGTTCTCCTGCCGGAGCTTGTGGTTCACCTGCTGCAGGTACTTGATGTAGTCGATGGCTTTGCGCAGAACACCTGACTTATGCATCTGTCAATCAAAACAGACACTCATTTAATATCCAACAGTGTTATTGATCTCCTGCATTGACACCATTACATGAGACCTGAACCGAGCTGGACGATGACATCACGGTGTGCACTGTGTAAATACATGTGGCTTGTAGGGCTGCACGATATTGGTAAAAAATGGCATTGCGATATTTTATATTTCCACGATATATATTGCGATATTAGAACAATTTCCCCAGATGACTTGAATAGCTCTATTTGGAAAGAATGAATCATTGAATGACTGGGGTGGTTTTGTCATGGAGTAAATCCGCATAGAAACTAATATTAATTGAATGTTTACTAATGTTGTTAACAGGTTATGTTAACAGGATGCAGCACATTAGTGGTGGTTGAGGAGATCCCCTTCCCCCTATATAAAGCACTTTGAGTGCAGAGAAAAGTGCTATATAAATGTAATGAATTACTATTATTAATGTAGTTTACTAGACTTTAATAAATGTAACCTTATTGTGAAGTGTTTCCGATTTATGTATCTTCAGTTCAGTGTTGAATAGATCAGTTGTTTTAACCATTCATTAAAGTGAATCGGTTCAAACGAGTCATTAGTTCGCGAATCGGACGCGTCATTAACGGACCACGCCACACGTTGTGTGATTATCCAGGCAGGTTAGAACATCGCACAAGATTTGTGTCAACACAGAAAACATTTCATCACTGGATAGCTTTTTTTTTTATTCAAAGTGTGGTTTATGTAATGTCATCTGGATGTGGAACGGCAATTCACAACCAGTGGTAGTTCAGAAAAGAAAATAACTTGTCTTCCGACCATTTACCGTCATGTATTCTCAAAGATATTAGTCAACTCAAATCATTGATATGCGCGAGACTGGGAGAGAGATCAAGACAGTTTGAAGACGGTGAGACTGCATGCGCGACAGGGACTTTCACTTTCTCATTTACGAGCGCAGAAGTCACTCATCGTCATCTGCATCACACATCATTCACCGGTCAAGCTTTGGGGACAAAAATGCGCTTTAGTAAGACTGACAGAAAATAGCGCGCAAGTTCCAGTCTTCTTGCGCTTGATGTTTAAACTGACAGGACTTGCAAATTGATAAACGCACACTATGATGGTTAAACTTTGCATTTAATCCGCGAATCACAAGCCTTACGAGCCGGGGAGCTGCTGGCACGTAGCCTACTGATCACGAATCACGGATTAACTACGATATGAGTGACATCGCACATCCTTGCGATGTGACTATCGTGGATTCGCACATCGCGATATCGATGTTAAAGTGATACATCGTGCAGCCCTAGTGGCTTGACAATCAGACCCTCGTGAGACCGCTAGAGCTCCCAGCATGCACTGCGGCGGCACACACACCTTGGCGTCGTTGCCCATGACGAGGTCGCGCAGCTCCAGGATCTTGTCGTTGATGGACGAGCGGTAGCGCTTCTCGATGATGTTGTGTGTCGTGCGTCGCTCGCCCTCTTTCACGACTCCTCCCGGTCCTGTGGTAACAGCCAATCCCTGATCCAGGACCACCCTGGCTCCGCCCCCCGTATGGGTGGAGCCCGACGACAGCTGCTTGATTGGCAGCTTGTCTCCGCCCCCCATCACCATGGGAACGGTGGTCAGGATGTTGCTGCCCATCAGCGTCTGTGAAAGAGAGCGACGACACAACATTGTAAACATCTGCATAACCCACACACACTAACAGACGTCCTATCCCATCCCTTTATGAGGTCACGAGATACGGATTATCGGATTATGTTCACGACACATTTAGCTCCCCTCTCTGGGAAAACCTCAGACTTTAATCTGCGGAAAACTAGTGATCAGGGGTCAATCTCATCTGAAATGAGCAGTGTGAGGGGTTACACATAACAAGTAGCGTGTATAATGTAATCAGATTACTTTTGTGATGTAGCGAGTAATGTTACGCACAAATAATCTGGATTACATAATCAGATTACTTTTGTGATGTAGCGAGTAATGTAACGCATTACAAATAATCTGGATTACATAATCAGATTACTTTTGTTATGTAACGAGTAATGTAACGCATTACAAATAATCTGGATTACATAATCAGATTACTTTTTTGATGTAACGAGTAATGTAACGCATTACAAATAATCTGGATTACATAATCAGATTACTTTTGTAATGTAACGCACAAATAATCTGGATTACATAATCAGATTACTTTTGTGATGTAACGAGTAATGTAACGCATTACAAATAATCTGGATTACATAATCAGATTACTTTTGTGATGTAACAAATAATGTTACGCACAAATAATCTGGATTACATAATCAGATTACTTTTGTGATGTAACGCACAAATAATCTGGATTACATAATCAGATTACTTTTGTGATGTAACGAGTAATGTAACACATTACAAATAATCTGTATTACATAATCAGATTACTTTTTTAATGTAACGCACAAATAATCTGGATTACATTATCGGATTACTTTTGTAATGTAACGCACAAATAATCTGGATTACATAATCAGATTACTTTTGTGATGTAACGAGTAATGTAACGTATTACAAATAATCTGGATTACATAATCAGATTACTTTTGTGATGTAGCGAGTAATGTAACGCACAAATAATCTGGATTACATAATCAGATTACTTTTGTGATGTAACGAGTAATGTAACGCATTACAAATAATCTGGATTACATAATCAGATTACTTTTTGTGACATAACAAGTAATGTAACACATTACAAATAATCTGGATTACATAATCAGATTACTTTTGTGATGTAGCGAGTAATGTAACGCATTACAAATAATCTGGATTACATAATCAGATTACTTTTGTGACATAACAAGTAATGTAACACATTACAAATAATCTGGATTACATAATCAGATTACTTTTGTGATGTAACGAGTAATGTAACGCATTACAAATAATCTGGATTACATAATCAGATTACTTTTTGTGACATAACAAGTAATGTAACACATTACAAATAATCTGGATTACATAATCAGATTACTTTTGTGATGTAGCGAGTAATGTAACGCATTACAAATAATCTGGATTACATAATCAGATTACTTTTGTGATGTAACGAGTAATGTAACGCACAAATAATCTGGATTACATAATCAGATTACTTTTGTGATGTAACGAGTAATGTAACGCACAAATAATCTGGATTACATAATCAGATTACTTTTGTGATGTAACGAGTAATGTAACGCACAAATAATCTGGATTACATAATCAGATTACTTTTGTGATGTAACGAGTAATGTAACGCACAAATAATCTGGATTACATAATCAGATTACTTTTTTGATGTAACGAGTAATGTAACGCACAAATAATCTGGATTACATAATCAGATTACTTTTGTGATGTAACGAGTAATGTAACGCACAAATAATCTGGATTACATAATCAGATTACTTTTTTGATGTAACGAGTAATGTAACGCACAAATAATCTGGATTACATAATCAGATTACTTTTTTGATGTAACGAGTAATGTTACGCACAAATAATCTGGATTACATAATCAGATTACTTTTGTGATGTAACGAGTAATGTAATGCACAAATAATCTGGATTACATAATCAGATTACTTTTGTGATGTAACGAGTAATGTAACACATTACAAATAATCTGGATTACATAATCAGATTACTTTTGTGATGTAACGAGTAATGTAACACATTACAAATAATCTGGATTACATAATCAGATTACTTTTGTGATGTAACGAGTAATGTAACGCATTACAAATAATCTGGATTACATAATCAGATTACTTTTGTGATGTAGCGAGTAATGTAACGCATTACAAATAATCTGGATTACATAATCAGATTACTTTTGTGATGTAGCGAGTAATGTAACGCATTACAAATAATCTGGATTACATAATCAGATTACTTTTGTGATGTAGCGAGTAATGTAACGCATTACAAATAATCTGGATTACATAATCAGATTACTTTTGTGATGTAGCGAGTAACGTAACGCATTACAAATAGTCTGGATTACATAATCAGATTACTTTTGTGATGTAACGAGTAATGTAACGCATTACAAATAATCTGGATTACATAATGAGATTACTTTTGTGATGTAGCGAGTAATGTAACGCACAAATAATCTGGATTACATAATCAGATTACTTTTGTGATGTAACGAGTAATGTAACGCATTACAAATAATCTGGATTACATAGTCAGATTACTTTTGTGATGTAACGAATAATGTTACGCACAAATAATCTGGATTACATAATCAGATTACTTTTGCGATGTAACGAGTAATGTAACGCATTACAAATAATCTGGATTACATAATCAGATTACTTTTGTGATGTAACGAGTAATGTAACGTATTACAAATAATCTGGATTATATAATCAGATTACTTTTGTGATGTTACAAGTAACACTGTCAAAATAACATGCGTTACTATATTTAAAACACAAATGCATTTATTTCCAGCCCAAAAGGTTATTGCAGATTAAGTATTGGCTGAAATACAGCTAGTGACCTCATCACTATAGTGGACAGATGATTCATTAGCACTTCCTCCCAATCTAAAATCACTCGGAAAACGTAACAATATGACATGACTCCTCAGATGTACAACATGTTTTTACCTGCAGAAATCTCCTAGGATAGAAGGATTGGATGGATATTCCGGAACAACTTGAAAATTCTGACTGGCCGTCGGCCATCTTGGTTTGGAGAAAAAAAAAGTGTTCCACATACAAAGGCTTGCCACTGGGTGGCAGTGTGTAGGGTGATGCGTTAGGGTCCACTGGAGTGGATGATGGGCAACTATGCCATCAAAACCCATGCGTACGCAACTAAACGCTTTTTAATAGCTATCTACTGAGTAACAATATTTTCTAAAACAGTGTAACAAAAATATAAACATTTTCAGTCTAATATTTGATAGAAAATAAAAAAAGACTTGTAAGATATGCTGGTGTCATGTGACGTACAGGAACCTGCAGTGCGGTGGTCTGGAGGGGCGCGGCGAGGGTCGTGATGCCCGTGGGGTTCTGCACGGTGGACAGAACCTGCGTCCCGTCCGGCTTCAGTGTGGTCAGCACCAGAGAGTCCGTCTTCAGGATCTGAGGCTGGTGCACCAGCAGCTGAGGGCCAATCAGAACCGTTTATATGCAGAATACACTGTATACAGGCTGTGAAGTGCAGCAGGGAATTGTGGGTAAATGTGTGCATGTGACGTACAGGGGACATGGTGTGCATGGGCGTGGTGGACAGCGTCTGGATGGTCTGACCGGTCGAAGTCAACACGCGCTGGTGCTGGATCGTCATTGGCTGGACCTGCGGTGATGTCATGATGCTCTGCATCTGCGGCTGGAGGACTGAGAGGAGACACAGCTGTGTGAGGAGCGCTCAGAGCGTGATCAGTGTGTGTGTGTGTGTGTGTGTGTGTTTCTCACCCTGGAAGCCCGTGCCGTGGTTCTGCTGGCAGATCACCTGGTTCTGGATGAATCGGGACGGGTTGGGGGTCGACGTGAGCATCACCGTCTGCGGCTGCGCCTGCGTCTGCACCGCCAGCGTCTGCATGGGGAACGTCTGCACCTGACCAATCAGAGCAGTGCGTGAGATGTGACGGCTTAATCAACATGGGTTATGTGTCGCGCACCTGGGTGAGTGTGAGGGGGTGTGGTCAGAGTGTGAGGAGGTGTGGTCAGAGAGAGTGAGGGGTGTGGTCAGAGAGTGAGGGGTGTGGTCATACTGAGAGGGTGTGGTCAGAGTTTAGGGGGTGTGGTCAGAGAGTGAGGGGTGTGGTCAGAGATTGAGGGGTGTGGTTAGAGTGAGGCGTGTAGTCAGAGAGTTTAGGGGGTGTGGTCAGAGTGTGAGGGGTGTGGTCAGAGAGTTTAGGGGGTGTGGTCAGAGTGTGAGGGGTGTGGTCAGAGAGTTTAGGGGGTGTGGTCAGAGTGTGAGGGGTGTGGTCAGAGTGTGAGGGGTGTGGTCAGAGTGTGATGGGGTGTGGTCAGAGAGTTTAGGGGGTGTGGTCAGAGAGTGAGAGGGTGAGGTCAGAGTTCAGGGGGTGTGGTCAGAGAGTGAGGGGTGTGGTCAGAGAGTTTAGTGGGTGTGGTCAGAGAGTTTAGTGGGTGTGGTCAGAGAGTGAGGGGTGTGGTTAGAGAGTCACAGGGTGTTGTCAGAGTGAGGGGTGTGGTCAGAGAGTTTAGGGGGAGTGGTCAGAGAGTTTAGTGGGTGTGGTCAGAGAGTGAGGGGTGTGGTCAGGCTCACCTGTGTGATGGGCTGTGGTCGAGGCTGCAGCAGTGGCGGTGTGCGTGTGTGTATCTGCGTCTGCGTGTGTGTCTGAGTCTGTGCCTGTATCTGCGTCTGTGTGTGTGTCTGGCTGCTGGTCTGCACAGGTGTGTGTGGGGGGGTCAGGATGGCGCTGGGGGCCGTCAGTGGGAGGGGCCTCACGGGGGCCACAGCTCCGCCCCCCATCTGATCCTCAAAGAGATCCGGGAAATCCCCCTGATTACTGACGAACTGCAGCATCTCTGACAGACACAAACACACACAAAACAGATGATTTGACTTTGTTTGAAAGAAGAAAGAATGATTATAATTATAAATAAATGCATATTCATTAATTGGAAAGTCTGTGTCATATATTTTTAAAGTCACAGTAGTTAAATCTGAGTCGCTTTAAAAGCATTCATATTAACACAGGTTCCTGGATGTTTTCTCCAGGGGTATATGATGATGTATAATGGGTTTGGAAACTAGAGAAATCTTTAATTGATGCATTATAATCAAACTAAACCCATTGTGTCGACTAAAGCTAAATCCAGCGTGGCGGTGAGACTAACAGCTGTGATGTCAGAGATATGAAGCGGTAATGACCCTCACCGCGGCTGATAATCAACACACACTCCATTATCACACAGGCTGTGTAGAGGTGAAGGGGGCGGAGCTTTGATAAAGGTCAATTACTGTCTAACACACTCCTGACCCTGACCTTTGACCTGAGATAATGAGATGAAGGCCAGTGATAACACACACAGTCTGACCTCGACACGCTGTGCTTTGTGTGTGTGTGTGTGAACACTGATTTACATGACACGTCCCAGCATGCTCAGGACTGATCAAACCAGTGTTCCCAGTGCAGGAATGACCAGTTCCACCACAGCCCAGCCGAAACTCAGGATGAGGACACTTCACACCACGTCAACTTATTACACACACTTCAGGCATGCACAGTAATACACAATATATATCGGTTATCGGCCGTTAAATAAAGAGTTAGCGGTCAGACTCGTCAGATCAGTGTGTGTGTCCAACTCTATTTGTTTAATAGTCATGAAATGCTTCGTTGTCAAAATCAAATCATTTCTTCTGATTTATGTTGATATGTGTGTTGCTGGACTCACACCATCTTCTAGATCTTACAAAGCTTTACAAACACCACAGAGTAGACACACACACACACACACACACACACACACACACATATTTACACAACGACGGTCAAATAAACACACATTACTCACTAACACATCAACGTGCAAATGGAAATAATAACCACACACACGACATAAGTGATGTCAAGGGGCGCTGAGACACAGAGAGGAGTGTGTGTGTCATATGATCCTCAACACTATAAAAAACACTAATAGCAACAACACAGCTTAGCATCAGAAGATGTATCGTTACAACCTCTACTTGAAAATAACAGTTGAACTAACCTGAAAAACTGTTTATTTTATTTTGTATGTTTTTTATGTGTTTGTGCTATTGCTCGTAACTGTATTATTTGCTCTTGTTGTATAACTAATAATCTTTTAACAATATTTTACATTTTAATAGGGATGGGCAATGATTAATCACATCCAAAATAAAAGTTTGTGTTTTCATAATATATGTGTGTGTAGTATGTATAATTAACTTGTATATATAATTACACTCACATGCATGTATATATTTAAGAAATATTTGCATGTATATACTTTATATGTATTTATACATAATTAATATTATGTATAAATATAAATATTTGATTTATTAATAACATTTTTTTCTTAAATATATACATACATGTGTGGGTATTTATATATTAGGGCTGTCAAATGATTAATCACGATTAATCACATCCAAAATAAAAGTTTTTGTTTACATAATATATGTGGCTGCACTGTCTATATTTATTTTGTGTGTATATATATATATATATATATATATATAAATACACACATGCTTGAATATTTAAGAAATAAAATATTATTTATATATGAAATATTTATATTTATATATAATATAAATTATATATAAATCTATATACAGTATATACATGAAAATATTTCTTAAATATATACAAGTATATGTGTGTATTTAAATATATAAAATAATTATACACAGTGCACCCACATATATTATGTAAATAAAAACTTTTATTTTGAATGTGATTAATCGTTGCCCATCCCTACATTTTAATGAGTTAGTCTAGACATTTTTGGTGTCAAAACCTTATTTATTAAGGTAACTTCTGGGTCAAGAATAACTATTTTATTAGTTTAATTAATTTAATACTTTTTTTGTGGTGAGCCGACCAGGCCAGTGGAAAACATCCTTAAGGTTGAGTCCTGAATAATAACACTAAAACCTATAATAACACCGATAACAACACTAAAAACAACAATAACTCTAGTGACACTAATAACAACAACAAAAACACCAATAAAACAATT